>JANHMN010000024.1:206465-284367 GCA_030674055.1 Rhabdomys pumilio | reverse complement strand
TCTATCTCTATCTCTATCTCTATCTCTATCTCTATCTCTATCTCTATCTCTATCTCTATCTATGGAAAACAGGAAATAATATATAGTACACAATAATTTATAGTACACAATTTTGAACTGAGTTTCCCTTTCAGATAAATATGGTACAATTTCTCCTTTCTTAAGTGTGGGTTGCACTCGATGCCTTTTGTTATGCTATTATAACAACTGTACCTTGCTTTAACATGCTTCTAGGCACTTCCCATAACAGAAAGAAATCAAACATATATCCTCAATAAAAACTCGTGCTTAAGTACAACTGCCTGATCTACAGTGATATTCTACAAAATACCCAGTTGTGTCCTCAACTGTCCACATCCTCACAACTAGAAAGGCAGTTCTAGAATTGTGAGGTCTAGGGGTGACTGAGATGTCACTAAAACTATCACCAAGTTGAGACCTAAAAGGAATTCTTGAGAAGAGAAAGGACATCTGGAAAAATGCTAAGAAAAATGTAAACAAAGCATGGAGTTTAGATAACAGTGATGTGCCAATCTCACTATTTCATTGTAAGTGAGCTATTGTGGTGCTAACTGGAGAGAAATCAGAACACAAAGGATATAGGCATCTCGGTAGTAATCTTGCAAAGACTTCTCTGTGTGTAAAAGTATTCTGAAATTAAAATCCAGTATCAAAAACTTCTATTTTGATTTCAACAAAGAAAGAAAGAAACAAAAAACCATAGCAGCTGTGAAAAAAATAAAATAAATCAAGAAGAAGACAGGCACATTTGCAGGGGGAAGTGCTGATTCCCTACTTGGTGTTTAATTGTATCAATAAAGAAAGTGGGAGTCAATTGTTGGGTGAAGGATAAATGTAGGAATTTTGGGTCCCAGGAGAAAAAGGGAGCCGGACTTTTTGGCCAGGCTTTGGAGTAAAAAGAAAGCAGCAGTTATGTAAAATCTTGGGGTTGCTAGAACTAGAGGCATCTGCCACCAGAGGAGGCTGGCTGATATGGACTGGCTGATAAGGTTAGGGCAAGAGATTCTTTGCCTGGTAACTGTGCTATCTGACAAATTCTAAATTAATAAAGCTGTCTAAATGTTTTCTTTCACAGAGAAAAGATGGGCAGAGATAGAAGCCAGGTCGGGCGATGGCAGCTTGTCGAAACTAGCCAGGAGGAACAAAAGAGATGCTGAAAGGGAGCTAGTGGAGCTTGGACAGCAGCTCCCAGCTTTTCTGGGCCAGGGGGTGGTTGCAATTGATTTTGAGCTAAGCCAGGAGGGGCTAGAATTGCATTTGCAGCTCTCAGGACCAGTGGTAGCCGATCTTGGAGCTAAGCTGGGAGCGAGGGCCGTGGTCCATGGAAAGGTGGTAGCATGTTCATAAAATTATATAAAACACATTTGCATTTCAGACTCTGATGCTTTATATGAATTTTTTATTTCATGAATCCTATCTCCTGTTTGTAGCATCATCAGAATAGCACTTGAAAATCTCCAGTACTTCTCAGGTATCACATATAATTAAATGCTGATTAATCCATTACCCCAGATCAGTGGATGAGGGTGAGAGGACTTTATTATCCACAGAATGTCTATCAGGCATTTTAATAACCTTGCTTTATTAAAATTGGTTAGATTTTGGACCATGACAGCCCAAATAAGCCAAGTTCAGGCATTTATTCTTAATAAGCCAATAAAAATAAACTTCAGAAAATTATGAATAAGTAGAAAAGAATACCTAGGCAGTGTGAGCATGTTAGAAAGAGGAATGAAGAGATCCAGAGAGTGCATCTTTGGGGTCCTAACATGAAGATTAGGTAGGAGGTATGCCTAACTCAGCAGTCCTACCAAGTGTTGTGCTACATTTTACTCCAAACTGAAACATTCAGTTCTGGAGGGAGGTTCACCAGGATTCAGAAAATATGCAATTCACAAGTCACAGGAAGTTACAGAAATTTATAATATTTCAAATGCCCTTTTATCTCCAAGGTTATGTAATATAAACAGTAAGAACTGCCAGGGGAAGGAGATTCAGTCCTATCAAGCTAACTGCAAGTCCTCTAGGGAGCTTCAGAAAAGTGACTTTCATGAGTGATTACCAATGATAGTAGGCCCTTGAGTCATTCATTATCCTATAAGTACATTTCATCCATATTCCTGTAAGTAAACCCAAGAGAGTTGCTAGTTTATTAAGTCAGTCTTGAGTCGAATTTGTTCTTTGGTCTCTACTTGGAGAATATGGTCTCATAGCACAAGAGAAATTCACAAACACAACCATAATAGGTGTCCAATGGAATCAAAGATGATTTGGTGCAGGGCCTCTGCAGAAACAGATACTGAGATCTGCAGTGATGCTTGTCTGTGTGAAACAGGGCTACTTGAGAGGGCAATCATAATATTGCTAGCTTTTCCTAGGTGAGGTAGGACTGTGTGCCTCCTGACTGTGTGCATTTATAGAATCCCTGCAATGAGTGATAACAGATGAAACCAAGGCCAAGAATTTGTGAATGGAGTGTAGTAGAACCCTTGGACAGCCAATTTTTTTCTACTTGTCATTGGGTGGCACCCCCCCTTCCCAGTGAATGGGTTCTACTGTGTGAGTGGAGTGTATTTCCCACCCAGATAACAAATTAAAGAATGGGATCATAAGCAGGCTGTCGTGTCTCCTGTGTGTGTGTGTGTGTGTGTGTGTGTGTGTGTGTGTGTGTGTGTGTGTGTATGTGTGTGTATGTTGTAGTAGGTGACTGTGGTGTCCTATGCTGCTGGAACTTTTCATAACAAGGGGCAACAGAAATTGTCTTGGCTAGTTTTATGTCAGTCTGACACAAGCTAGTATAATCTGAGAGTAGTGAACCTTAATTGAGAAATGCCTCCATAAAATCAGGCTGCAGGCAAGCCTCTACATCATTTTCTTAGTAAGTGACATTATTGGAAGGATCAGTCCACTGTGGATGGTGCTATCTCTAGGTGTGTGGTCCTGGGTTCTGTAGGAAGGTAAACGGAGCAAGCCATACAGACAAGTCAGTAAGTAGTATTCATTTCTTCATAGTCCTTCATCAGCTCCTGCCTCCACGTCCTTCCCTGTTTGAGTTCCTGCCTTGACTGCTTTCAGTGATGAACCGTGATGTGGATATATAAGTGAAATAAACCCCTTTCTCCCCAAATTACTTTGACCATGGTGTTTTATTTCAGCAGTAGAAACCCTAATCTAAGAGAGAAATGACAAAATGACAGACACACAAAAACACAAGTACAGAAAAGCTAAGGAAGGTGGTTCCTCAGCATTCTGATGAAGTGGCATCAAACACAAACTCAGCCCCCATGTGATTATTACATATAATTCAGAGGGAAGCATTTTCTAATCTCTGCAGAAGGTCTCTATAGGCAGAGGACTCGTTAGGAGCAATTGTTCTATTTATTATGACCACGTGTGGTTTTCTCTAACCGTCTTTGTTACAAAGAGAATCATCTTTGGTAAGAATTGGGGGCTACACTTATCTGTGGCTGTAAAAATACATTTTAGAATCCAGCTAGGAATTCTGTTTTGCTGTGGATGAAACTGCATTGTGCTTTTAAACACACGCCGGACAGGTTAGAAACTAAATTCATTTACTTACTCTGTTCTCTTCTCCAGTAGTGACTCCACATATACCATTCATCTGATTCCTATGGCCATGAGCCAGAAATAAATCAAAACAGAAATAGTCCATGAGTTCAGAAACATTGCCTGGTAATGACAGACCATACTTCTGCCTGTATTCTTTATGCATTCTTTGCCATCTTTTGCAGTAGCTCCCCTTTGGGATCTTTAGTATCTTTCGTTTGTGGTAGACTTCTTCTTCTTCTTTTTTTTTTTTTTATTTTGAACCTATCTTATAGATGTGCTAATATTTATTTTATTGTTTGTTGGTCCTCAAAATTATCAAATATATTTAAAACATGTATTTCCTTATAACATTTATATATTCAATGAATTTGAGGGTGGGGAGGTTGGAAGGGTGGGTTGGGGCACATCCTCATAGAAGCAGGATGTGGGGGATGAGAAAGGTAGTTTCTGAGTGTGGGGGAAATGGGGAAAGGGGGTAACATCTGAAATGTAAATAAAATATCCAATAAAAATTATTTCAAGAAAGTCACTGGATAGATAGATAAAAAAGAAAAAAATATACTTGGTAATAAAATGCACACTTTTCCCCCTGTCTAGTACTGTTGTGCCAGGAACTGTTTGTGAACCCCCAAAGATGACCAATGAGTCGAATCTAATGCAATTGCTTTGGGGTCTCTTTATTCAAGCTTGAGCTTGGGCCAAACCCCTGTCTCTGATGCAGGAGATTAGGAGGGGGCTCTGAGCCCAGTTTCAGGTAAGCATTTATAGAGGCAAGAAGGGGGTATCTAGCCTGGTACACATCTAATTGTAGTGGGGTCTTTATGACCTTTTAACATAATTTGCTGATGCTGGGAGCCAAACCATAATCTTAACTTCTGCTTTCCTCCTGATTGGTAGTTTTTAGGAAGTGAAGTGTCATGGGCAGGCTTGTCACCTGGAGCTGCAGATTTGTTGGGAAATAACCTGGAAACTGGTGCTAGATGCAGGTCTTATTAGAGGGTGGCCTGGAAACTGGTGTTAGGTATCGGTCTGATAGTTGACTTGAGTTCAACATTAGGTCAGGTTCTCTAAGATGGAGTCTGAACCCAGAAGATTTGGTCTCTCAGCACCCATGAATACAAAAAAATCGTTGGATGCTATTTTGTTCCTATAGCAGGAAAACACAATTTACGTATACATAAACTTTGCAAAGCAGTTTCAAACAATAAAGATCAACATTCATATTTACACATGTTTTACAGTAACATACATATACATATAATATATATGTGCATATGAGAGTGGATAAACATATGTGTGGAACTTTGTATTATTAGAAAATCAATTGTGAAGATAAGACTTTATTAGCACGGGAAAAACTCTCTGACCTCCAAAGATTTGGTTTCACAGTATGAGATAAGCTGATATTATATGCATTGCATTACTAGGCTCTGGGTTTTAAGCTTATAACAAAGTCTGCAATGTTTTGCCCCTGTGATCAGACAGCTGATGTTTCAGATGTGAGATAATCAGGTCCAAATAATCATGACGGGTAAATCCATCCCTGTGACTCTGTGCACAGAATAACATATGTTAATATGGGGCAGATGAAATATGTTAGGCAGAGATGTCTGTCTGTTTCTTTCTATTTTAAATTTTATTACTTATTTGTTAATTTTTATATAATGTATTTTGATCGCCTCCATCCTCTTATCCCTTCTCTTCCCAGATCTTCCTTCACCATTTCATACTCATCCAAGTTTGTGTTCTCATTAAAAAAACAAAACATGGAGTCTCATTTGTACTGCCTACATAGTTTTGGGTGTGCAGCCATGCACTGAAAGGTGTTAGAGATACCAGGGATCACAGCTTTAAATAATGCTAACTCTCATTCTCTTAACAGCTATTAATTGCCAATAACCCCTCAGAGAGTGCCAGGACATTTGAACATCCCTCCTCTTCATGCTGTGATTTTGCCTGGCTTGAGATTGTGCAACTCTTGTGCATGACGTCCCAGGTTTTGTGAGTTTCTATGTCCAACTGCCCTATTGTTTCTGGCAAACACTATAGTTACCCACCACTGCTGGCTCTTACAGTCTTCCTACCTGCTATACTGCAAAGATTCCCTGGAAAAGGTTTGGGTGATAGGAAGAAGAATCATTTAAGATAGTGAAGACATAACTTGTTGACATAAAGGAAGATAGCAGAATAATGGAATACAACAGCTTAAATGGGTTGGGAGATACAAGGGTATGGTAAACAAAGGTATATGGGGAGAGGAAACTCATATCAAATACTTTCTGAAAAAAATCATTTGAAAAACTTACAACGCAGAATTTCCTAAAATATAAGCAAATGCACATTTTTTTCTTGACACAGCTGTATTCCAACGTTTAAAGCTTAGAAAAATCAAAAATTACAATAACCCATCATCTGAAATACGACACAAAATAAAAAAGAGAAATAACCTGGCCTATGAGAATCTTCAAAGCTATACTAGAAGGAAACAAAAACACCCATAAAATTTTGGGATAGAAGAAATATTTTCATGAGAAATTTCTTTCATAAACTTTTGCTAGTGAGATCTTGACATCCTTATTTCTCAGGCTGTAGATCAAGGGGTTCAGCATGGGCACCACAATGGTATAAAACACAGAAGACACTTTCCCTTGGTCCATGGAGCTGACTGATGATGGCTGCAAGTACATGAATGCAGCAGACCCAAAGAAGACAGCAACAGCTGATATGTGTGAGCTGCAGGTGCTGAAGGCTTTGGACCTGCCTTCAGTGGATTTAATCCGGAGGATGCTGACAATGATGAAGATATAAGAGCTCAGGATACTCAGTGTTGGGAAAAGTATATTGAAAGCACTAAAGCATAGAACAACTACTTCATTGACAAAGGTAGGGGAGCAAGAAAGCTCCAATAATGGGAAAAGATCACAGAAGTAATGATTTATTACATCAACCTTGCAGAAATGGACTCTTAGCATGCACAATGTGTGAGCTGTGGCACCTACAAAACCCATACTATACACCCCAAATATCATCCAGGAACAGACTTGATAGGACATCATAGCATTGTATAGCAAGGGGTTACAAATGGCAACATATCGGTCATAGGCCATCGCTGCCAGCATGTGACACTCTGATATAACAAAAACCAGAAAGAAGTAGAGCTGAGTCATACATTCAGGGTAGGAGATGATATTCTCCTCTGTCACAAAGTTCACCAGCATTTTGGGGGTAATGACAGTGGAATGGCAGAGGTCAATGAAGGACAGACTGCTGAGGAAGAAGTACATGGGGGTGTGCAGGTGGGAGCTGAGCAGGATCAGAGTGATCATGCCCAGATTCCCTACCATTGTTACTGCATAGATTCCAAGGAAGAGGAAGAAGAGAGGCAGCTGAAGTTCCGGTGTGCTTGTTAAGCCAGCAAGGATAAACTCAGTCACCACAGAGTGGTTTCCTGCTAACATTTTCTCCTGGGATTCCCTGTAGGAAAGGAAGAAAAAGTTAAGACACGTATCTCCTGTCCTATCACATACTAAAATATGAAACCAAGTTTAAACCATTTTCAGTCATGTATATTTAACTTGATGGCTACCCTATATTTTATTAGTCAAGACCATAGATGTACAAAAATATAATACTAGGAAATACATAAGTATATGATATATCTATCCCTATTCATGACCTACACTGTGAGAATACATTAGTATCCATTTCATGAACAACTAAAGAGAGATCTGATGTTTTAATGAAAATTTCTAAGAACTTTTCAATTCTGATTTGTAATTATCTCAGTCTATGTACAGATTCCTATGTCACAATCATAGTAACACACACATACACACACACATACACACACACACACACAGAGAGAGAGAGAGAGAGAGAGAGAGAGAGGAGAGAGAGAGAGAGAGAGAGAGAGAGATATGCAAACATAACACAAATACAGAAATACAGACATAACCAATTATACACTTAATGTCAGTGGCTGAAAGACTTTCCACAAGTTGTAACAACATAACTTATATATTGTGCACACCCATTTTACATTATAGTAGAAAGAAAAGTTATCTTAATTTGACTGTAAGGAATAAAACTATCTTTACATATAAATGAGTTGATCGTCTTAGATGCAAAGTTTTAAGAGATTTGTAAGAAAGAATTATCAGAATTTATTCAGGGTTATCAAAACTGTGGAAACTAAGCACAGTAAGAAAACTAAGCAACCATCAAATCCATCTGCAATATCATGAAAATAATAAAAAACAGGAATAAATTAAATGAAGGAAATAAAAATTATTTCACTTGCAAACATAAGCACGGCTTAACAAATAAAGCTTTGCACAAATGAAAGGATTTGTAAAGACATCCTATGTTTATGAATCAAAAGATTCAATGTTGTGGGAAAAAGCTTTGCTTCCTAAACTGATAATACAATTTTAACTTTATCCTTATAAAAATCTCAGTTCTTTCCCTGGCATGTAATGATCATAAAATCAGACACACATATAAGGGACGTGGAATAATCAGAAGAAATGTGAACAAGATGAAGGATTATTTTATTTATTTATTTATTTATTTTATTTATCCATTTATTTTTTTGGAGACAGAGCATAGTTATGTAAGCCTTGTTGGCCTGTAAATCACTATGTACAACAGTCTGGCATTCCCAGCTTAAGAAATCCATCTGGCTGTGCCTCTTGGATTTAAGGGTCATAGCACCACAGCTGGACAAAGTGGAATTTTTGAGCTTTCTCATTTGAAAACTTAGTGTTTCAAAACTGTCATAATATAGATGCACAAATAATTGAAGGGAATCAGCAATCTGGAAAAATTGCATGTATTAATAATTAAATAATTTTAAATATGTCAAAATAATTCAATATAGAAGGAATTTTCTAAAAGTGGACAATTAGTTTTAAGCATATGAAAATATTAATATGCAATTATTTCTCTCTTACACCATATTCAAAACAAATGGGCCCTATCACTAACTATATTGGATAAAAATAAAAGACTGGCTCTTTATTACCATGGAATTGGTCACTATTTCTTTGATAAAGACACCAGAACCCAGAACTATGATAGAAAATCATAATTTAGACTAGGTGAAAATTGAAAAACAAATTATGTTTTAAAGCTCCATTTATAATTTGAGAAGACAAAACTCTGATTGAAAAACATATTTTAAAATATTATCTCTTAAAAATTGTTAGTAGACACAACTAAGTCTCACACCTTAATAATAAATAATCCAACCAAATTAGCCAGAGAAATGAGTAGTGATTCTTTTATTAGAGAGAAACAAATTACCAATATGCATCTGAAATATGTTGATTATTGTACATTATTAACAAACTACTCAATTAAAAACTAGGGCATCGAGGTAAAGAAAGAATTCTCAAAAAGAAATACAATTGGTTGAGAAATATTTATTTACTTTTAATCCTCCTTCACTATCAGGTAAATATACATTAAAACTATGTTGAGATTTCATTTCACTCTAGTGACAAAAGCTAATCTCAAAACAAACAAATCAAAACAAAAGTCAAACAAATGCTACCTCATAAACTTTACCATAAATGCTTTTAAATGTTTTACCATAAAAATGTGGTAAAGGGGAAACACTTGATTCTTGGAATGAAGCCATTATGGAAATCATGGTAGAAATTACTTAAAAAGACATACAGTGGTCTGGTGGTGGTGGCCAACTCCTATAATCCCAGCACGTGGGAGGCAGATGCAGGCAGATCTCTGAGTTTGAGGCTAGCCTGTTCTAGAGTAAGTTCCAAGATATACAGGGCTACACAAAGCAATCTTATCCATCAATCAATCAACTAATCAATCAATAAAAGCTATACAATGACCCAGGTTTGTATGTATAAAGCCTAATTTTTTTCTAATTCTATCATGGATCTTTAATTTTGGGTGGAGGATAAATGCCATAACTGAATGTGAAGCTTCTCAGTTTCTGTTTGGAATGTTGGTTTTAACTGTATATAAGTTCATTGAGTTTTATAGCCTTTGAATCAGGTTAATTTGGGTGTGTGACAGTTTTATTTTCAAATAAAAATATTTGAACATAGTATATCAATATTTTATTTTGCTATAATAAGGAAAATAAAAAGTTCCCGCATAATCCAAGTATATGTAATTTTGAAGCTTATTCCCAAATGATTGTATATTCTACTACAGACATATTTGCTCATCTCTCTTCATTGATGTTCTATTCTAAAATGCCAGTAAAAAAAATGAGGAGATGGAGAATAATGGAGGAAGACAGATTATGCAGCGTGGGAATAGGAGGGCAGGAGAGAAGAGGGAATACGAGGAGGAATAACTAACAATAAAGAATTTTCAAACAGTCATACTGAAAGCTACTACTGCAGAAGCCTCCTAAAATGTGTTCACACACATAGGGAAGAGTAAATCAAGTGGAGTCTCTGCATAATGGATGGACACCATAGACTATCAGATAAAAAGCCCAGTGGTAGGAATAGTTACATGTTTTGGAGTTGTTGGTTTCTAAATTTCTAGATATCCTGGACCCCTAAACTTTACAGAACATTGCCCTGGCTCTTGGTTAGCTTCCAGAACATGATGGTAAGATCCTATTCCTGGAAACACTACATTCTTGAGTCGTGGAATATGGAAAAACCTAGTAAGTACTGACCTGGGAGATTTGTCCCTAGTGGTTAGTTTTCATAGTGCTGGAAAGTTTTATGGACATTTCTGGAGGAAAGGGTAATCATGAGTCTTACCCGAGTGTAAATCCTGCCAGCTTCACCAATGGCAGACCTGTCAAGATATGTTCACTGATTCAATGGTGGCACAAATGTTATGAGAACAATCTGCAAGACAGGAGTCATGACCAGGACCAATATAGGGGCCAGAAATCTGTAACAAGACAAGTCATAGTTTACCAGAGATAAGCTACTATTATTACTCTGTTCCTACCATTATTATTCTGTTAAGTAGATTTAGTATTAAACTGACTTCTAATTATTTATACTTTTACTCATCTCTATGTTCATCTTTTAACCCTTATTAGACCAGTTTCATTTCATATATGGCGATTTACACAGAGAATAAGAGACTGCAGCATGCCAACGTCTAAATGAGATAGCTACATTACATTCTTCCTTCAAAGTTCAAGGATCTTTGTGGAAATGGAAGCAAAATGACTATATTTGTCAGAGGTAGGGAATGAGCACAGAGGAGCTGATTTTTATATACAACAGGCTAGTGTACATGTGAACTCACAGTGTCAGCATGCACAGGGCTAATACATGATTAGGCTAGTCCAAATCCAAATATGAAGAAGGGAGGTGATCAGAAACTCCTAGCCCTAGAGAGGCTACAGATATGTGTACAGACTGTCCTACATTCAGGAACATACTGGCAGTACTATGTGAACTTGGAAGCTTTTTAAAAAGAATTCATAGCCATCTATGACAACAGACATGTGAGCAACAACATTGTGACTGAGTAGCTTATATTTAAGAGTCTATATGCCTATACTTATATGCACATAACAACAATTAAAAGTAGAAACTTTCAGTTTTAAGGAAAGTAGGAAGAATGTCTGGGAGGTTTAGGAGGAAGGAAAGGGAGAAATGTTATGATTATATTATAATTTAAAAAACAAAAAGGAATAAAACAAAGACAAGACCAGGGATGTACTTCAGTGCTAGAGTACTGACATACCATGTAAAAGGCCCTATGCTTAATTTCAACACTACAAATAAGCAAAATAAAATAAAAAATTAAAAGACATGAAATAAACGAAGAGATGAAGAAACAAAGTGTGTAGAACTTAACATAGGTCATAGAGAGTTTCCACATTCACTGTTCCTTCCTTTCTCCCCTCACTTCCCAGTCTTATCTCTGAAAAGACTTGAACAAGTTACTATTTCTTGTGTTTCATGCTCTCCACTGCAAATGTGACATATTATATCCAAAGTGGTCAAACTCATACACTATCCATGAAGCTTTGGCAGAATATCTCTATGGATAGTTCTGGAAGCCAGTGTTTTCTATTCTGTGTGTTGAATGGTTTAAGTTCTCTAGGTTACTCTGGGAAGCCAGGGCATCCTAGGAATTTAGTCCTATGTCTGCAACACTAACCTTTTCCAGTTAACTTTTAATCTCGATTCTCACTTGGAAATTTTTCAGTTAATAAATCAAAATATGAGTCACCTAAATAAGGAACAAAGTGGGATCACCATACATAACTGGTGGGATTATAACATAGAAAATATTTCAGAAAACAATTAAGTAAGTTTCTTTAGTTAACCATCTCCTATGGAGGGCAATTGTCCTGTTTTGGGCCAGTTCTATGTTACTAAAAATGGTTAAGAACATCGAATAGTTGATATGGCTAACTCAAAATAAAACCAGACTTGCTAGAGATTATGTTTGGATTATTTCAATTCATCTCATCATTTTAGTCAAAGACTCTGAACTTCCTGTTGATGTGGATATTATAAGTCCTGCATAGTTCATGTGTTGTGGATTTTATCTCTTATGAAAGTTGTCAAGATATGAGACTCTTAAATCACAACATTACTCTAATACAGCAATGGTATTAGGAAAATAAATTCGTTATCGTGTATGGGTACCTAAAATAAGTTCATAATGCTGTGTATTATCTATCACATTTGTTTTTTATCCTTTATTTCTCAATATTCCATAATACAATAAGTTGACCCTCACATGGTGTAGCCCTTGGATCTTGGATATCCCAGCCTTCAGGTACTTCAGTAAATTTCTTATCATTATTGAGTACCTGAGCTGTAGCATCTATTTATGGATGTACAACTCAAACTGGCAAATTGTTTTATCCAACTCTTGCCTCTCACAAGGCTACAAGGTTACATCAGGAGTCTGGTCCCATCACAGTTGCTCTGATTTCAATTGTCTAGTCATTGTGGCTTTGGCAGTAGTTACTGGGTTCTGACTCACTCTGAATGAGCAACATCCCCATGCAATCTGGGTGTTATAATACATTCTTTACATCTTTGCTACCGCCACACTGGTGGTGGGGCCCCATTTCCTTGGTAGAGAATTCAAATAACATTCGCCGTATAACAGTTGTCTTAACATCTCTTAGATTTATCTTGGAGATAAATAGAGCATAAGAAAAATACAAAAATGGTTTAAGGGGAGAATGTCAGTTTGTTAAAAGTATCGTTAAACTGTAATCAATACACTATGATCTACATGTATTTAACTAAATAAAATTTGATCAGTTGGGACACAAACAAACAACAATGATGCTGCAAACGTAATCAGTACATCTTTCAATAACCAAATTTTCTTTTATCACACTGTGATTCTTGATTGTTTCATCAAGATTATTAATATGAGATACACCCTGTTCTGAGTGTATAATTCAGTACTGTTGACTGTAGGTATTATACTGTGTTGAATATTTTGCAACTTAACTCATTTAAAATTAGTAAAGACTGATAAACACTGAACATATCCACCCTGTCTGTTGCAACTCCGTGCTCTGAAAACCATTACTGCAGTCTCTGCTTCAGTGGGTTAGAGTTACCTTATAAAGTAGAATCATTCAGCATTTTTCCTTTAGTAACTGGCTTATTTCACTTAGTATAGTATCTTTCAGACTTATTCATATTTTGGAAGTTGAAATGGTGATCTGCATGAATGTAATAATTTTCATGTATAAACATGTGGATCCTAAAATATAGCAATAATTGAAAATGATTTATTAGAAGAAACGGTGTAGCCAAAATGAGGGGAACGATAGGTGCATATGAACAACACCTAGGGGATTGTGTCTACTTTCAGAGTATATTTAACGATAGGTTTATGAATTATAATTATCCACTGAAATTGAAGGATATTTGAAATTAGTTTACATGAAATATGCATGTAACTAGTAAAAGAAACTAAGACTGTGTTTCTCATGTTTAAGAAAAATGCTGTTATCTTTGAGATACATTTTGTGTTAACATTAAAATATCTCAGCACTAAACACACCTGTAAGAAGTTACAAGCTCCAAAACATGACTCAGCTGCTGTAATGAAACACACATCATGTCTTGAGAAAAATTCAGGAAGATCTTCCAACATTCTGGGCTTGAGAACATTGAATCCACATACTCACTTTCTCTCTACTTGGAAACGAGGTGAACTTTAGAGCAAAGGATCCTTTCAGTGAAATAGTGCTTCAGGTTGTTGCACTGACAGTCTAAATAAAATCCTCTGGCTTTTCTTTTATTTATGGAACAAAGATGAAAAGCTTATATTCTGAGTAGCTCAAATGACTATTGCAAACCCATTGTTGGGGTCCCCTTAAACAGCTTCCTAAAACACTTACAAGGGTAACCTTACTTTTACAAAGATTTTTAAAATATAGGAGCTGTAGAAATATGTAGAGGAAAGCTCTTTTGAGATGGTCTGCCCTTAGGGGTGAGTCACTAGATAAAAGCAATTAATATTTTCTCTCTTGTGCTCTGTATGTTTCTGTGATTCCCTTGAGTACATTTTCTGTTACTTGAAATTGTAGCAATGATTGTCTTCAGGGATAGAAAGTAAGCCCCAGAAGATATCATTATAAGAATACTCTCTCTCTCTCTCTCTCTCTCTCTCTCTCTCTCTCTCTCTCTCTCTCTCTCTCTCATGCATGTGTGTGTGTGAATGATATAAAAGTCACAAGACAATTAATTTGAGACTCAATTTTATCTTGCCACTACGCAGTGCCTGGCATCACATTCTGGCTACTGGCCTCAGCAGCAGGCGTTTTAAACCACTAAGCTATTTCTCTGGTGTGAAAAAGGTCTTTATGACAATGCTTTCCATTGGAAAATTATCTAAAATGTTTGAGGCCATAGTGTCAATGTTTTTATGTTCATTTAAGGTTTGAATAAATAAATAATAATTTCTGATTGTTATTGTTGTTTGCTCTTTTCATATTCCATCTTCATTTCAAGGACGATTTGATATGAAATATCAAATTAATAGTAAGGTAATGAGGATAAATATGTTTTAAGTAACTTTCGAACTGGTTAGAATTTGAAGAATTAAAAAGAAATTGAACGCTGCAATCACTTTAGTCAATAAAATTATTCATAAATGGCTTCTGCTCAGGCTGTTGGTGGGGTATTCTGAAACACTGTTGCCAAAGGCATGGATTCAATAAATAAATAATAGGGCAGTGGGTAGTGGAGACCATGTTTCTTGAAATGATAAAGTTACAACATTAATAAATTAGCAGTGAGAATTTCTAAAGTGATTCAATATGGTATTAAATAGAGTAGGAAACTGTTGTCTAAACAATATTTAGTTGACTATATACAGAAATATTCATGCAAATAAGAGAATGTAAATGTGTTTCCATTTGAGGGTTCGTATATATGCACACATATCCTATTTTAGATAATTAGAAGCGATGGTACAAAAGTAGCAAGGAGCATACTCAACTCCTATGTGTGTACTGAGTGTATATAACACTGTTCTCCAACAAACATCCATAAGGACTTTGAGAAAAATGTAACAGTAGATTATAGTAATTGTGATCAAGAAAATTAGGATTTTTAAAAAGAATATTTTCAATGTCAAGAAGCAACTTAATGCTAAAAATCAATTGGTAAGAGGATTTCTGAGGGTCCAGGCATGATAAAAAGGTGTTTCTCATAGCCAAGGAGAAACATGATCAGAAAAAAGAAAAATAAATAGTAATGGAATATAAATTAAAATATAAATAATATCCACACATCTATATTGACTTAAATAGGTGACAAAAATAAATTAAGGATATTCGCTGACAAACAGCACAAAAGAATTAGACAAAATTCATTTAAGCCTGGTCCTCTCAAACAAGTGACATATAATAGCCTATTCCATACAGTTGTTTGTATATAGTCATCAAATCTCATAGGAAACTAGGCCTTCCAGATAACCAAACATTAGCAGAGAGGGCTAACAAAGAAAAAAAATCTAGTTTACTGTGATCATTGTTGGTCACCCTGACTACTGTCAATTGTGGGTATTAAGTATCTACTCATCATATTTACTTATGTGCTACTTATTACTCACCCACCGCTGTCAACCATGTTTCACAGCTATATACACCAACTGCTTCCTTTCCCAGTCACTCAATCTCTCTTTCATAAATCACCCATATTTTTAAGTTTCAACACCACCACCTCCACTCTATCATAACAATTTATGTATAGAGGCCCTGGTTCCTTCAAAAATAACCCTAACATCAAAACACTTAAAATAATTCCATGAGAACATCAAGTCTCAGGATACTCCTCCATAGCCATAGCAGTCATAACCAAACACAACGAGCATACTACTCAAATAAATTAAAAATACAATTAAACCTAAAAACTAACCCCTAAAACCTATGGCAACTAAACAACCTATTGACCTACTTGTTGCGGTAAATACCCAACCCAAATACGACCAGTCAAAGAAAACACAACTCAATAATTATGAATATAAGCTGCACTCTTAGGTTGGGCAGATTCACCACTGCACTACTCTATTCCCCAGCTATGAGACTCTTATAATTTGCTGGTTTTCTAAGCCACCTGCTTGTCCTTCCACCTCCTGCTCCTCCATTCTCTCTCTCTCCTCTCTCCTCTCTCTCTCTCTCTCTCTCTCTCTCTCTCTCTCTCTCTCTCTCCTCTCTTCTCTCTCTCTTTCTCTCTCTCTCTTCCCACAAACCTTTATTTCTCCACCTCCCCTTCTACTGCCCAATCACTGGCTCTAGCCTTTATTTTACAAATTAAGGTGGCAAAAAAAAACTCACTAGAATTCTCCTGTGTACTGATTCACTCTTTCTTGCAGCCCCTCCCAGGAAAGTTGAATTAGCATCAAAATACAAGGCCAGGCTATCCACAATACCTACTAATAATTAAACTTAGTTTCCCCATGAATAAGAGAAGTCTTTAATGCAAACGCTATGTGCTCCATTCAAATAATAAACCTAGAATAAATATTATCAGTCATTATTTGCCCATACTGTTTAACTATGACTAAGGACATAAAAAAAAATCATTACTGTAACTATAAAAACACCAATGATATGTACTTGAATAAAACACTCATTACTCAAATTATTAACCATACTTTTATTGATTTTCTATTTCCATGTAATATTTTAACATGATGAAAACTTTGGTTCCTGCTTAGGTGTTTGCCTAACACTACAAATTATCACTGGTCTACTCCTGGCTATATATTATAATCTGACACAGTAAACAGCACTTTCATCATTTGTTCATATTTGCCAATGTTTTACTGACCCTAATTTAAATACTCAGAGGAAGAGTGGAAACTTTAATGTTACACAAGCCATACATTAAGTGTACCTACATTTTGTGATGTGGGATCTTCTCTTCCCTTGAAAACAAAAACAAAAACAAAAACAAAAACAAAAACAAAAAACAAAAAAAAGCACATTACTTTGTTTTATAGGGCTTAATTTTTGGATCACATGCCCATCATGCTGATTGGAATATTAATATAGTCGGCCTAAAAGCTAACAGTAATGACTCTGGATATAATGCCATGAAAATGAATTGTTTTCTGTAGTCTTTCTAGACACACACACACACACACACACACACACACACACACACACACTTACCCTCCATCTAAAGAGAAATACTCCTGCTTGCTCTTCTGCAAGTTTACAAAATACCTTACTAGTGCTCTCACAGCTATCAAAACAATCAAAAACAACCCAAAAAGGTTCTCATAGAGCCTGAGATGTCAAAAAACAAAACAAATCAAAATAAAACAACTCAAAACAAAGCAAAATAACAACAAAAACCAGTTGCTATATGAGATCTAAGAAGAAAGATATAAGCTAAAATCTAAGAATAAGTTGTTTTATTTCCCCAGGAAAAGTTCATGCAATGTCCCTATGAACACATGATTTGAGATATTGATTCCCGTCTGGTATTTCTATATGGAAAGTTTTAGAAAAGTTTTAAGGTCAAGCCTAGCTGGAAAAGTGCTTACGTATTAGGCACGAGGACCTCAGTTTGGATCTCCAGAACTCAGCAAACAAACAAACAAACAAACAGCAGCAGCAAAAACAACAACAACAACAACAACCAGAAAAAACAAAAGATCAAACATGTTGTGTACACTGTAACCTCAGCTACAGCAAGAAGGGTGTCAGAGATAGGTGGATTCCCTGTAGCTCGGTGGCCAGCTAAGCTAGCATAATAGACAGAGTTCTAGGTCAATGAAATACCTGTTTCAAACAAAAGATAGAAGGTTTATAGGGAATGCAACCTAATAACCTAAGGTAATTCTTTTGTACTCCCCTTTCCACACATTGTTATAGGTGTGCTATGTCAGAAAAAGAAATGAACATGTGTCGGATTCTACTAAATAATATTAAATTCATTGGGTATAGATGTTTCAATGGCAGCAACTTGCTAAGTAATTGAGTTTTCATTAATAATCGGACCAACTGCTAATTTAGATATGTCTCTGTCTCTCTCTCTTTGTGTGTGTGTGTGTGTGTGTGTGTGTGTGTGTGTGTGTTTACACATATCTGTAGAGGCCAGAAGAGGTCATTGAATCCCCTGAATTGATTTACAGGCAATTATGGGTGCTGGGAATATGTCCTCTGGAAAAATAGAAAATATTTTAAAGCACCGAGCTGCCTCTCCACCTTTATTTTAGTCTAGTCTTAATTACTCTCCAATATTAACTCTCAGATCACGTATTACACAGTAAATATACTGTCAGATAATGATTGCAAAGGGTTTAAGAGGACACTGCTCAATTCAAGGGGTCTCAAAATGCAAGCTTAGAGAAAAGCTAATTCGTCTGTATTGATAAGAAAAGAAAAGGACTAGGCAGCAGTGCAGGAGCTAGAAAAGTCTGCTTATGTGTGTCACAGGCTTGAGAATAAAGCTACAGAGTTGAGGAGTCCAGCTTCAAAAAAGTAGGGCAGAACTGCATCCAGGTGAGAGAATGGATGGATGATGGATGCATGGCCGGTCCAGATGGATGAACAGGAGGCTGGGGTGTTGAATAGGCTGTACCAAGAATGGGAACTATGTTCATCTGAAGTCCTGAAGACAATTGTGGGTTCTCTGTCTGTTGATCCTTGATGCTCACGGCATACAGTCAGTTGACAGTTCAATGGTAGGTGTTATGATTGTCCACCTTCTAATAAGGTCCAGGTGAAAAAGATACAACCATTCCTTGGTGTGTCATGTCCAGTAATTCTGGTGCTCGATTTCCTTGATACATATTGTCATACATATCAATGTTGCTTCAATTCATCCAAATGAATTTATAGAGAATAAGTAATTTATCAGTTTGCATTGCATGGATGATGTCAGATACATGGTGCGTTCATATATCTACCCAGGTACACAGTCATCTTCCATCGTCAAAAGGATGACAAAAGTGCTTGAAAAATTGATCTCTTAGAGCAAGACAGAATCAGGAAGTGTGTTACCTAACCAAGTTACTGAACCAAGTTACCTAACATGGAGTAACTTGGATCAGGGCACAGACTGATGTCATCAAACATGCACTCATATACCGGAGTTGTGAACAGATACAAGTTTAAAACTATATAAAGTTTACCTGAAAAATGAAGGGAGATGGTCACCTTGGCCACTGCTCATCCTTACTTGGCTAAATGCTTTGCTCCAGTGAGTCCCGATTACCTTCTGCAGTATTTCTGAAAGTTTCATCTGAATGCTATCTATAGAAAACACACAGTCTGGGGAGCTGAGGGGAGTGTGCACTGAGATCCCAGTAACAGAATCCAGAACCCCACACAGTAAGAAAACTTTCTCCTACTGAAGGGCAGTCCATAAATTCAAGCTCATTTGCAATTTCCAGCATTTGCTACAGTAAAATTGTACCCCTCATAATGATGATGGATTCCCAGTTAAATTTATTTTTCTCCTTTCTTCTCAACCAAGCAAGTTATAAAGGCATCAATTTAACATCAAGTGGGACAACTCAGAAATAGATGCAGTGTAGCTTTTTCCTCTAGTCATACAGGACCATCATCCGCCATCATGGAACAGTGATTATCTTGCTCTTATAGTCATAGCTACAGAATAAGATGGATAGAACAGCTATTGCTATGGTGATGGGAAAGGGATTGTTAACACAGCCTAGTGGTAGGAAAGGGAGGGTCTCCAGATTCTTGCCTGAGATTTCATATGCCATTCCATCCTGACACCCAGCTCTGCAGTTTGTCTAAAGGATACAAGAAAGGAAAGATTAACTAAAGACAGGACCCCATGATGAAGCTTTCATGAGGTCATCTTCTATGATAATACTTTTTAATGAAGATGTTTTGAGTGACATATGCCTCTGTAAATATTCTTATCCCGTTGTGCCAGGAAATGCTTATAAACCCCAAAAGACCACCAAGGAATCGTTTCCAAGGTAAATACATTAAAGTCTCTTTATTACAAGCTTGAGTTTGGGCTTACTCACCGCTGGCTCACAGGACAGATTTTGGTGAGGCAGCCCCGGACTCTCATCAGGACAAGGTTTTATAGTAAATGAAAGAAAGTGAGGGAGGGTCCAACCTGGTAATCATCTAACTGTCTATTGTAAGCTGACAGGTGGGTGCTCTGAAGCAAGTCTGTATACAATCATCAACAGTCTGACAGTACATCTGAAGCAATCAGACTAATCTTTGATTAACTGTTGTTAGGCAGTAGCTAAGGAATAAATCCCACCAAGAACAAGCTGAGGAGTCCTTCCTGGTGCTTGGGTATAGTCTGTGTTCAACTTCAGGCCAAGCTCTCAGGATTCTTTTCTTTTTTCTTTTCTTCACTTTTCTTTTTCTTTACTTTTAAGATGGAGGCCAATTCAAGATTGAGTAGGTTTTGCCTCTCAATCTATGTTCTTGTGCTCTTGTAAGTAAATAAATCCAAAAACCACACAGGCAAAAGAAGAAGAAGAAGAAGAAGGAGAAGGAGAAGGAGAAGGAGAAGGAGAAGGAGAAGGAGAAGGAGAAGGAGAAGGAGAAGGAGAGAAGGAGAGAAGGAGAGAAGGAGAGGAGAGAAGGAGAGAAGGAGAGAAGGAGAGAAGGAGAGAAGGAGAGAAGGAGAGGAGAGAAGGAGAAGGAGAAGGAGAAGGAGAAGGAGAGAAGGAGAGAAGGAGAGAAGGAGAGAAGGAGAGAAGGAGAGAAGGAGAGAAGGAGAGAAGGAGAGAAGGAGAAGGAGAAGGAGAAGGAGAAGGAGAGAAGGAGAAGGAGAAGGAGAAGAAGAAAAAGAAAAGAAGAAAAAAGAAAAAAGAAAGAAAAACCAGAAAATCAAATTATCAAATTCTCATGTAAAATTCTGAGTGAGATAACTTAGATCTAGAAAACCAAGTGTCTTATTTTTTCTTATTTGTGAATGTTAGCTTTGAATCTCCAGATATGTACATTTCATTTAGAATAAGCAGAGAGATCAGGAAATTCCTAATGGAGGCACAGAGGAGATATAAAACATGATTGTTTAAAGTTAGAAGGAAACTGTAAGCATTAAACTGGGTGGGAGAAGAGAGGGCAGGTTAGAGGAGAAAATATTGGGAGAGATAAATACTACTAAAGATCTCTTGGAAAAGTCACTTAGAAATATATTTACTTTGGGGCTGGAGAGATGGCTCAGTGGTTAAGAACACTTGTTACTTTTGTAGAGTAACCAGAATTGATTCCTAGAACACATACCATCACAGTCACATTTATCCATAACTCCAATTCTATGAAATCTGACTTCCATGTAAACCAAACATATATGTGGTGCACATATGTACATGCAAGCCATACACTTACATAAAAATAAAATGACTAAATATAATTTTTAAACATTAACAAAAGAACATATCTAGTATGGTGAACACTCTCTTACATGTATATATTAATTAAGATATAGTTACACTATAATGGGGCACAATGATTATGTGATACATAAAAACATCGAGTGTCAAGAATAAGTTATTTCTGTTGGAATTGTTACCCTGGCATTTTCCAAAGACCTTCAAACATTAAAGAATTGCCAATTCTCTTGGTTTCCCTCCAGAACTTGAAAGAACATTCTTATTGCCAAATTCATCACATACTTGAATCATAGAAAAAAAACAGAGATATCAAACTTGTACCCAACTAAAATCTTCACTTCTACAGGGTAGTGGACAATGCACTAGTAGAAGATTGTAGCAGCATAATTTGGTTTTGATGCATTCTTAAAACATACATGAGGACACCGAGTTTGGTGTGTAGGGAAGGAGAATGGATCTGGGAGAAAAAAGGGTTATATGATAAATAATATGTACAAAATTCTCAAACATGTATGTTTGTATGTGTATAAAAGGATTTATTAGGAGAAAATTTTGTTTGCTTTTTAGATTTGGAGTATAAACTCTACTCATCATTAATTAGAAAGCAATGTTCCAACTCTAACTTTTTACATGAATTGATAACTCCTAGTTTAATACTTGTAAAAATGTTCCTTATGAATATGAGATTTTAGAGTGTGAGTTGAAAAATAATATTATCTCTTTGTCATGGGGAAAATTTGTATACAATTGTCAGGAAAATAGAACTTTCTACTGTAAAGATTTTTTTTCATATCATATATTGTGAGTAGTGTTTGCTCTTTCTCATCTCCTCTGCCAGATCCTTCCCACCTCCCCACCCTTCCTGTTCCACACCTTTTATCTGTCTTTAGAAAGCAAATAAGAAAATAAAACTGCAGCAAGACCAAATAAAGATTTACAACAGAAGAAGGAAAGAAAGAAGAAAGAAAGAAAAAAGAAAGAAGAAAGGAAGAAAAAAGAAAGAAGAAAGAAAGAAAAAAAGAATGAACAATAGGAGAGACATGTTCATGCAAACACACATACACACACAAACAAATTGCATGAAAAAAGAAAACCATAACATACAAGAAAAGACCAGTAAGGTTTTAAAAATGCCCTCCCCAAACTAATATAAGTCAAAAAGATCTCTAAAAATGCCACTGGGTTTATATTGTGTTGGTCATGTATTTGTCATAGCACCAAACTTGGATTGAGAAATCTGCACATATATGTGTCAACTTAATTAGTCACATTTATATTTTGAGTTTGTCACACCATCATCTTATTTAATTCTCAATAAAAAATTTAAAGCTTTTATTTCCCAATGTTTTCTAATATAGAGCTACATGGTTAATAAGATGTGCATATTACTTTTGTTTTTTTTCTATGAAAATTATTTATTTCAGAGATCAATCTTTTAGGACGTTGGGCAATACACTTACTTGAAAAATGGCAGATAGTCAAGATACTGAGAACATAAAAAGATATGATCACACATACTTATTTCCCAATAGAATATATAAACTTTGCTAAAACAGGTATGTTCTATGCATATAAAGTAAAATGAATCATAAGATGCTTTGATGAATTTAAATATAAACTTATAGGTTTTTCAGGTTGCCTTCTAGGGTAAACTCTGGGACATTCAAGAATTGTTTCTTTTTTCTTGTGTGAATCCATTCCTCCCTGACAACCATTTTTTCCCCACCAAAATAATCACACACTAACAATAATCTCATAGCTGGACACACATTTTTGTCTCTGTACACTTTCCTAAACAAAGCTCCTAGATATGATATATTTTTGCTATGGTAAATATTTCTTTACACACGAAACTTCTGTTTTTGAAATATCTTATTTAGAGCAAGTTTGACATCTCTATTCCTCAGGCTGTAGATTATGGGGTTCAGCATGGGCACAACAGTAGTGTAAAACACAGAGGACAGTTTGCCTTTGTCTTTGGAGCTGACGGAGAAGGGCTGTAGGTACATGAATGCCAAGGAACCAAAGAAGACAGAAACGGCAGAGAAGTGGGAGCTACATGTACTGAAGGCTTTGAGTCTGCCATCAGTGGATTTGATACGGAGGATGCTAATGATGATGAAGAGGTAAGAACCCAGGATGGTCAAGGTTGGAATAAAGATATTGAAAGCACTGAGACACAGGAGTACTACCTCATTGACATAAGTACTGGAGCAGGCAAGCTCCATCAATGGGAAAAGATCACAGAAGTAATGATTTATTATATTAGCCTTACAGAAAACCACTCTTAGCATGCAGAGAGTATGAATTGCTGCACCAATGAAGCCCATGCCATACACTCCACCTACCATCCAGGAACAGACTTGGTAAGACATGGTGACATTGTAGAGCAAGGGATTACAAATGGCAGCATAGCGGTCATATGCCATTGCAGCCAACATATGACACTCAGATATAACAAAAGCAATGAAGAAATAGAGCTGAGTCATACATTCCTGATAGGAGATGACATTTTTTGTTGCTACAAAGTTCACAAGCATTTTTGGGGTGATTATTGTGGAGTAACAAAGGTCAATAAAAGATAGACTGCTGAGGAAGAAGTACATGGGGGTGTGCAGATGGGAGCTGAGCAGGATCAGAATGATCATGCCCAGGTTCCCCAGCACTGTAAACAGGTAGATTCCAAGGAAGAGGAGGAACAGGGGCAGCTGTAGTTCTGGTTTGTCGGTTAACCCAGCGATGATGAACTCAGTAACTCTGGACTGATTGCTGTTTGCCATTTCTTCCTAAGAATTCTATTTAAGAAGTGAAAAAAAATAAGAGTTATATATTTATTGTGGAGAGTTATATATATCCCATATACTGAAGATACTATAGGATTTAATTATCTGGGGACAGATACTATCATTTCTCTGACAATAACTTGTGCATATTAGATATCATAAAAAGGTGATCCCCTAAATTAAGAAATATGCAAATGTCAGGTAGACCTAAGCCATCTGCATCCATCTGTGTTCTATTGCAGAGGAGTATGTTTGTTCTTGGTCTTGAACACTTGAAGGATAGGTATTATTACTTTGATTTTATTTACTCAAGACTCTGTATACCTTACTTACAAGACTCCTGTCTCCTTTATTTATAAATATTTCATGTTAAAATACATATGTCATTCACAAGAGGCCTCGACCAATGTTACTGGAAGACTCGCATGAAAATTTAATTTACAAATAAAATAAAAATTCCTTGCACTTTTATTCAGTATTGAATCAGAGCTTTTATTTTGGCAATTAATTGAGAAAATAAAGTAAGACATTTTTATGTATAAAGTAAATATGAAGTAGTGTCTTCTTATAAATAATGGTGTCTTATGTAGAAAATTCTAAAAGACATGCATACACGCATGTACATTTATTGAAGTAGCGCATGAAGTTAGTAAGGATGTATAAAAAAGATCAAGAAGAAACTCAAGAATCATACAATTCATTTTAAATATGTAATCTTGTAAAATTCTTATGAGTGAGAAAAATGTAAGCCACAGTAATCGAAAAGCATTAAAGAGCTATGTAAATGGAATTAAAAAATTCAGCATTCTAAAAATGAAAAAAAAAAAACCAAACCTAAAACATCATATAAATTCAATGCAATTGCTGTGAATTCACAACTCTGTTTTTGTACATGTTGGTGCACATGCCATTCAATGCCTAGAGAATACGTGTGGCTCAGAAAAATCAGAGAAAATTAGAATGGCAGGAGTCAATATGATGATCATACCTTTTCCAACATGAAAATGTTTAAGTATTAAAATATCAATGTGTATGTGTGTGTGTGTGTGTGTGTGTGTGCATGCACAGGCATGTGTGGACCATGATATGCATGTAGACATCAGAGGACAACTTTTGTGTATCTTTCCTTGCCTTTTCACATTCTCAAGACAGGGTCTCTTTGCCTGAACAATCCAAGGTTAACTAGTCCATGTAACCTCTGCAAATTCCTCTGCCTGTCTTCCTATTTTCCAGTGAGGCACTAGGATTACAAATATTACCATTGCTGACTTTTTAAGACTGAGTTCTAAGGATCCTTATTCAGGTCTCTAGGCTTATGTAGCAAATGTGTTCACTCACAACACAATATTCTCAACCCCATGCTTAATAACTATTGACTGATAATGAGGTAAAGACACAAGACACATAATTTAAATTGCTTCTTCCATATTCCTTATGAGAGGGGCAAAAAGAACAACAGGACAAAACAAAACATGAAACAATGAACTGTTAAGTGGGATCAGCAACACATATGGCTGTAATTATCAGAAAATCTGATGAAGTCCCCAATAACTTGCCTAATGTCTACTCTTTCTAACTGCACAGTTGGCTGTCTTCTGCTGAGGTTTACCATCCTTCATTCTAGCTTGAAGAATGTCTGGAGGTTACTGTTATTGATTCATAAAATGTCTAATTGTCTAATTGATGTATTCATGTCATCATTGTTGAAACCTTTACTAATTTTGTACCATGTGTTTTACCAGAGTGCTTACATATACAATACACAGGTATGGGTTGAATGTGTCCCCAAGGTTGTGTTAGGAATCTATGTCTCCAATGTAATAGTGTGGAGAAAGAAGTAGAAGCTTAAAAAGGAAACCGCTTTATAAGGTCACCTGTTTAATAAGAGGAAACTAAGTTAGTTGTCACATGTGTATATATGTCTCATAAGAATTTGCTTGGTGTCATTTGCATACTCTAGTGCTCTAGTTTGTATACGCTTTCTCTTTTCTTGTCCAACACAGTACTATTCACCATCTGTCATTGGACTTTCAAGCATTCAGGGATTAGAGACAAATGAATTTCTGACCACTATATATTGCCTACTTTAGAATATGCTACTGAACTAACTCAGCACATAACACACAAAGACACAGATCATACAATTCTAAGTATTTCACTGGCGAGATGGCTGGTTTACTTGTTCTCTTTGCTTCTCACAAGCTGTCTCAGGAAACACTAGTCCTCATCACAAGACTTGCAATTTCTCTTATAATATCTTTGTGGCTTTGAGAGTAGTCCAAGTCCTGAGCCGTGACAGTTAACTAAAGTAACCTGAATCTGTTTCAGATAAAATCTCTTAGTCCTGAAGCTTCATACTCAGCTCTGTTAATACCACATGTCTAATTGAATGTTTTTGAACTTAGCAGATAATTGCAAGCAATCTTTTCTTCATTAGTTGCTAAGTCTCGCTGTGTGTGATGAATAGGTCATCATCAAGATACCTAAATAGTTTAATGAAATGAAGTTTTATTTGAATGTATCTTAATAGTGCTATTGAGGAGAAATGACATACATTGAACAAAAGCTATTTAAAGTACATTGTTTGATCAGTTTATGTGTACCAAAATCTCATAAGATCATTACCACAATCTAGGTAATCATTATAAGCATCCTCTACTAAAAGGTTTTAGGTCATTTTTTGCTAGCTTTGTTTAAATGTGTTCAGAATGCTCTTAAAGCACAAATTTACCTTAAGTTGTAAGTGTAACCGTTTACCATAAACCACATGTAGTATATTATACAGGGCATCATACTTTATTCAAGTAAAATTATCAGGAACTAGTACTCCTCCCTTTGTGGCCCACCTCTAATATTCTAGGAATCACTTTTGTATTCTCTTACTTGAATTTGACCTTCATACTCACCCTATGTGTGTAAAGTAACTGAACATTGCTTCTTTTTTTGCAGTATTATTTCACTTGGCATGTCCTTTGCATGTCCATTTTATTTCAAATAAGATTTCCTTTTGGAAATAAACACTGGGTTATTTCCTGAGAATAGGATGGTGACTCACCACAAATATTCAATTGCTAAGGAATTTCCAGAGGGTTTGTTTCACAGTGATCTTATTAGGTTAATACAGTTGAACCTTAAATAGTTTTGTATTATCTGGTATCATTCACAAAATTGTTTTGAAATTTATAGTCTACTATAGTGATTGTAAATGTTTCAGGAAGATAGTACATGGAAGTGAACATGAGTTAACAGTAAAACAATTTAATGGTGATAAGCAGAAAGGCTGTCATGAGAATTCAAGATAAAAATTCATGGGTGACAGGGTCTCAATTTCTCAAAATTTTCTAATACTAAATGAAACTCAGAGGTAGAACAGTTGTCCTCCATGATGGGAGGTCCACAGAGGCATTGTTGCTGTATGCCTTGCCCAGAATGTGGCCATAGAATTTTTTTAAATTAAAATCAAGTCTAGAAAGACTAACAAAAATAACATAAATACATAAATCTGTTCAGTTTTCAGTGACAGCAAATATTAAAATAACAAATTTTTGTATTAAATTTTGGATTTATGAAAATAGCAAAGTAAAATAATCATTTCAAAAGGTTTATTATAAGAAACAGGGACTCTAATATAGTGAAAGTAATAAATACACATGCTAAATACCACCAGATAAAGCATATTGATTTGTATATATATTTAATAAATCTTGTGTAAATTTAAATTATCGACTACAATTTACTGTTCATATAAAAGTTTTTGTATAGATATATAATATTTGTACAACCAGCAACAGATCAGTTTTACATTTCTTGTATTTTCCTTTAAACATATTTTTGGTAACATCAAAACTCATTAAGATTAAGAATCAAATAAGTATAGGTAGAATTATGAATATAGCATTTTGATGTGCTATTGGGAACTATGAATGATTATTGTCAGCCAGTGTGGAGAAATTCTGACATCTGTGGTTTAGAATTCAAGATGGGGCTCAAAAATTCTGAGTTTAGAGTGGTGTGAGGAGAAAAGAAACTCACATGCTCATGTTTCCCTTTCCTTGGAAACCTGTCTCACTGTGAGATATGAATCAGTACTCTTCTGTAAAATATCTCTCCATTTGTTGATGCCAATAATCCACAGTAATACTACAGACTTTCTTGTATTTCAGGGACCAGTATGCAAATCTCTCCTTCTGAGTAGTGTCTACACACATACAATTGCATTGTCCAGATTGCCCTGAAAGCTTCCCAAGGCACTTACCTGAATCATATTATTGTCACATAGCATTTCATACTCAGTTTTCATTAACATTATATGTAAAAAGAAATTCTCTTAAGGTTTCTTTCCACAAGGGATGGGTTGTTGTGAGACAAGAACAATTAAAGTTCCATTTATTATCCATTTTATAAAACTCATTAATTCCCATAAGTACAATTCTTTCTTCCTCTCAAATTTATATCTACAGTTAATTAAAATCTAGAACGCAAGGCTTAGAGATACAGTTGTAGGTGGTTTTTACAACAATTTGAGAACAGTTTCTGAAATATGGGAGAATATAGCTTAGTCTTTTTCAATTTTTAAGAGTTGGATAAATAGATAATGTTTTGTAATTGCTATTGAATGTTGTTAAGTAGGGGCTGGAACAATAGCTCAGCAGTTCAGACCACATAACTGCTCTTGTGGAGGACCTGAGTTCACTCCACAGGACCCATGTGTTCACAAATGCATGTCACTGCAGTTCCAGAAAAATATGAGTCTCTTTTCTGTTCTCCATGGGCACCCATACTTTAGTACACATACACCCAGAGACATAGATACATAAGTTGAAGGAAAATAATATCTTACAAAAACATATTCAAAATAGTTAGATTATGTTTTCTTATTGTTTTGTGACATTTCACAATATAACTTCAGTAGATGAACATGCCCATGTAAGTTTGGAAATGGGTAACAACTGTAAAATTAAATGCAATTAAATAAAATAAGATGTTTTGTATATCTTTTCGTGCCAGGAAGAAAAACAAACAAACAAAACAAAACAAAAAATGTAAAACAAACACAAAACACTTGAGTAATATAATGTGAGGTGTCAAACAGACCTAAGTACAGTAGGAAAAAAATGGTTTCAAATGTCCAAACTTCAACAACTTCAAGGACAATATGAATCGACCGGTAGTAGAAAATTAATCAGAATAAAAACTGATATCCATATTTTGGCTGAGGTAGACACCTACCTGGTCTGCTCCCGTGAAGACACCAAATATTGAGACATCTAGAGGAATCACTGTACTCAAAGCAGTGGGTAAACACCCTCTCCCACTACCCTAGGCCCCAGTGCTACAACTGGGAGACTGAGGCGTCACAACAAATCAGCTATCCAAAACCTGACACTTCGAATATCACTCCCCTTATGCCCCTTGCTTGGTCCTTTTGTCTGGGGCAGATACCTAGCTGCTCTGCTCCTGTGAAGACACCATATCCTGAGCCATCTTTGAGGAACCAGTGCACTCAGAGCAGCAGGATTTCAGAATCCCAGAGGCGGCCTGAGTCCCAGCAGTTCTTCCAACCAGGAGCTCAGGATCACAGGATCACAGAGACTTCTGGACTCTGAAGAGTTCTTACATAAGCAAGATAACTGAAAAGGCAGGCTCCAGTCAGAGACAGTGAGTACAAGTAGCACTAGAGTTAACCAGATGGCAAAAGGCAAGCACAAGAACAAAAGCAACAGAAACCAAAGTTTCTTGGCATCAACAGAACCCAGTTCTCCCACCATAAGAAGCCCTGGACACCCCATCACACTGGAAAAGCAGGATTCAGAATTGAAATCACTTCATATGATGATGATAGAGGACTTTAAGAAGGACATAAATAACTCCCTTTAAAAAGTACAGAAAAACACAGGTAAACAGGTAGAAGCCCTTAAAGAGGAAACACAAAAATCCCTTAAATAACGGCAAGACAATATAACCAAAGAGGTGAAGGAATTGAACAAAACCATTCAGGATCTAAAAATGGAAGTAGAAACAATAAAGAAAATGAAAAGGGAGACTACCCTGGAGATAGAAATCCTAGGAAAGAAATCAGGAGTCATAGATGCAAGCATCACCAACAGAATATAAGAGACAGAAGAGAGAATCTCATGTGCAGAAGATATCACAGAAAACACTGACATAACTGTCAAAGAAAATGCAAAATGCAAAAAAACCCCTCCTAATCCAAAACATCCAGGAAACCCAAAACATAACGAGAAGGCCAAACCTAAGGATAATAGGTATAGATGAGAGTGAAGATTCCCAACTTAACGAGCCAGTAAACATTTTCAACAAAATTATGAAGAAAACTTCTCTAATCTAAAGGAAGAATTGCACATAAACATACAAGAAGCCTACATTACTCCAAATAGACTAGACCAGAAAAGAAATTACTCCCATCACATAATAATCAAAACATGAAACGCACAAAACAAAGAAATAATACTAAAAACAGTTAGGGAAAAAGGTAAAGTAACATACAAAGGCGGACCTATAAACAACTACACCAGACCTCTCACCAGAGACTCTAAAAGCCAGAAAATCCTAGACTGATATCATACAGATCCAAGGAGAACACAAATGCCAGACTTTTATACCCAGGAAAACTCTCAATCACTATTGATGGACAAACCAAGATATTCCATGACAAAACCAAATTTACACAATATCTTCGCTCAAATCCAGCACTTCAAAGGATAACTGATGGAGAACTCCATCACAAGGAGGGAAACTACAACCTAGAAAAAGCAAGGAAGAAATCTTCCAACAATCTCAAAAGAAGATAGTGACACAAACATAATTCCACCTCTAATAACAAAAATAACAGGAAGCAACAATCATTTTTCCTTAATATCTCTTAACATCAATGGACTCAATTCCTCAATAAAAAGATGTAGACTAACAGACTGGATATGTAAACAGGACCCAGAATTTTACTGCATACAGGAAACATACCTCAGTGACAAATACAGACACTAACTCAGAGTAAAAGGATAGAAAACAATTTTCCAAGCAAATGGTCCCAAGAAACAAGCTGGAGTAGTGATTCTAATATCAAATAAAATTGACTTCAACCAAAAGTAATCAAAAAAGATAAGGAAGGACACTGCATACTCATCAAAGGAAAAATCTACCAAGATAAACTCTCAATTCTGAACATCAATGATCCAAATGCAAGAGCACCCACATATATAAAAGAAACTTTACTAAAGCTCAAAGCACACATGGCACCTCACACAATAATAGTGGGGGCACTTAGAGCTATGAGTTTTCCTCTTAGTACTGCTTTCATGGAGTCCCACAAGTTTTGGTATGGTGTATCCTCATTTTCATTAAATTCTAAAAAGTCTTTAATTTCTTTCTTTATTTCTTCCTTGACCAAGTCAACATTGAGTAGAGCATTGTTCAGCTCTGGGGTGTAGAGAAGTGGGTGAGCGTGCTTACCCTCTGCTCTGAGTGCAGTGGCTCCTCTAGGATGTCTTAGGATATGGTGTCTTCATGGTAGCAGACCAGATAGGTGTCTGCCCCAACCACAAGGACCTACACTCAAATTCTTAATGAATCTAGGTTAAAGGCATTGAAGCTTGCAGTAATAATGAAGTATCTAAAGCAATGTGGATGTACCAATTTATCCTAGGGATAGACCAGAAAAGCCAGAGTGATGCTGTTGAAGTCTACAGAAGATGTGAAAGGTGTGTTTTTACTAAGAGATACTGCCCGTTCTGATACAGATCATACTATCTGACAGAACTGAAGTTTCTGGTTTGGAGCTTAATTGGATGAAGGTTATAAAATAAAGTTTATTGTCTTTAAGACTCCTCCATGCATGTCAGGTTCCTAGAAAAAATAGTTTAGTGGTATGAATACTACATGTAATTAGAGAGATAACTGCTTTCCAGTTTTAAATTTTCTATATAAAAATAGCACAATAGTGCACTTGTTTATCACTTCTGAAACTGAAATTTTATAACGTTATCTTAGAAAGTTCAGTAGTTATTTTAAATAGAGAAAAGAAGTATAGAACATTCAGAAAACAAGAAACTTTCAGGAACAAAGATGATGGCAAAGCCACCAAACTGTGCCAGTAACTATGGCACTAGTATATGAACATGGGCAATGTGCACAGTCGTGTTCAAAAATTTCAGTGTCATTTCCCTGAAAGTAGAAAAATATTATTTCTAATGTATTTTATATTCTTTAATACTTGTCTACATGTCTGGGCTGTGGTGGCATACCCCTTTAATCCCAGCACTTGGGAGGTAGAGGCAGGCAGATTTCTGAGTTAGAGGCCAGCCTGGTCTACAGAGTGAGTGCCAGGACAGCCGGGGCTACACAGAGAAACCCTGTCTCGAAAAACCAAAAACAAACAAGGAAACAAAAACAAAACAAAACAAAACAAAACAAAACAAAACAAAACAAAACTTGTCTACATGTTTAGGAGATGTAGAAGTGATATTTGGGCTTATTCATTTTGCTAAATCTATTAATTTAGACATAACTTTTTCACATATAGATGACAATACACTTAGTTGAGAGGGCAGGATACACAAAAGATAGATAATAGATAGCTTTGTACCATGTGTATTTATTTTCTTAAACAAGAAAAGAATATATTTCTAGAAAAGATCAATATCATACACACAAAAACCATAATGGACTATAGGAAGACTTTGGTAGAATTTTGAAAAATATTTAGAGCTATGATAGTTAGTTTAAGGATGATAGACCCTGGGACATCACAGATTTGCTTCCATCGCATATCTAAAATTTTTCATCCAATTCTTCTTGACTATTTTTTTGGTAGTCAATATCTGTGTAATAATGCAAATTTCAAATTTAACATGTATTGTTATCTCAAGGTATATTTCTTTTCAAAACTGTAGATATAAGAACTTTCTACTAAGGCATAATATAATTTTATGTATGAAATGTCTTCTTACGAAGCAATTTATTTAGAGCAAGTTTGACATCTTTATTCCTCAGGCTGTAGATCAAGGGATTCAGCATGGGCACAACAGTAGTGTAAAACACAGAGGATACTTTGCCTTGATCTTTGGAGCTAACTGATGATGGCTGAAAGTACATGAATCCCAAAGAACCAAAGAAGACAGCCACAGAAGAGAAATGGGAGCTGCAGGTGCTGAAGGCTTTTAATCTACCATCAGTGGATTTAATGCGGATGATTCTGGTAATGATAAAGCCATAGGAGCTCAAGATTGTTAGAGTTGGGACACAAAAATTAAAAGTACTGAGGCACAGAAGTACTACCTCATTGACAAATGTACTGGAGCAGGCAAGTTGCAGCAATGGTAGAAGATCACAGAAGAAATGATTCACTACATTAGCCTTGCAGAAAAGTACTCGTAGCATGCAAACAGTATGAACTGTAGCTTCAGCGAAGCCTATGCAATACACCCCACCTATCATCCAGAAACAGACTTGGTAAGACATGGTGACATTGTACCTCAGGGGGTTACAGATGGCAACATAGCGGTCATATGCCATTGCAGACAACATGTAACACTCAGATAGAACTAACGCTATGAAGCCGTAGAGCTGGGTCATGCATTCAGAGTAGGAGATGATATTCTTCTCTGTCACAAAGTTCACCAGCATTTTGGGGATAATGACAGTGGAGTAACAGAAGTCAATGAAGGACAGACTGCTGAGGAAGAAGTACATGGGGGTGTGCAGGTGGGAGCTGAGAAAGATCAGGATGATCATGCCCAGGTTCCCCAGCACTGTAAACAGGTAGATTCCAAGGAAGAGGAGGAACAGGGGCAGCTGTAGTTCTGGTTTGTCGGTTAACCCAGCGATGATGAACTCAGTCACTCTGGACTGATTGCCTTCAGCCATTTTCTCCTGAACATTTTTTTTTGTAAGAAGTGAGAGAAAGATAGTTTCTTACTCTACACTTGATTGTAACATTGAATTAAATTATTTTTATTTTATATTTTTATTGAGTTGTCTTTTGCTTCCAATAGTTCTTCATGGATGTTACCCTTGAAAGATATTAACATGAGGCTTACAAATAGATATCTAGTATATCTATATTTATCTGTGTTCCATAAACCCACAAATAACAGCTATAACAAATTCTATGGAGTTATCTAGAAATCTCTTAAAATCTCTCAGGTGTATCTTGTAAATATTGTTTTATATTAAAATATCAGCATCATTCATGAAAACAAACAAAATTTATGAAAAACTTTCACCACTAGTTAATGAATGACACAGTCTTAAAATATTTATTTAATATCATATGATAGATTTTAATTTGAGTAAGTTAAACAAGGCAATAAATATAAAGCACCTCTAATTATAAATGAAGAGATGAGACTATCTCTTTTTTGTTAATGTTCTGCATAGAATGTCTACTTAAGATATAGAGGAATTTGAAGAAACATCGAAATGGTCTTCAAATGGCTGAAGATTATAATGAAATTACCATTAAATGTATTAGTAACTTAACACAAATTATAATTTACTTATATTTATTAAATGGAAGAAATATGACATTGCACTTAGAAGAGAAGACATACAGAAAAAGAAAAGCATTCACATTCCTAAGGCAAGGAAAATAACTATGACAATAGATATGCTTTCCAGATCCTTTTAAAACTCAACAATGTACCAATAAACTTGATGTTTTTTAAATTTGATTTACTTATATATAAATCCTTATATCTTCATTCAAATTATGTGATCCACAAAAATCAGAACCAACTTGAAACAGGATAAAGGATCCCTAACCTCTTCCCTTTTAAACTTCACTATGATATTGTAATAATCTGCATAGCATGCTACAGTCACAAGTATCAATGAACTAATCAATGCAACACATTTGACATGCCAGAAACAAATTTTATATGTGTGCATGTATATAGATATATATAAAGTTTTTTGTATAGTTATATATAAATAAAGTTTTATATAAATTTTATATAGAGCTTTATATATTTGTATATGTACATATACATATATATGCATTTATATAAGTTTTATATAAAGCTTTATATATTTGTATATGTACATATACATATACATATATATGCATGCTTTGGGAATAAGGGTTTTTAACTATAAATCAATATGAAAATATTTTTTACCATATGGTGCCAGAGTAGATTGGTGTATGTTATTAACATGAAACTTGTTCAGACACCGTTAAATCAAAATAATTTAAAAGTGACCTATTGCAATTAAATATAGCAGATAAAGCTATATTCATATTGAGGAAAAATTCTGCCACACATTTTCAAATTTAAAATTAGTAATCATTCTTATAAAAGATCCCAAATCAGAGGCTGTCCTACAAAATTAGTAAATTGAACATTAGATTAAGTTTGAAAAAAATTACACACAGCACAGAAAACAATTTATATAACATATTCGAGAAATAGAGTTTCAGATAGAATACACAAAAACAAAAAGAATAAGAAAAGATTTAAGAAATTTTAAAAATTTAAGAAAAGAACACCAATGGCTCAGACTCTAAGACCGACAATTAGTAAATAGCACCTCATGAAATGAAAAAGCTTCTGTAAGGCAAAGAACACTGTAATTAGGACAAAACTGTAGCCTACAGAATGAAAAAAGAATTTTACCATCTCCACATCTGACACAAGGCTAATAATATACAAAATATAAAGAACTTAACAGCTAGACATTAACAAACCAAATAATCCAATTAAAAATGGACTACTGCTGTAAACAGAATTATCAACAGAGAAATCTCGAATGGCCAAGAAACACTTAAAGAAATGCTCAATGTCCTTAGCCATCAAAGAAATGCAAATTAAAACTACTCTGAGATTCGATCTTATATCTGTCTGAATGGCTAAGACCATAACCACAAGTGACAGCTCACGCTGATGAGGATGTGACGCATGGAGAGCACTCCTGCATTACACGTGGGAGAGTAAACATGTACAGTTACTTTGGAAATCAATGTACCTGTTTCTCAGAAAATAGGGAATCGATATACCTCAAGACCAAATATACCACTCCTTGGCATATACCAAAAAGATTTTCCATCTTACTACAACGTTACTTGGCCAACCATATTCATATCAGCTTTATTCATAATATCCAGAAACTGAAAACCATCTAGATGTTCCCCAAGTGAAAAACTGATACATTTAGACAATGGAATAGTATTCATCTGTTAAAAAAAATGACATCATGTAACTTGCAGGCAAATAGATGGAACTACAAGAAATCATCCTGAGATAACCCAGATGCAGTCAAACATGGTATGTGCTCACTTATAAATAGATATTAGCTGTAAAGATGAATCGTGCTGTAATCCACAAACCCAGAGAGGCTAAGTAACAAGGAGGTCTCAAGGAAGGACAAGTGGGTTTTCATGGGAAGAGGGAATAGAATAAATGTTACAGGCGAACTAAGAGCAGCTGGAGATGGGAACAGGAGGGATTAAGTGAGTGAGCGGGAGACTGCACTGGGAGAGACAGCTAGAATTGGAGGACATTTCGGTGGCAAGTTAAAACCCTAGTACAACAGTAACTTGGTGGAGTCTATGAGAGTAACCCTAGAGAAGACTGCGAGTAAAGGTTGACGCGGAGCTTGAACTGGCCAGCTTCTGTAACCTGAGAAGGCTCCTGGCAGAGGACTTGGGAGACTAACACAGCCCCCCAAATCTTCGACCTATAATTTGTCCTGTCTGTAAGATGTGCTGGGGGGTAAAGATGGCTCAGAACGTCTGGGAGTGGCCAACCAATGACTGGTTCAACTTGAAGCCCTCACCATTAGAGGGAGCCCACATCTGACAAGTTCTAAAATAGAGCCAAACATAACTGCCTCAAAAACCCACATCCAAAGATTAGTCAGAGCTTGGGGAATCCCTCGAATAGTGGGAGAAGGAATTTAGAAGCCAGAGGGTCAACGACATCACAAGAACAAGGCTTATAGAATCAACTAAACCGGGCTCATAGAGGTTCAGAGAAAAAAGAAAGCAAAAATCAAGGAGCCTATGTGGTTCTGAACTAGCTCCTCTGTGTATGTGGTACCGTTTTGTAGCTTGTTCTTGTGGGACTTTTAACAAAGTGAATGGGGCCTGTCCCTGACTCTTTTGATTGCTCCTGGGATTCTTTTGCTCCTATTTGGTTGCCTAGTCTATCCTTGATATGAGAAATTGTGTCGGGTCTTATTGTAAGTTGTTATGTTTGGTTGATATCCTTGGGAGTCCTCCTCTTTTCTGAAGGAAACGGAGGAGGAGTGGATGTGAGGAAGAGGGGAGGTGGGTAAGAGAAATGGGGAAGAGAGGAGGAGGGGCAACTGTGATTGGGATATAGTATAAACCAGAAGAATAAACAAAAAAATAAAACTTAAAATGACTTATATGTTTACTCATGTATGTGTCTACATAGTGTACTGCACATGTGTGCAAGTGCCCCTGGAGGCCAGAAGAGAGCTACTGACTTTTGAGAGGAGCAAGTACATTAGTTTATTCACTGAGTCATGTCTCCAGTTCAGCAAATAAGACTTTCTTATCAATACTACTCTACTCTTAGTAATATTTGTTCAACTTATATGTCTTATGCTAACTTTGTAAGGTTTTTGATTACTTTGGAAACTAAAGTCTTTCACAGCAACATTATTTTAGACAATTTTATTGAATTCAAGTTGAAGAAGGGTGTGGATGTGTTTATGGTTTAAAAAAAAAGAGTTATTCAGGGATGGAGAGATGGCTTAGTTGTTAAGAGCACTGGCTGCTTTTCCAAATAGTAAATAAATAAATAAATAAATGGTCAAAATTTGCAATTAAATGAACAGAAGATGAGGATAGCCATTCTTCTATTGTAGATTCACATGTGTCCAATAAGCATTGGGCACAGTGCTTTGCTGCCCAGTATTAAGAAAATTCAAATTCTAAGGACAATGAAACAACATTTCACACTAATCAGGATGATGGCAATGAAAGCTGTATTAGAGAGATGACAAGAAATTTAAATTCTCTTATGTTTTGGGTAGAGTTTTAAAATAGTACAGAAGTCTTGGAAAATACTTTAAATCACTTCAAAATAAAAACTATAGACTTATGTTGCACAGAAATTTCAGTCTGGAGATATACCCATGAGAATTAAAAACATACTCACCGAAACATGTATAGGACTGGTTAAACAGAAGTGCTTATGACATCATTAGGCTGAAAATCTCCCAATATTGATGAACAGACAAGGTCTACTTTATCCATAAAGTAGACCACCATAACGCAGTAAAGAGATTTAAAATCCCTGAATAGATGTCTTCAAAGAACATGAAACTCTGTAAGTGAAATAACCAAGCATAGAAGGTACCTGATTATTGGAAGCTATTTATAAAAGTATCATGAACAGGTCAGTCCCACATTTAGAAACCAGTTTGGTGTCTATGAGGTAACATAGGATGGGAAGGGAAGCACTGACATCTTATAATTACAGGATTTTATTTGGGATGGAGATGAAAATGTTCTACAACAGAACATGAAAATGGCTGTGCAATTCAGTGAGTATATTTAAAGCACTGAATTCCACTGAAGAATGCAAATTTTATAATATGCTTTAACTTTAATATATGTGTTATAAAAGTTAAAACTAAATTAAAGCATTGAAATAGCCTGACAAGGAGACAGATTCAACCACAGTCTGGTTCATTTCTACCTGCCTGGAAGCACTTTCCATCTACTGTCTCCCTGGTATGTACCTTGTATTTTATATCATATATTCAGGTTTTTCTCAACATTGGGGCATTTCTGTGAAATACAGTCAACTGCTGTCTTCATTCACTAGTTATACTACCACAGAGTCTGTTTATCCCTCCAATCCAAAAATAAAGAAAACCAAATACTTTCTAGCTATCAACACAATAAAAGTTAAAGGTGGAAGGTCGATACATAATCTAGAGCCTTCTTTCTGTGTCTTCTGGCTGAGAAAGCTCAGAAAGCACATTCAGCAACTAAGCACCATGATAGAGGAGACTCAACACACTTGAGCCAAATCAACTTCTGTTCACTATACACTAGCTATTATACAATGTGATATTCTGTCATTCCAGCAGAAAACATATTAACACATAGTAAAACATATGCTTCCATACTTTCCACTGATCCCACTGGCCATCTGACTAATTTCCTTTTCTCTGCCTCTTGAAAGCATGTGCTGGAAAACAAAGGTTCTTAACACAAAAGCTCCGTCATGTCTTACTGTGTCACTGTACATTTGACACTAGCCATTGGTGTCTGGCCCAACTGATTAATTACACTGATGTCTGACCTGTTCTCATAAATTCTTCTGCTTTCTGTTCCTTTAACAACACCTTCACGTTCGGATGTCTTTGACCTTGTTGGACAGCTCCAAATACCCTCATCTCTCAGTTGTCTTATTTTTCCTTTAGCTGATAAAGAGTAATCAGTTTTGCTTGTCTCTTAGTGATACTGAAGCAGAAATGACATACAACAAATTTCAATAGTTAATATTTATAATTTGCTCGGATTGTGAATATCCCAAAAGTCATGACACCACAATAATCAAGGTAATGAATCGTGTCACCCCCAAAGGTTTCTCACGTACTGTTACAGTTTAAGTGTGTTCAGAATGCCTAATTTGATACCTACATTTTTCAGTGTGGCTGTACAAATGGCAAATTACTAACTACGTACACTTTATAATTTATCTATCCAACTTTAGTCTGATTTTTATATTGATCAATTCTAATTGTCTCTCTGCCTTCCATCCTATGGTAAGAATTTTTGTATTGTTTCCTGTGGATTTTACTGTAATATTTACCACATTTAAGTACAACAATTCAGTGCCTTCTCTTTTGTCCCTGGCTTCATTCAGTTTGTATAATATCCTCCACATTTGGCCATGTTGATTCTGACTGTAAGATTTCCTTTGGAGAATAAAACAAAATTGTGTTATTTAAAAAGTAATTCTTTTTAAACAAGGCTACACAACAATGATTAAATTACTAAATTACATGTAGACTTTATAATTTTATAATATTTTAACAGATTTATCTGCAAAGTGTTTAAATAGTTCGGCACTATCTTGACAAAAATCTTTGCTAAATCTCCATAAATATCCTGGCTGCACTGCACAGTTATGCTTTGTGTATGAAAACCCAGGAAAGTATCTCATAGTTGTATGAATGCAGGAAACATGAAAAACCATGTCTCAGAAGATTGTCTTGAAAAAAGGCATTTTATGAAGAGTTTAGAGGATAATCGTATGCAAAACTATTCTAAAATTTACAGAGAATTTTAACAAATGCTTGAGGGATGACAGTGCTTCTAGAAGATATTGTTTGGATGTGAATGTGAACTGAGAGTGACAACCATTCAATAGCAATGAACTGAAATGATGCTTTGGGGGTTGAATGTTAGAGAGATGCATCACCCAGAGCCGTCTCAGACAACTACAGTCTAGAAGGAGAGAGAGAGAGACTGATCAAATTCAGTCAAAATCAAATCTAAAAGTAACAGTTTTTTTTTATGTTCAATATCAGGGATGCACAACAATTATCAAGATATTTAAGAATTTAAATGTTTGATTAAAATGAACAAGCTGTCTAAATGATGGAAGAAATAGAAACATAAGAGAGTTACCTGAGGACTTGTGGTAAATTCGAGGTGTGGTTTAGATAGACCATTATAAGTTAAATATATCCAGACAAATTGAGTGACTACATTATAGTTAGTTTTATTCAGTTTCTGTCTGACCATAGGATAGCAAATTAGAAAAGCTTTGTGTTAATGTCAAACCAATTTAACCATTAAACAAACCTGGGATAATGTTAGGCTTATACTTTTTTTTTCTGCATTCTGATGTGTCTCTTCAAAATATGAGTGACCATTTTCAGCTACTTTCCTACAGTATCTAGAGCCTGTATCTCAGACTGTCTGTCTCATTCCTTTGTGCAATGGTGCTAGGAGAAACTGAATTTAGTTGCTTACCTTTTTCTCTACTTGAAAACCTTTGTCTCAGTTTTGTGTAATCATTAGAGGCAGACGACTTCACATAAGATAGTTCTAGAGCAGATAATAGTAGTTTGAAAATAACTCCCCCACTCTCTTTACTCAGAGGGTCAGGATACAGATTTCAAGTTTTAAGTAGTTCATATATTATAAATCAAGTGCCTTGATTCATAGCTAACTCTCCAAACCCCTTACGGGAATGAAGTTAGCAAAATTTTGATATATAACAACTGATACAAACACACACACACACACACACACACACACACACACACACACACACACTGAAAGTCTCCTAAGAGTTCCTAGTTCCTATCATTAGTGTGAGCTGCATAGAGTGACAGGGATGGGAGAGCTAAGACCAATTAAATTTTCCCTTGTGACACTCTTTATCTCCCTGTTGTATCTTTCTGTTTTGAAATAGTGATCTTTAAGTTAAGGGCAGAAACTAAACCCTAGTGGGCTTGGCTGTACGAAGGATATATGATAACGGTTTTCAAACTAAACATAATTTCTAAAGTACTTGAAGTCATACCAATGTGTTTCTTTTTATTTGAGAAATAAAATTTTTATTTATTTTTTATTTATTTATTTTATTTTATTACTTGTAAAAATAATGATTTGTAATTGTTATTATTACATAAATATTGTCTCATTATTTATGCATTCCTTTTATGTCTACTTAGTGTTTTCAAGGTATCTTAAGGGATCTTGGTGAAAGGTCAAGAGAACATGTTAACCTAAGTAAATCTGGAACTACATGGAGATTCAGGAGCAAAACCACAGCAAACCTTTGTAATGATTTTAGATTACATAATTGATTACTAGTGGAGGTGTTTTTCATAGTTGTCCTAGATGAAAATTCAGAATGCAGTATAACTAGGAATCCACAGTGAAGTATGGTAACTGGTTTTCACCAATTGGAGAGTTAAAGATAATCTATGTTTGTGGAGTAAACTATGTGGTAATTAAATAGATTATAAAATATCTGTATGGCTGATGTTTAACTCACTATAAGCATGCACATAAATTATTGATACATGTTTGAAATGTGTCTATATAGAAGGTAAGTATATATTCACTCCTCCTACTTTACTCTGCTCAGAGAAGTAGAAGCCATGACATCAGAACAGTAGTGAAGACACCTCTTCTTTTCTTCAATAAAAATAACCAGAGCAACCTAAAGACGTAAATAATATTGAATCCGGGTAAAATTCTAACACGTTTGAATCATGTTTTACTGTGGCAGGAAATTAAAAAAAAATGGTGAAATAAATGTTGAGTATGTAAGAGGGACATAGATTTGGTAGAATGGGGTGTCATCAGTCAACATGGATGGAGCATGGTCATAAAATAAATGTTTTTGGTAGTAGGAAATAATAAAAGAAAATAATTAATACTCATGGATTCAGTAGGTCCATATACATAAGTAGAGGTAGCATACAGACCTATAACAAACAAAGAGACAAGATCATTTATCTAAATCTTTTTTCTTTTTCTTTTCTTTTTTTTTTTTTTGAGACAGGGTTTCTCTGTATAGCCTTGGCTGTCCTGGAACTCACTCTGTAGACCAGGCTGGCCTCGAACTCAGAAATCCGCCTGCCTCTGCCTCCCAAGTGCTGGGATTAAAGGCGTGCGCCACCACCGCCCGGCCTAAATCTTTTTTCTTCAAACAAATAGAGGACTTAGGATAATGTACTCATACATTTCCTACATGATCTTCTATCACTGAAATTACGTCATTTTTTGCTTGTCTGGTTTCTCACTCATTTATAATAAGGAAAATAGTTACCCATAACACACTGTATTTTTAATCATAGACACTATATCGCTGGCAGACAACTGACTCCTAAACTGTATTCATTGTCTGGTTATAACCATGTATTCATAGACTCTCTCCATACTTCCCACTGCCTCCCTGGCTTGGAGCCACTGCTTTCTTATTCTCCAAAAAGATTTACTAGGTTAGAAATCACATATGAATGGTATAATGAAGTGTTTCTTCTTTAGAAGTGTATTTATTTGAGTGTGATGCCTGCCATGTCTACTAGGATCTCTTATGTATTATTGAAAATGGCAAGAAATGTTATCAAAGATGGACTTAATCCGAGTCCCAGAACTGTGTGTGAATGCTAAAGCTTTAAAGATACCGTGAGGAGACATGAGAGAAATGATCACAATATCTGAGGTAGTGATCCTTTGTAGATGAGATGCCAGAAACTGAGGTTGCTGTACAAGATAGTAAATGGAACTAAAAAACTTTTTTAAAAAATTTTTTATTCACTTCTTGAATGATGAAGGCTATTGCCATTGCTTTTGGTGGCCAATCAAAATTTGATGGTAAGAGTATTGCTGAAGACATCAGACACTTTAGTCTAAAGTCATAGACAATAAAGCGAATGCTGAGCAGGAAGTTTTCTTCCTACAGGCTATCTTTCGTAGGGCCAGGGTGTTCTGTGTGGGCAGCTTGCAAACTCTCTTAGTAGCTAGTGTTTCTATTGTGTTAAACACCGTGACTAAGAGTTAGTTTCCCCTTACAGTTTATAATTCCAGTGTCTTGGGAAGGTCAGAAAATCCAGGCAGGATATTAGGGAAGGAACCCAGATAGGAACTAGAGCAGTGGATGAGAGCTAATGACTGATTTTCTCCACATGGGCCATTCTTTAAGTAAACAAAATTGTCTAATTTCTGTTGAATGGCAAACAGTTTCACAATTCATACCAACTTAACTCACATCAACTTTACACATGGTTTCCAATGGCTTCATTTCCTAAACAAATTGATCACTTCTGCTCTTCCATCTTAGCCAGTTTTGTGTATGGGACCATTAGTGTTTCATGGTTTTATTTTTTTCCATTTTTCCATTATCTCTACTTCATATACTTTTAATATTTAATAATTATTAGAATGTCCTCTTTTGGTATTCATTCAAATCTCTTTATCACTGATAATGTTTTCTCTAGGCTTATTTTTCCTGATAAGTATTTCATTTTATGAAATATATTGATAACCATTTTTTACTCTGTAGCTTCTACTTTTACTAGCAAAGTTGTTTTTTTTTTAGTAATAGTTTTGCTTTTGTTTTTACATAGACAGGTTTCATTATACAGTCTTGACTGTTCTTGACCGTTCATACTAGACGAAGGAAGCGTGAGTGTCAGTCGGCCTGCCTCTGTCCTTATAGTGCTAAGATTGAGACTGTGTGACATCAGTAACTGTCATTTCGATTTCTATTCTCTGAAGTTTCTCTTTGTGATTACTACTTTTGTGTGTGCACCGTTAAATTATTTTCTATTCAAAGGATTTGACAATTTCATATATGTACATAACCCAGTCTTGTTATTAACTCCATTCACCCTGTCCAATCTTACTCTCATACCCTTCAATCTTCCTTTCCCCTCTTCTTTTATATGTTTATCATGTTTTGTTTACACAGTGACCTATTTTGTTTAATCATGATCACTGGATTACAACTCTCCAATGGATTCTGGTATACTTCTTAGTCAGTATACAACTGAAGGCTATGAGTCTTCTTTTCTCTGAATCTATCAGTAGGTTGTTATTCCTTTAAATGTCATAAAACTATTACATCAGTAAGTATGTCCTGACTGGAAGATGTAGGGAACACTACTGGTTAAGATAATTTATGATTTTTCTCCTTTTATATCATACAACCAAGATGTGTAGTGGCTTCAACAGTTGGGTCTCATCATCTGTTTTTCTTAGGCAATAATGAACAATGGCAATATTCTGTGGGTTTTTTTTTTTGAGTGTCCCTGTTCAACATGTCATATGCTGTTATCCCATTCCTGGCAGTGGATTATTGTTTAATAACACATGGTTTCAAGAAGGAGCCTTTTTGTAGACATTAGAATATCTCCTTTTCCACTTTGAATTAAGGAATGCATCACAACCACTTTTGTACCAACTCCGTTACTGAGCTCTAGCTGTGCCTCCATTTGTATTTTATTTTTAGATACTGCATAAGTTTTCTTGATTAGCCTTGAACTATGTATCTCAGACAGGATTAGAACTTTCAGTCTTCCTGGATTAGGGTTCCGAGAATCTGGGATTAGCTGTCTACATCCTCAGTTTCTTTTGGAGTGTCTAAAATATACTTCATTTTCCTGACTGATATTGGGTAGATCTTTTATTGGTCATTTCTTCTTTGAAATTCACTTCTTTGGCTGTCATGATAAGCATCTATACATGGTGAGATGATTTCTGAGACCTCTATTCTGTCCCATTGGCACATCGACACAAATGCATTCCAGAACTACAGCATATAAATTCATAATCTCTCTGGTAATTCTTGATTTCCAGTGCACTTGCATAGTCACTGTACTTATTTTAAAGATTTCTTCTTTCTTCCTCCCTATCTCTCCCTCCATCGTTCTCCCTGTTTCCCTCCCTCCTTGCCTCCTTTTTTCTTCTCTCTGTCTTTCTCTGTGTCTCTCTGTCTATGTCTCTCTCTGTCTCTCTGTCTCTCTCTGTCTCTCTCTCTGTCTCTGTCTCTCTCTGTCTCTCTGTCTCTCTCTGTCTCTCTGTCTCTGTCTCTGTCTCTGTCTCTCTCTCTCTCTCTCTCTCTCTCTCTCTTTCTGTCTCTTTTTATCACTTCCTTCCTCCTGTAATATATAAACTGACTTAATTATTTAGGAAAAAACCATGGGAATAGTTTTTCCAAATTATTTCAGACTTCCTTGTCTGGCATCAATGGGAGGGTAGGCCCTTGGTCTTGTGGATGCCCTAGCATAAAGGAATGCTAGGACAGTGAGGTGGGAGTGGGTGGGGCATGGGAGCACCCTCATAGAAGCAGTGGAAGGGGGGATGGGGTAGGAGGTTTGCAGATGGGGAATCAGGAGGAGAGATAACATTTGAAATGTAAATAAATAAATTAACCAATAACAAAGATGACTATGTCAATTTATGTTCTTTCGGTTTCTTCTCTTGCTCAGTATTACTGCAGATCACAGTGTTGTTTGGCCCTGCTTTCCTACTTGCATGTGAGGCCAGGCTGGTCCCATAACTTAAGTACTTCCCCTTACTCTTAAGGTCAACTGGTGCTGCTTAGTGTTGCTTATTCTACTTCCACAAGTGAGGTCATCAACTGGATGAGTCCTGGTCTTGTCTACAATGTGTTCTCCCTTGGAAATACTGAAGACATTTCCTTCTGTATTGACTTCCCACGCCCTTTGAAGAATTTACACTGGGTAAAGTCTAATTTATGGGTCTGTATGGTCCATTGGTCAGGAAGACTGGTGATTTCTCAGAGTTTTAGGCTACTTTAGAAGGTGTTCTATCTTTCCCTGGAATCTAGCTGGCGTAGGGGAAACTTCCAAAACATTGGTTGTCACAGTATCTCATTGGCGTCAGCCTCCACATGTGATTATGGAACACCAAGAAAGTCAGGTACACCGTAATTGAAGAATGAACAGCAATTTAAAATAACTTGTAGTATAACAGTTAGATGAAGGTCAGTAAAAACAAATTTAAAAATTTTTAAATATGCCTTGAGTCTGTCAAGATTAACTTTCCTGATTAGGAACTCAGTGGAAATTATAAGGAATTATTCTGATAAAAAGAGAAAATCTTTGCTCTTTAAGTAGGTTTTTATAAACATGAACTATTGTTAACTTTTAACGTGCACAAACATTCTTGTGACCTTCTTAAGCTTTTGGTTTTGTCCCAATCTCCATTTTGGAACAATCTGTTTCCTTAAAAGACAATCCTCATTGCAAAATTCCTTCGGAAGCGTGTAGATAAATTATTTTAAATGAGGAGATGAATGATGTAGTTGAGTCTTAAGGCTAAAATAGGCACCTAATGGAGGGACAGCATTGAAGATGAACTAACAGCGTAAGCTTTGATTTTTTTTCTACTGTGCAGATAATTTTCCAGGAACATGCTTCCCACTTTGGAACATCTCTTTGCAATAAAACCATCACCATCATTTTATGATTTAATTGTGAGTAGAGGTGACAAACTAATTGCTCCCTCAGAGCTATCACTGAACTCCAGGAAGGCCCTAAGAGGATCTTCAAAACACTTCAAACTAGTGATCCAGGAAGGGAGTGTTCTGGTCTTGATTGCACAAGCCCCACAAGACATGATTCTTTATAATTGAACATGGAAGCTCCTTGGGCTGAAGTACACAGGTCTGTTAAAAAAGGAGATGCCAGGTCTAGTTATTGAACTTAGGATAATAGGAAGCATGTTTCCAGGTGGACAGGATGAGTATTTGGACTTCTGCCAGGGCCTGTCAGCCTCTGCTCCTCACACACTAACAGGTAATACACGTGAAACTTACTGATCCTTAGACAATGCATTTTCCTGAAATCAATCAGAAAATCTAATGAGCCTACGGAATCACAGAACATAATGGCATCTGAGCATAAAAAAGCATAGAAACTTGGAGGCTCTTTGCTTATCAATTGTGGAGGGCTCACTTGAATTGGAGGTGTTCAGGTATGGATAGCATTTGTGAAAGGCAAAGGCTCTCAGCTCTCTCCTCAGTATGTTAAGTGTGTTTCGTGTTACAGTATAAATTTTCTTTAGTGGAAATGTTGACCCATGCTAGCCTGTCAGCCTGTTCTCTCTCTCTCTCTCTCTCTCTCTCTCTCTCTCTCTCTTTCTTCTTCCTTTCTCTCTGTCTTTCTCTCTCTTTCTTCTTCCTTTCTCTCTCTCTCTCTCTCTCTCTCTCTCTCTCTCTTAATTTTTATTGGATATTTTGTTTATTTACATTTCAAATGTTATCCTTTTTCCCTGTTTCTCCTCTGTAAACCCCTTATCTCCTCCCCACTCCCCCTGCTTCTGATTGTGCTCCCCCACCCACCCACTCCTGCCTCCTTGCCCTAGCATTTCCCTACACTGAGGCACCGAGCCTTCACAGGACCAAGGGCATCTCCTCCCACTGATGTCAGACAAGGCCATCCTTGCTACATTTTCAGATGGAGCCATGGGTCCCTCCATGTGTACTCTTGTCAGGCTCAGAGACTTTCTTTGTGGCAGCTCTGGTAACAACCAGTCTAGAATATGGAGACAGTAACAAGACAGAATGTATGAGACAAAGTGCATGTTGTGTGATTTCTAAAATGAAATAAAAATATGGTTAAAATAGAAAGTTAAGATCAAAAGATCAAAAGTGAGGATGAGGAGAATGTCTTAGTGGGTGAAGGTTCTTGCTTCATTATGTGACTCTAATCCCTGGAACCAACACAATGAAGAGAGAGAGAGAGAGAGAGAGAGAGAGAGAGAGAGAGAGAGAGAGAGAGAGCGCTGACTACCACACGGGTACCAAAATATGTACATGCACATGTAAACACACACACACACACACACACACACACACACACACAATTTAAAAATAAATAGACTGAAAATGACTGGGAGAAATGAGACATGAAGTCTCCTCTCATTTTTGTGTAAAGCTGCAGTAAGAGCCTTTCAGGAAGGACTTCTTTTCCTAGCAGTAGAAGAGGCAGCGACAAAGAGAGAACAGATCTTTCTAATGATCACAAGCACAGACAAGGGATAAAACAAAGCAATTTCCTTGATGTATTTGGATGTCAGTTTTCTGTCTGCAGATATCTGATTTACAAAAGCAAGAAAAACTTATGGATAAATATTTTTTTTTAAAGAATCAGTTTTAATGAATGGCTTCCCAGTCCTTGGCACACACTGAGTATTCGCCAAATGGTATGTGCCATGACCATTCTTGTTACTGTCATTACTAATGAAGCAGTGGCTAGAAAGGCTTTTGGTCTCTTAGGTGTCTTCTCTGCCTTTGACTTATATAACCTTTTCTCTTAGTTCTGTATTTATTGTATCTTGTATATATTGTATGCATGTCAATGTATTTTTCATTTCAACACAAGAGCATACCTTTTATATGTACCTTGTTTCCACCCTTTTTTTTTAGTTAATGCTTGAGTTTCCCTGACTCCCTTTAGAGCAGATAAGGACCAACAAGGACCAGCACAGCAATTTCTGTTAGAGCGGGGAACCCCTCTCATCACTCTACCTCTCAAGACTGCAGGAATAGAATTGAGTGGGATGTCATTTGAGACCACTTAGTCGCTTTAAAAAGTAAAAATAAAGAATACTAAGCAAGACATATATAATCGTTCTTGTGAATAGCCCACAGATAAGTTATCTAACATCCAATGATCAGCTCAGAAAACACATACAAGTAATAATATGGAAACCGAGTTGGTTGCATTTAGAATATATATGCATATGTATGTACATGTGCATATGTAACAGAAATGAAAATATGAAGGGAGGTAAATGGGGGGATTTGGAGTGAGAAAGAGAAGAGGGAAATGTAGGTATATTATAAGCTCAAAAAATAAAAGAAAGAATAAAAAAGATTTTGCCCACAGCCTGTGACACTGGCTATCAAGGTAGAATTTTAGATGATATGAAGTCAGAAAAAATATCCAGTGCACACTGTTAACTTACCCTCTCTTGGATAGCGATTCAAGAATTCCACTTACCAATGGGTAAAGGTTTGGGCATGATACAGGCCTTTAATCTCAGTATTTGAGAGACAGAAGCAGGATGATCTCTGTGAGTCTGAGCTAAGCCTCATCTACACAATGAATTCAAGGCTATTCTGGGCTGCATAGTGAGAGTTTACTTCAAAAATATGGATTAGAACAAAATTATTTATGTATGCAACATGGAACGACTAGAAAACACAGTGAGTATGCTATCCTAGATTTCTCCCATCCTTCTCTAAAGATAATAAATAACATTGTTATGAACATTTGACTCAAGAATTCAGTGTATTACAGTACTATAATAAAACTTTAAGTTTTTTGTTACCAGATGATTTTAGCCGTGAAAGCGTATGAATAATGCAGTTGAGTTGACATTTAAATGAAATCTATAAGACACAGATAAATATCATGTCTGAAACATGATAGCTGTATAAAACTACTGGTTTAATAAATTAGTAATGTGACTATCTTGAGATTCTCTCTTTATAGTTTATGTATAATATGTAGAGCTACTGAGCTTTTATATTTGAATTTGTCAATACCATTTAATTGTTAGTTATCTGACATTTTGTTTAGCATTGCTTAGTTTTTCCTTGGGAAAAAAAGGCCCAAGTTTGTAAAAATAAAATGTTTGCAAATATACAGAGAAAACCAGCATTAAAAAAAAACACTTCAGAACTAAATTGTATCATATTCAGGGCATAGAGTCTTCTTTGAAAGTTCTTGCTTTCAGTGACAAAAGAAAATAGGAGTGAACACGAAGGAGAATTTTAGGGCCATTCATTTTAGTTTGAGAGAGCGTGTGTCTTAATGTTTAAGACAAGGGAGTCAAAGAGAGGTAATGAAATGTTCAACTTCTGGAACAACGAAATTGAAAAGAAACATAATAAAAAGGCAAGATGAGGAGACCAAGGGAGTAAGAATGGGGTCTCTCAGACTTTTTTCTTCATGTATTTTTGTTATTATTATAGAAAGCACAAAATTATCTTCCTCCCACATTGGCATGGACCTCGATCAGGAAAGCAGTACTCATCCTTTGGTGTATGCTGAGAGAAATATTTAAACTTAATATTCTTTGGTTTAAGTTTCTAGTCATAGAGTTATTTTGTGTGACTCAGAACTCAGGAAATATTTATGATATGGAAGAATAACTACATTTATGGCTGTCATTTTTATCCTTTAGTTCTTTTAGCCTTGAATAGAGAAGGAATGGCTAGTTACATTTTCTGCTATCAAATTATACTTTATATTTGTGGCCAGTGTACAGACCCTGCAGTAGGTTCATCTTTAACTCTGAAATAAATTGTAAGCAACATAAGATTATTTAACTCTTCTTGAAATATCAATGCAGGAAAATTAGGATTTGGGGGGATTTTTATTTGTTGTATTTGATATCTCTTTCCTTTTGAATTTTATAACTTTCAACTCTTTGAAGATGATCAACAATGAATGTCTGAAAGCAAGTTATTTTGTGGTGGGGTTTGGGGGTATACATAGTCAGTATCTAAATATCAGGTATGTCACATTTCTTGTTATTATTTGAGTTTGTCCCACCTTTTTTTTAATACAAGCGAGATCACGCCTCAGAGGAGGTCTCTCTTACCTGATCTGTAAATGGGAGACAGGTATTCTCAATAAAGAGTTTCTGACAATCAACCATGCCACTTGAAATGGGTGGTAAACACTACAGTGTTACTGACAATTGATTATGCTGAGAGTCTTAGAGGCAGTTGACCTATGGATAGTCACATGTGTGAAAGAATGCTGAGAATCAAGTCAAAAAGAGGGTCTCCCTGTTTTCTATCCTAGCATTCTTAGAAGTTGTTGCCTCATGAAGTTAAAGAAGACCTTACCTTAGAGTTTATTAATAGTTATGCTGGGTGCTTTCAAACAGTTTATAAATGTTACATCAGTGTTCATTTATGTTGACATTGCTGTTGCTAAACTAAATATGCTTTACATTTTTTTCAGGTAACTACAAAACACATTGGGAGAATTGTCTTAGTTAGTCTAGCTAAGAAGAACCAAATTCAGGACTCCTATCAAATGTCATGATTTCTCACACAGTATTTTTCTATTGTTTTGGAGAGGGTGATGAATCGGGACAGCAGGTTACTTAAACATATCACCAAAGTTCAACACACACACACACATGTTGTTAGAATATAAACTCATCTAAAGCACTGTCCAACTTAAGAATATCTGACCATGTCTCTTAACTTCTGCCTTTGGTGTAGAAGAGAAGACAAACATTTATATTCATGAAGCATCCCTTCTACAAAACTGTGTAGCTGTGACTCTCCAATATGAATTTACAATAACAGATACTTTTACAGAGATCTTGTTTTGTTCATCAGAAGAATGTACTGTTCTGCCTCTCAAAGCATATTCAAAGCTCTCAGTAGAAAACGATTCTTAATAGACATGGAGAATCAGGCTGCTGCCTTTTAATCTTTGCAAGTTCAAATATCCTCAAAGCTATGAAGAACCTTTCAGTGGTGACTCAATTTATCCTGCTGGGCATCCCACACACAGAGGGTCTGGAGACCATGCTCTTTTTCTTGTTTTTGTCTTTCTACATCTTCACTCTAGTGGGAAACTTGCTCATACTCCTTGCGATTGTCTCCTCCACTCGGCTTCACACCCCTATGTACTTCTTCCTGTGTCAGCTATCAGTGTGTGACATATTTTTCCCTTCTGTGAGCTCTCCCAAGATGCTATTCTACCTCTCAGGAAATACTCCAGCCATCTCCTATGCAGGCTGTGTGTCCCAGCTCTTCTTCTACCATTTCCTGGGTGGTACTGAGTGTTTCCTGTACACAGTAATGGCCTATGACCGCTTTGTTGCCATATGCTACCCTCTACGCTACTCAGTCATCATGAGCCATAGAGTCTGTGCCATCCTGGCCGTGGGGACATCAGTTTTCGGTTGTATTCATTCCACCTTTCTAACTACTCTCACCTTTCAGTTACCCTACTGTGGCCCCAAAGATGTGAACTATTACTTCTGTGATATTCCCGTGGTTATGAAGCTGGCTTGTGCAGACACATCCACCCTGGAGTTAGTGGGGTTCATTAGTGTGGGCCTCATGCCCCTCAGTTGCTTCTTCTTCATCCTCACCTCCTACAGCTGTATAGTTCGCTCCATCCTACAGATCCGCTCCACTGAGGGTCGACACAAAGCCTTCTCTACCTGTAGTGCCCACTTTACTGCCATCTTGCTCTTTTACATGCCAGTGATTTTCATTTATCTAAGGCCAACACCAAGTCCTTGGTTGGATGCAACTGTTCAGATCCTGAACAACCTGGTCACCCCTATGCTAAATCCATTGATCTACAGTCTCAGGAATAAGGAGGTGAAATCATCACTGTGGACTGTCCTACGTCCTCTGTGCTTCTTTCCCAAGCATTTGTAAAGAAAGATCAGTAGTGAATACTTAGGTACCTTTCACGGCTGATGTAATAGATTCATCGGCTATTCTAAACTACTTTGTATTTAAGAACACTCATATTATTACTGTCTTAAATTTATAATGTTACAGACTAAGATGCAAAGATTTGACTGTCTAAGTGGTAATGGAGCCTCTACCACTTGGTAGGTCCAATTATCTGACTCAGACTGACTTATACTCACATGTGAAAACCACAGCAGGCAGGAGTTGAGCAGTCCTCCTGTACAAAGAACCATGTGGCCTTGCTACTTGTCCACCATTCTTTCCATCCTGCTTTCTGTTCATTTTCTTTGCATGATAGTTGGACCAAATGCTTCTGAGTCCTTATTTTCATTGTCCTATCTCATGCCACTTCCTATTTTTATTCTCCTTAGTGTTTTATCATCTTGGCTGAGATGATATTCTCATAAAATGTCTGCATTAACTAATCTCTCAATTTATTTGCCTAAGGGATATTGAAGTGTTAGGAATATGAACTTTTATTTTTTAAATATTATCCACTTACATTGAAACACAATGATATTGCATCATGAACAGGGCTTGAGTGGAGGGTTGAGCAGACCTACTGACAGAATACTGGATTCAATACCAACAATTCTTGATAATGGACAGTATCACACTTTCTCCTTTTCAGCTTATACTTAATTGGACACGGATATTGACTTGGGTTTATCTTCCAGCACCTTTTAGTTTTATTTTCTGCTGAAATTAACTACAAATAAATAATCTGCTATTTTAACCGAGCATGAGATTTTGATAAATGAACTTATTAGACGCTTGATTATATGCTGTGAAGCTCCTAAGAACAGTAAAGAAAAGAGAAAAATACTGAGAAGACAGTGACAGGAGGCAAAGGAACTCAGTTATCTTCTACATGCTCTTGCTGTAATGAGAGACTTGTCATGGAACCAGAATAATCCAGCAATGTTATCTTTGCTTGAAGACCCCAAAATTGACTTGATAGGAACTTCTAGAAACTAGACAAAATGCTGTCTTCAAATAAACAAGAGCTTAAAGGAGTTTCTGGAATTCTTATATTATTTAATGTTTCATTAATATCTAACTCTGCTTAATCCTCTCAGAATCCACATTTTCCTTGATCCAGTATCTAGCCTGTAGCTGCTCAGACAATCACATACATCTATAAGAATAAAACATGGTGGCCTGTTCATTTTACGCAAGGTTAGACACATGTCATTTGATGAGTGATCCAGTGCTTTACAAGAGAATGAAAAGATAAAGTCCTAAGTGTCTGATAACTGTGGGAGTCTATTGGAAAAGTAAGCAGTTAAGGCAATGACTAGAGCAGGCCTGAATTAATGAAGTGACCAAGGGTGGAGGAAAGTGAACAGCATATAGTAGATTTGTTTCTAGTTCCAAGAATTGACCTCACTCAAGAGGGATTGATGAATGAAGGTACTGTGTTTATATGTTCACTTGTAGGTGAAAAATGGCTGAGGGGTATGTTCCAGTGAGATGCAACATATCTTCAGGGTTATGGGTAGTAAGAAGAACTGTTTTGAGCTAGTATCACCTAAGTGTTTGTCATTTAAGAAGTAATGGCATGAATGTAAAATTTATCACAACTTCTCTTTTCAGTGTTTATATCCATCATAATTCATTCTTCTTGGACCAGATGAATGGGTTGTAAAAAGTGACTCATGTCTGTCTTCTTAAACAAATTAACCTCTCACTTCATCTTAGCTGGTGTGAGGGAAGCTGAAAACTTTAATTTCTTCAGATATACCATAGCTCTTCCTTTATCAAAGGAGGAACACAGAAGGCCAGGCTGAACTGGGAGATATGGTGGCCAAAGTTTAGTTTGTTTGTGAGATGAATTTATGAATTGTATGCTTTATGAGAAAGAGAAGAAAATATTGTATTGAAAACTGTTTTCCAGTCTAACAGGGCACACTCAGCAGTGTTTTGTCCAGATCCTAAGATCAAATCAAAACTTACATCCTTGGACAAAACACCTTAGCACTGACTATTAAAGCAGAGATTCACAGATCACCAGTGATTGGGATTTGCTGCAGAAACAATATTTCCTGAGACACTAGCTTCCAAACTTGTACAAACGACTTCAAGCTCCTGACCACATGAACACTGTAGAGTCATTAAAACCTCTTCTGTTCAGGTAAGCTGATTCTGCAGTATGCATCAGCACTCTCTAGTCATACTTCCACACTCCTCCCTAAATACGTGAGAAAACTATGCTTGCTTGTTATGTGATCTATGTGCTTTGCTTTAGTTACAACCCACAGAAAGAAAAAACTAGAGTGTGGATGAATTTGGAACCAATAGCAGAATCATTAGATAAATCCCTATGAAGACAGTGCCTCCTCAATGGGAAATAATTAGTGTTACTAGCCTGAGTAACTCCAGCCAAACCAAAATGCTGAAAACACATTTTGCTTATTTCTTGGAAATACTACTTAAAGCTCTCCATCAACAGCAAGAAAACAAATCAACAATATCTAAATTACACTACAGGTTCTAAATTTCATTTTTTTCTTATTGCTTTACAATCAAAGAAACCCCAGTTGTGAAGGGGCTAAAATGTTTTTCTCTTTAATATATGGTCAATCTTCCTTAAACATACAAACACACATACATACACATACATTCATATTAGGTATATCTAATTATTTATTTCAATGATAATATATACATATAACATAATTAGAATGTTTCAGTTATATTCATGCACTAATTAATTTATCCATTCAAAGAACCTATATCAGACAGTTATTAAGTCATTTGGCTATGCCCTTTATTGCAGTGAATAAAACAAGCTTGATCCGTTACCGTATGGAGATTTCCACTGCATAGAAAAGATAACTTTAAAGAGCAAACATGAATGTTTGGTTTTAACAATATTCAGGCCTTGCTAGAGATAGTGACATTTGGAGCTCTTCAACAATATCCACCAGTTAGTTTATACTACTGCATTCTATTTTCCTCTCTTGAAAGTCTCCATTCATATCCCCTTACTAATTTCCTAACATACCTCATACATCCATATCTAAAGAGTCAAGGCTAACATGCATAGCTGAGAGAAAACACCAGACATTCTTCTTTCTGTGTCTGGATTAACTCATACAAAATGATTATTTCCAGCTCTTTCCACAATCTGTGAAATTTATAATTTTTTAACATCTGAATAATATTCTATCGCATAAATATACCATAATTTATTATTTATCATTCTTCCAATTGTGGAAAGCTGGTTGCTTCCATTTCTTGCTATGGTGAACAGAGCAGCAATGAACATGGATGAGCAAGTGTCTCTGTAGTAGGATTCAGAGTATTTTAGGTGTATTACCAAGAATATTATAGCTGCTTCATGTGATAGATAAGTTTCTACATGTTTAGGAACTCCCATACTGGTTTCTATAGTGACTCATCCCATAATTTTTAAGAAAAGAAAAAAAAAAACCACAAAACTCTGCCAGGGAACTGCAGGGTCTCTCATACCACACTGTGTGTAATTGGCTGAGAACGACCTGGGTTCCTTCAGCTGGAAGTTAGGCTGGGCTGCTCATTAACTAAAGGCCTCTCCATGGTTCCTCACGGCATGGCCCCAACACACAAGGAAGTCTTTGGGTTTCCAAAACCAGTTTATTGGCATGGCGGATAGTGGATGGATCTGGATGCACACCCCCAAAACCCAGGGCGGGCCTGAGTTAAATAGGGAGGGGAAGAGAGGGGAGGGGCTGGGGAGGAATGCTTAGTGGGCTCCACTCTCTGGCCTTCAGGTAACTCATTAGTATGTAAATCTCTCTAGGGCCTGTTTATCATGCCCTCCACCTGTGTATGTGACTTAAGGGTAAAGGTGGAATGGAGATTAGACCTCGTGACAGGAGCCTGGGTTCTGGGGCACGGCCAAACCCACAACCCAAGAACCAGGACACCCTTCCATGGCCCGACAATAATTAATAACAAAATATAAATCTGATCTCTTATCTCCCCCGTATAGTTAGTTCAGAGGGGATCTTAATTAATTTTTAAGCATTTTTAATATATATATATATATATGTGTATACATATATACATATATATATACACACACACACATACACACACACACACACACACACACACACACACACACACACACATATATATATATATATATATATGAGAAAACTATAGTGTTACTCATTAAATTTACCATGCAGAATACAGACCACAAAAATATCAAACCTTAGAGCTAGGTATTCTGGATTTTGTCCTTGACACAACATAGAAATCTTGGAAGAGGGAATCTTAATTGAGAAATGTCTTCTTAAGATTGGCCTATAGGCAAGTCTGTTATTGTCTAGAATAATGATTGATGTGGGAAGGCGTAGCCCACAGTGTTAACTGCTTTGTCTCTAAACGGTTACAAGCTTCAACTACTCAAGAGCTCTCTGGATTCAGGAATAAGAGACACATAGGCCAGTTAAGTTTAATATGCCTTGACTAGCTCAATGTTGGGCATTTCCAAACCTTCCTGCAGTATTCCTGAGTTAACATCATTTAAAAATCTGTATTTCATCTCTGCTATCCCAGATCGAACTGGGGGAGTGGCCTATGTGGTCACTTACCCTAATTCTTACATGTCAACTGTCCTTTAGGTCTGATCATTTTGCTACCCCCTCATGGTGACTCTGCTTTCTTCCTCTCCCTCAAGTCCTTGACAAGTAATATAAAAGTCCTGCCTCTACCTCCCTGTCCAGTAATTGGCTATATTGTCCAGCAATTCTTTATTTCCAATTGAAGCCATCTGGGGGTGGGGACCCTCAGCATCTGTAATCAGGACTTTTGGGAGCCCAATGGAATTAAGACAAAGCATTAGAACCAATTTCTAATATCTCATTCTTTCTGTCAAATAAAAAAACCTCTTCTTTAAGATATAAATTGAGCATAACCATAACTATTATGTAAATTACTAAGTATGATATACAATTAACATCCAGACCATTCTTTTTGTCAATTTGATAAAGTGCTCTACCATCATATCCTAACTAAAGAGCTTTTTTCTTTTCTTTTTAAATTTTTATTGGATATTATAGTTACATTTCAGTTGCCATTTCCTTTCCCCATTTCCTCTTTCTAGAAAACTTCTATCCCATCCCCCTTTCTCCTTTTTGCTTTTATACAATTTTTTAAAAATGTTAATCAAAGGCTTTATAAGTTTAGTAATGCTCAACAACAAGATGCCCATACAATCAGAAATGTAACCCAATACCTAACCTAGATATATCAACTATCTTTGACTGGCAGAGACACACAAACATTCACATCCATGTTCCCCCCTCAATCACTCTCTCTTGTCACCTAGCTCCTGCTCTCCTTCTCCTCCTCCTCTCCTTCTCCTCCTCCTCTCCTTCTCCTCCTCCTCTCCTTCTTCTTCTCCTCTCCTTCTCCTTCTCCTTCTCATCTCCTTGTCCTCCTCCCCTCTTTCTCCTCCTCCTCTCCTTACTCCTCCTCTTTCTCTCCTTACTCCTCCCACCTTAGCTCCTCCTACATGCCACCCTTCCTGTTAAAATAAAACTTTTCTCTTAAAATACAATTATAACATAACTATACCAATTTGTGTCAGTAAGGTACAAGATAGACCTAATAACCAGTCTATCATTTTGTTGACTAACCAGAACCTCCGTCGTCTCTCTTAAGTAAAAGACTTAGTTTTGAACCTGGCTTTTTTCTTGGCTTTAGAATGAATGTGTGCTGAAAACCATCCTCTAATATCTTTTCTCTCAAAGTAAATAGCCGGGATTGGCTATGAGACTATAAGTCTTCAACCTCAGAAATTCAAGTCAGAAATTCAGAATGACTGAGTTAACTGAAATTATGGGAAGCACAAAGCATAGGTTCTAAAACTTAGCCAGTTTACAGAGACTGCTGAACACCTGGACAGTCCCTATACTACAAAACATTGGAGCATCTGATCTTCAGTCTTCTGGCCCAGGATCATCTGACAGACCTAGTGATGCAGAATTATTAAGGGCTGATTACTCTATTTTGGCAGATATAATCAGTCGATTATTCTGTAAGTGTGTCCTTTTCTGGACAGTGATTTGTCTGTAGATGAAAAGAGGCAATTCTTGCCTGTCTCATCACAACTGGAGTAACTCCAAGGATGCTCAATTTCTTCTTAGAATCCAAGACAGGAAGCTGTCAAGATCAGACAGGTCTGTAATCAAAATGAACATTAATACAGAAATGTTTGTAATGTCAATTCTGTAGACTTTTGACATTTTGAAAACCAACTATCCATGTAAGGCAATCTGGACTGTTTTCTGTTAACTCTTCTCAGCTATTTCTAAATAAAATATAGAAAACACCCTAACAATAAACTCAGAGCCATGAATTTGCTATAGGCCCTTAACTCACAGTCTAGCCATCTCAAAGCAGTTGGAAAAGTTAAAGAAGGACTGGGTCTAAGCCTTGTATTCCTAAAATGTGTTATATAGGCACAATGCCTATGAAAGTAACAATATTAATCTCACTTTCATATCAATAAGAAGTTCATACCAATAAAAACCTTAAATTTGAAATCAAAGTAAATTTTGTACCATTTAAAAAATTATAACTTCATCTTAATAACAATTAAACATATTTCTACCAATAGGTTATGGCTATAGATCCTAGCTAATCCTCCCTGTTCCAACAAAACCACTACTATTCCCTAGAAAGACAGCCCAATATAAACCACCTTCTTCCCCAAGCCCAAGGAATAGGGGCACTGACTCTTCATTAACTTCTTCAAGCTGATTATGGGCATTGAGATATTAGAAGGGGGGCAGAGGGAAGAGTAAACTGATAAGCATTTGATGATGTGTCTTCACTGCATCCAGCTGGAATTCCAGGACACCAGAGGTTCGAGCAGGTTTACTCAGCTTGCTTGCTGAGTAGATACACAGAGCCTGTATATTCTGCAATATACAATTCTCAAAACAAATTTTAGTATCAAGATAATTTTTTGTATGAATTCTAGAATCTAGTCTTCTGGCAGCCTGCCTTTGTCATGTCTAATCCATATAATTCTGGGAGTTTCTATGAGGGTGTGCTCCCATCATCCTCCCATTCCTGCCTCCCTGCTCTTGAATTCCCCAACACTAGGGAATCCAAACTTTCAGGCACCAAGGCCCTCCACTTCCACTGATGCCTAATCCTTTACCCCATCCCCCTCCTCCAATTATTTGAAGGTGTACTCTGACCATCCTCCCATTATTGCCTCCCTGCTCTCGAAATTCCCTAACACTAGAGCATCCAAATTTTCAGGCAGCAAGGCCATCCACTTCCACTGATGCCTGGCAAGACCACCCTCAACTACCTATATAAGTGGAGCCATGAGTTCCTGCGTTCGTGTTCTTGGACTGGAGATTTTAGAATGGCTACTCCAGCTTGTCTCTTAGGACCATTTGCTTGAAAAAATTGTTTTCCAGTCTTTTATTCTGAGGTAAATTATGTCTTTGTCACTGAGGTGGGTTTCCTGTATACAGCAAAATGCTGGGTCCTGTTTACATATCCAGTCAATTAGTCTATGTCTTTTTATTGGGGAATTGAGTCCATTGATGTTAAGAGATATTAAGGAACAGTGATTGTTGCTTCCTGTTATTTTTGTTATTAGAGATGGAATTATCTTTGTGTGGCTATCTTCTTTTGAATTTGTTAGAAGAGTATTACTTTCTTGTTCTTTCTCGGGTATAATTTCCCTTCTTGTATTGTAGCTTTCCAGTTATTAGCCTTTGTAATGCTGGGTATTTGGAAAGATATTGTGTAAATTTGGTTTTGTCTTGGAATATCTTGGTTTCTCCATCTATGGTAATTGAGAGTTTTACTGGGTATAGTAGCCTGGGCTGGCATTTGTGTTTTCCTAGGGTCTGTATGACATCTGTCCAGCATCATCTAGCTTTTATAGTTTCTGGTGAGAAGTCTGCTGTAATTCTGATAGGTCTGCCTTTATATATTACTTGGCCTTTTTCACTTACTGCATTTAATACTCTTTCTTTGTTTTGTGCACTTGGTGTTTTGATTATTATGTGATGGGAGGTATTTCTTTCCTGGTCTACTCTATTTGGCGTCCTAAAGGCTTCTTGTATATATATGGGCATCTCGTTCTTAAGATTAGGGAAGTTTTCTTCTATAATTTTGTTGTTATTGGCCCTTTAAGTTGGGAATCTTCACTCTAATCTATACCCCTTATCCTTAGGTTTGGTCTTCTCATTGTGTCCTGAATTTTCTGAATGTTTTATGTTAATAACTTTTTGCATTTTCTTTGACAGTTGTGTCAATATTTTCTATGGTATCTTCCGCACATGAGATTCTATCTTCTGTCTCTTGTATTCTGTTGGTGATGCTTGCATCTATGACTCCTGATTTCTTTCCTAGGTTTTCTATCTCCAGGGTAATCTCCCTTTGTGATTTCTTTATTGTTTCTACTTCCATTTTTATGTCCTTGGTGGTTTTGTTCAATTCCTTCATCTGTTTGGTTGTGTTTTCTTACAGTTCTTTAAGGGATTTTTGTGCTTTCTATTTAAGGGCTTCTACCTGTTTACCTGTGTTCTTCTCACATTTTTTGAGAGTTTTTTTTTATGTCCTTCTTAAAGTCCTCTATCATCATCATTAAAGGTGATTTTAAATCTGAATCTTGCTTTCCTAGTGTTGTGGGGAATTCAGGACTTTCTTGTGTGGGAGAACTAGGTTCTAATCATGCCACGTACCCTGAGTGGCTGATGCTTGTGTTCTTGCACTTGCCTTTCAACATCTGGATCTCCTTAGTGCTACCTGCCCTGTCACTGACTGGAGCCTCTCTTTTCCATTATTTTGATTGTATCAGAACTGTGTGGGGTGCGTGTTACCTCTGGGGTTAGAGCTGGAGCCCAAGATATGCTCAGTGCTCAGGTGCAGATAGGAAGAAATCAGTGCTACAGGCCAGGAGTGACCTCCTGGGTCCTAGTGGGTCCCACTTACTTCCTGTTTTGTGCCAGTGTTGCTTTCTCCTTACCTAAAATACTTCCTTGGTCGAGCTCCTGGAAGGCCTGCTTCTTCTGGGTTCTGTGAGATTGGGGCCAGAGCTGCTACCCTGGATCTGCTCATTGTTAAGGCCCAGACCAAAAGGAACCAGTGCTCTGGGCCAGCAGTGTCTTCCTGGGTCGTAGTGGGTCCCAGTTACTCCGTTTGGGCCTGGTGTTGCTTTCTTCTTACCTAAGATACTGCCTTGGTTAGAGCTCCTGGGACCCCTGCTTCCTTTGGGTTCTGTGAGACTTGTGGCAGAGCTGCTGCCCGGGATCTGTGAAGAGCTTATAATTCTATACCTACATTATGTTCTGATTTTAGTCTGCATATCTCTCCTGCTAAACAACTTGAATTCAATTATGAGACCATAAATAATCTTCAACCCCATCAGAATTCCAAGCACAAATTAGCTATTACTTGAATATTAGGAAGTACAACTCATAGTTTCTAAACCTTAAACAAATTGTAGAGACAGTTGCCTACGTGGGCAGCTCCTAATTTCTTGTAATGTTGGGTCATCTGTCTTCAATCTTCTGGGCCAGAACCATCTGACAAACCTTGAAATGAAGCAGGAACTATGAAGGACTAATTTACTCTGCTTCGCAGAATGAAAGTGTCAACTACCCTGCACTGTGCATCCTTTCCTGGTCAGTAATTTTATCTGTAACGAATAGGACAATTTTTGTCCAGTGGCTACCTTGCCATAACTGAAGCAAGTCTATATGGAGGTTTTGATGCTCAAGTTCTTCTTTGAAGAAGAATGGGGAAGTTGTCAGAAGTAGAAATGTCTCATCAAATGATCCTTAATGAAGAAATAACATTAAATGTCACATTCTGTGTATTTCTGATATTTTTGAAAACTATCTATCTATGTAAAGTATATTTGAATTGTTAAACCTTAACTTTCAGCCATTTCTATTGAGTAAATTGAAAACACTTTATTATAATTAAATCAGAATCTAATTAACCACGAGTCTACTATCTGGCCCTTAATTTTTGTTACTAAATCATTCTAAAGAGTTTTTAATATGAGGACTGGGTCAGGACCTTGTATTCTTAAATGAGTTATATAGGCACAATGCCTATCTAAGAGTAACAGTACTAATTTCAAATTTTCTATCAATATACAGATTTATACCAATGAAAACTTTAATTCTATATCAATGTACAAATTCTGTACCCATGTAAGAAACTATAATGTCAATTTTGAATCAGTTATAAAGATTTCTATCAATGTAAGAGTATGGCTACACAATGCTTTGTTTAAGAATAAAATTAGTAATCCATCCCATCAATTCCCTTCCTGTTCAAAATTATGACCATTTCCAAATTATCCTTTAAAATGAAAACCTATCAACAATTTATAAAATAACCATAACCAGACACCCAAACTCAAGGGATCGGGATGATGATTCTCCATGGCTTCTTCTTGCTGAATAGGGGCAATGAAAATTTTTTTAAAGGGGTGGGGAGGGTTTGAAAAATTAGAAAATCTGGTTAGACTTAAAAAAGCTAGCTTTAGCATCGGTTATCCAGTCTCTGTATGTTTAGAAGGTTCAGGGCTTGACTAAAGTTCTGACTAGATATGTCTGAAAGGCTATATGAACGGAGTCCATCAGGAATCAGCAGCAATCCCTGAAGCTGTTCTGAAAACAAGTCTCTGCACAGCATTGGAAAGCAGAGGGCTGGAACAGCAGGTTGCTTCAGCGTCTCCAAGGATGGATCTTGAAAAGCTCATCAAACTTATTCTACCTCCTTCTTCTCCCTCAGTTTCTTGTCCATGAAATCTAAAAGTCTCACCTCTATCTCTCTGCCCATCCATTGGCTGTACAGCAATTCTTTATTACCAATCAAAGCTGGGGGCCGGGACCCTCAGCATCTGGAAACTTGGGGAACTGAACTGAATTAAGATAAAGCATTAGAACCAATTCCTAACATGGCACCTACAATTTTTTTCTCCTCATCTTCCTTGGGGTTCTCTGAGTTGCAAGGGGTAATATTTGCTGGAAGTATTCAATTTTGGTTCTTTTACTGCCAAACGTTTTTCTATGGGTCTCCACATCTGCTCCATTCAGCTTCCAGAGGAAGCCTTTCTGATGATAGGCTAGCACCAATCTAAATATATTGGCTATCATTAGGAAAAATTTATTTATTTTTGTATATCCTAGGTCTCTGGGTTATCTACCCTCCACTTCCTGGCCATTCAGAAAATATGGGTCATGGGCTCCCTCCCTTGACATGGACTTCAAATCAGACAAGTCATTGGTTGGTTACTTCCACCACTTCTGCACCTCCATTGCCCCAGAAAATTGTGTTCCTAAGGCATACTGCACACTTGCTTTCCAAGAACCATTACTATCCTGTCCCATATTTAGTTTAAAAAACTTTAAATATGTCAAAATAATAAAAAAAAATTGCAGAAATTGTTCTTATCTCTGCAACTTCTTTCTTTGACAGAAGTGTCTGGTCAGTAAAGTATTAATGGTGAGGGCATCCTCTGTCTGGCAGAATAAAAGCCGAAGACACAAAGTCTGACAGAGAATAGATGCAATAGTTGCTTGGAACTAGGTAAATCAGGAATTACATATCTTTCTGGTTATTGGAGAGACAATTAGACGAAAACCCTGGATGTTAAGCATGAATGCAATACACACACACACACACACACACATATATATATATATATATATATATATACAGTATATGCATATATATATGTATACATGTGTATGTATACATATACATACACATACACATACACATACATATATATATATAATGTATGTATATTCAATAAATATATATTCATTTTTAGTATCTTAAAAACAAATATTTATTGGGCTTCAGTATACAAAGTGAGGCTGTACATACTGTCTTCATAGTAAGTAGACAAAAAATATGTAATTCTGATAAATTATCTGTCGGGGAGAGCATATTCATTAATCAAATATATAAGGGGACAAAAAATATCTGTCCAAGAAAGTATTTAAAGAAAATACTGCCACAAGGGACACATTGTAAAATATGGCACAGCAACTTGCAGAAGTTCCCAGGATACGGATGGTCCAATGAGACATTTACTCAAAAGAGAAAGTGAGGTGGTCAGGAGGGATTCAGACACTGTCAGTTGCTTTAATGATTATCTTTCTTACTGAAGTCTGTTTTGTAACAAGTGTTTAATCACTCCCTGAGTGCAAAAGACTTCTACTCTTGAGTATTATAACATGAATGAGGTTCTAGAGGGACTGTGACATCATTTAAAATCTCACAAATGCAGAAATTTGTTCACTTCCACTAACAAGACACCGTCCTGTCACCTGGGATGTAATGCACTCTTCTATGCATGATCCTGAAAAAGAAAGGGGTCATTTGTGATCTGTAGGTAAAAAATAATCTCAAGTTCAATGCTGACATCACGAAATGGGAATCATTTGGGGGTGGGGAGCCACATCACCTTTGAAAGAAATTAAAGATAACTTAATATCTCATTGAGCTGTTAAGACCTGTGACCAAGTAAGTGCTCAGATCTGCTTCCCTTCCCTGTTAAGTCTCATTTTTCAAACCTTTGAAGTTCTAGGGTACAAGGATTGATAGAATGTCCTGAATTTAGCCTTCCTCCTCCATCGATGTGATGGCCAATTGTTGTCCCTCAGTGTCTCCAAACATGGAGGGAGGAATGAAGACTTTTACTGGGTCATTATTCATTGTTAATTAATCGTCTCTTGTTTACAAAACATTTCCTACAAGATCTTGTAACAGAAGAATGCAGTCATAAAATTTAGTTAAATATTTTCTCTCAAAGGGAGAAAGTCATGAATTTTACCAGGGATAGATAAGAAAAATTGTCTGATGGTATTCCTAATTATTTGTAAAATTAATGCATTCATTCATAAATATCTACATATTTTCATATTGTCTAAAACACAGTATATTCAAAGGTTTTTCCTGTAGTCATATACATCTTGGCATTATTCTCTCTCCCGCAGTCATCTCATTCAGGCTTAACATACTCACTTTATCTTGGTCCAGTCACCTTCTCAAATGCATTAGTAAGGGACTCCTTCAATCTCCATGGAACTACAGACTCACTCTGTACTATTATCCTGAGAATAAAGACAAGTCAAGAACATCATCTTATTAAATCCTTGTAGCAACTCTGTAAGTTTTCTTTCACTTTAATGCAGCACACTTAGTGGATGTCTACTATAAGTCAGCTGTGATTTACAAGAGCACCTCACTTGTTCATAATAACATGCAGTCACAAAGTGCATTATAACTGTGAGTCTCAAAAAAAAAGTGCAGTGTGACCCAAATTGGGAGCAAGTGAGGAAAAACAGTGACAATTCAATGGTTTGGGATGAAATTTTCTTTTTACCCTCACGGTACTGCTTTTAATAGCAATGACATAACATTTTAATTTCCAAAAATCTGTTTGGAAGGGCAAATTTAACTGTGGGCTTTGGATTGAGATTTCTGGTGCATAATTTTATCCTTGCGTAAGTTGAGAAGCTGAGCTTAGACATTAAAATTATGGACCCAGGCATAGCATCAAAAATCAGAAGTGGACCAGTTAGGATTCTTGGCATTCACACAACCACTGGGTATGATAGTGCATGTCTGCAGCAATAACATTGGTGGTTGGAGCATAGAGTCAGGTGAGTCCTGAGGGCTTGATGTCCAATCAATCCAGTCAGCACCAAGTTCGAGTTTCAGAGAGATGTCCTGTCTCAGTTAAGGTAGGGAGGCGCAGACAAGATAACTGAGGTCATTCCTTGTCCTCTATATGTAGACACATAGGCTACACATCTGTATACATATAAATACACCATAGCACACACCACACACACACACACACACACACACACACACACACACACACACACACACACGAATTTTCAAATTAGTTTTTTACAATACTTCTTGAGTTACTTTGAGTAAACCATGTTTTATCTATCCTAGAAGACATTCTAATTTAGAGTTTTGACTTCTAGGATACCATATTCATTATATTACTGAGCCATCCTAAGATACTATTTCAATTATCATTCTGTTTCCATGTGATTCCCATGACTTTGCCTACTGGTGGCTATAGGATTGGTGAGAATGTGTTGTTTTCTTTGTTAATAGCACTTGAGTTTGTAGGAAAATGATATTAAATGGTGGCAAACAATATGTCAGTCTGCAATAGTGCTATTGTCATAAGATATTTCTCATGGGTTTTCTTTGATTTGAACTATAATCTTAATGTGAATCTTTTATATACTTCTTTAGAATCAGCTGCATTATGGCTGTTTCCCAAGTATATCAATGAGGTCAACCTTAGTGTCAATTATATTGCATTGTGCTAGAATGTTTTGATATGGTATTGATATATGGGCTGTATGGGATACTCTAGTACTTAGCCTGTGTCCCGAATCTTCTCATCCCTTGTTGTATTTTTCAACAAAATTCTGCTACCTTCATAGGGAACAAAGGGTAGTTCCTAAACAGATACTCATATTTCATGGTATTCATGCCAATATTAAACCAGCGTGTTCCCCACCACCTGCCTTGAGTGAAGATGTAAATAAAAAATACTCAAATCTTCTATTCTACAAATAATTAGAACAAGTCAACACTTAAAACTAATGCATCCATCTTAAACATCTCATCTTTTCTAATTACTTTCCTTTTTCCTTCTGGCAGCAAAAAGGTTCTGTCATATTCAAGATAAATTTATTTCTTAACAGGAGTTTCAGGAGAGAAATATTATATGAGTTTTCCAATAATAAACATAATTGAATATTCATTACACATTAAGCAAACTTATAATCACTACATGTTTTCAATAGCATTTCTCCATTTTATCTTGGTTTACAGTGACTCATTTGCTCCTTAATGTATCCTACATTTTTATGGTTCTTATGTCATTCATTACATTACAATTCTTGTATACCTTTTGCTCAGATTACTTTCCCTGAAATGTATTTATATGTTTACACAGTGCTATTTTTTGCTTGCTTTCTCTGTCCATTGAGATTTAATTTAGTTCTCCTGAAAACTCTAGCAATGTGTAAATTGGAGATGGCTCTTTGAGTACCCTGGAACCACCAGAAACCATGACTTCTTTTCTACAATGTTTCATAGACAAAAATATAAATTTAAGTCCAGATATTTTTCTATGAGAAATAGTCAAATATTTTAGGAATAAGAGGGTAGAATATTAGCTTTCTTTTAACAAGAACTGGAAATAGCCAAGATTCAATGACTCCAATGTAATAAATCTTCATTATAGACTTCATACAATAATGAAACTAAATTGCTTTAATAATTTATTATTAATTTATATAAATACATAATATGTAATATACAAGCTTATATAAAACTACATGTGATTATCACAAGAACTAAAATGATCAATCTAAATGTATCATAAGAACTCTGGTTGTTTGAAAAGATTTTTGTTGTATTTCAGATATTTTTATACCAATTCCTCTTCATGCTTTTTTTTATGTTGCTACATAATTTAAAATAATAGTATATTCTCATGTGGCTTTCCTTAGGAAATAAAATTTTCTTCCCTTTAGTCTTCAACCACCTTAGTGTTTTCATATTTTGGCCTTCACCAATAGACAGTGATTGTTTGCCAGCAATTATGAAGATTTTGACATTCTTCCTGCCTCTCTCCTCTCACAGAATCTCCGTAATGTAAAGAGTAAGTGTTCTCTGGTAGGTGTGGAAGTATGAAAGCTGGGGAGAGAAGATGAATGTTGCGGCTCTTGAGTTCATTGTTTCAAATTCCCAAATACCATTCCAGGTTGAAAGAAATCATTTCAGAAACTTCAAAAAATGTGGTGCTGTCAAAACAAATAGGTAGCATCCAGAATATGATGTAATAGAGATTATAGTTAATAACTATGAATGACCTCATTTCTTCCTAGAATTATGTTCATGAGGTAATCTCCAACTTGTCATTCACGTACCCACTGAGCAAAGGCTTAAATTCCAGCTTTTCAATATACTCTGCTAGGTTATATTTAGATTATATACCCTGGTCTTAATTTTAGGACCTCAAACTTATCAGACCCTGCACTCAACCTCACCAGAACATAATGCTTGAATGTACATGATATTGACATCACTTCCAAGGTTTTAGAAGGTAAATTATTTTTACATATATATTTTACATTAATTGTAAGGGAAGATTAGAGAAAGTGAAAAATGAAATCAAAGTTAGACATCATAACAATGTTGAGTGGATAATATCTGAATGATTTGTACCCCGAGAAGATAAATAAAGTAGAAACACAAAGTGGAACACAGTTTGATCAAGGCTAAGTCCTAAGAACCTTCAAAATGCAAGCATTTCAACAGATTTATCACATTCAGAGGTACTTTTGAGTTCTAGGCATATTCAATTACCTATTCTTATTCAAATGACACAAAGCAAAACATGGCATGGTGACTGCTGATGATACTGTATACGGATGTATATACTAAAAGAATACATTTGGCAGGTCTGCTGTAGAACACTCTTCTAGTTTTAGTAATATCAAACTGTTTGATATATGCATATGTGTGTAAATACTATACAAATTTCATTTTAAGACTCCTACTTCAAATTAGAGATGAGAGTCTCAAAGTTCAAATTTGATGGATATTTTGGCATGCTGATGAATGTTACTGAGTGATTTAAAATGTTCTAAAGGAAAGAGAAGGAACAATTTTACAGGCTGGATTTTTGTTTTGTGTTCATTTTAGACAATGGATCATGGAAATTAGCTAAACCGCATTATTGGTTGGTACTTGGAACTATTATAATCTTAGCTCATCTGTTATTTCATCATGTTAAGATTTTAGTATGTTTCCATTAATGTTTTAGAGAAAATATATCTTTAGATATGAAATCTATATTCTTATTATGCTACTATATGACAAACTACCTTGAAATAATTTTCACTGTTATTTATACTGAACAAAATAAAAATTAGGACAGTAAATACATTATAAGTATTAACCTCTACATTCATATTTTCATGTTCGGGAAAATCCAAAACAGGCTTCCTGCACCATGGGAAATCACACATTGCTGGATGAATTTATTCTATTGGGAATACCCCAGACAAAAGGACTGGAGACTCTACTTTTTGTGGTGTTTTTATTCATATATATCTTTACCTTGCTTGGAAATTTACTCATCTTTATAGCAATAATTTCTTCATCTTCCCTTCACACCCCAATGTATTTCTTCTTGGGACTTCTATCTATTTTTGACATGTTGTTCCCATCAGTAACCTGTCCCAAGATGCTACTTTACCTCTCTGGCCAGAGCCCAGCCATCTCTTACAAAGGCTGTATTGCACAGCTCTTCTTTTATCATTTTCTGGGTTCTACTGAAGGATGCCTCTACTCTGTGATGGCCTATGATCGGTATGTTGCCATCTGTCACCCACTGAGATACATGCTCATCATGAAGCCTGGTGTATGCCTGAGCTTGGTCACAGTATCCTGGTTGATAGGATGTCTTCAGTCTGGCATCCTGACATTCTTTACCTTTCAGTTAACCTACTGTGGGCCTAATCATGTCCACCATTTCTTCTGTGACCTTCCTGCAGTTTTACCCCTGGCTTGTACTGACAATAAGTTGGCCCAGAAGGTGGGTTCCATCAATGTTGGCTTTCTGGCTCTGATGCTTCTCTTCGGTGTTTGTGTCTCTTATGTACACATTGGGGTTGCCATTCTGAGAATCCGTTCAGCAGAGGGCAGGCAGAAAGCTTTCTCTACCTGCAGTGCCCACCTCACTGCCATTCTCTGTGCCTATGGACCTGTAATCATCATCTACCTGCAGCGTACACCAAACCCTCTGCTTGGGGCTGTGGTGCAGATATTAAATAATATTGTCTCGCCCATGCTGAACTCTTTAATCTATTCCCTGAGGAACAAGGAAGTGAAGAGAGCCTTGAGAAAGGTGTTTCACAGTTTAGCTTAGGTGTTCAGAAGTGAATTATGGAGTTCATGATGCACTTTTAAAAATTATTTTCTGATATCAGCAACCTCTGGTTTCAGTCTCTTAAACAAATCAGTACACACACACACACACACACAAAACCCACTTATTTACAGGATTTTATTTTTGTTTTGCTTCAATAATTCCCAGTATCTCATAATTGCATCTATATCTATTCTTATTCTCGATGCTTTTCTTGGGTAATTAGTCTGTAAGGCTCATAAAAACAGCTGAATCCAGGTTTTATGTCTCTACGAAGGGCTTACATTTTGTTATGTGATTAAAGATAGAGAATAACTCTTACCCATCTCTTACTCCTTCCTCTGTTTCAAGTCTGGCCTCACTTCAACTTCTGTTGCACTTAGAATACACATCTTTCTGCCTACTAACATTTCCTATCTCACACGTTATGGATTCTTAACTCATATATTTAGAGAACTGATTATTCTTCAGACACTGAGGTAAAGTTTTTCACATATACCAACTTATTTAACATTTTTATGATGATTATAAAGTATACACAACCTCTAAAGGGCTCTGAATACAAGGTCCTCAAATACCAAACCAGTTTGTTTTATCATATAGTAATTAGAGCTTTAAATTCTTGATGAAATTGGTAACAAATGCTTTACCCATTGAGTCATATCTTTGAACTCCATATTTTTACCCATTCAATGGCACTCATAAAAAAGTAAATAAACATAATATTCAAATACACACACACACACACACACACACACACACAAACAAACACTTGTTGAGTCTTTAAGAGTAAAACTTCTTGAATCACCTGCCTGACAATGTGCCAGTCATTGTCAACTCTCAAAAGATCTTGTGACAGAAAGGGGTGGGTCAGAAAGTGACTAGTAATGATTACATACACAGCTCTTTTGATATAGTGACTCTGTCATCACTAATCATTTTGTTCTACTTTTGGCTCCAACTATAGGTAGATTATAGCTTGTTTTTTTGTGCCATATCCAGTGACATTAAAATCAGACTTGGCTCAAAAAGTCTTGCAGATTCCTCTGCTGTGACTTAATCCCTGCTCTGTGCTTCTTAATAACTTTAATAGATATCACCAAATCCTTCCAGTATCTCTGTGAGGAAAGAATTGCCACTCAGAACGAAAAAGGAAGGAAATTGAAGCCCAGGAAGCTGGAGGAACAGGCCAATGAATTCACACACAGGGAATATGACTTTGAGACTCCAACCACCTCTTCTCTGTTTCTCTTTTTCCAAATCTCTTGAAGGAGAGCTCAAGACCTCTGAGAAACACACTATATGGGGAGAATGCATACAAGAGGTAAATGGAGACTTTTCAAACGTTATTTGAAGGAAGAACAAGATGGCTAAGAAAGCACCAGTTGGTTGCTTGCAAATCTATGTAGGTGAATAGAAAGATCTCCAAATCTGTTGTGTTTAAAGATGTGGTTACGACAAAGAAAATGTCTCTTCACTCCCCAGAGGGCACTGAACAGTTGTACAGAATCTGAAGGCCATGGAGAATAGCTAGTTAGAAACAACCTGATACTAGTCTAAAAGATATCTAAAGGCCAACTCGCCTATCTAATGAGTTGATGGGGATTACTAACAGTGGGATGGATGAGTAATCACTATCAGAAGTGTGGATCATTTAAAGGTAGCTGCATCACAGAAAACCCATCCCTTGCTGGATGATGACTCATGAAAGCTGAATTGCCAGTCCCCTAGAGAGACCTGTAAGCAGCTTGCTCTGCTGGTTTGTCTCTTATCACTTCCAATCGTTTATTCTTTAATGTAACCTCAGGAAAAAGTAGTACAAATCCTATGCATTCCAGATTTCACTGAAAATGATCTTTTCCTCTGTGGAACATTGTGTGTCCTAAAAACAAAACTTGGAAATCGTGTATCCTGATGGGCTTAACCAACCATCATTCTGGATACTTCTTCACCTCTGACTGCTAAATTTAAATAGACTACAGTATCTGACTGTAGTGTTTAAAGGATAATGCTAGTCTTGTTAAAAATAAAGGTTGAGTATAGATGAAAGAGAATATTTTCTCCTGCTTCCTCTGAGAAGCATCTCACCTCTAATTCTATTGGCATAAAAAGCCACACAGCCATTTGTTGCTAGGCAACCACAGAGCAATTTCCTGAATCAGCCAGCTAGCTGTACTACAGCAGGTCATCCTATTGGCTTCATTTCACAACAGAACACAAACAGATCATCGAATAAATATTTCATGCACAGCCATAAATGAATCAGCTCATCTCTTACATATATTAAATTAGGTCTGGCCATGATATTTACTGTAGTACTATGCAACAAACAGCAAAATAAATACAACATTGTCAAATATGCCAAGTCATATCATGCCAGTTTCATTGAACTATAAGAGTGCAGTAATTCTGACTGAATTTTTCTATGCTTTAGAAAAGAAATTAGGAAGTACATATGAATTAACCTCTGGTTATTTGTTACAGAAACATAAATCCAAAATTCCTTCCTGTAAAATCTCATATTGATCTTAATATGATGTCCTCTTGTCCTTCCTGGGTTACGGCTTTCTGTTGCCAGTCTCTGGGTTCACTCATTATGAAACAGTGAGGCCCTTTCTGTACTTACAAATTCCATTCCTCCATCCCTGGGGCATTAGGTTTATTTTCACATTTCCCAAATATAAATATATAGTTTTCCTAATACCCACATACTACATAAACAATACAAACACAGAAAATACGCAGACATTTAGTAATAGTCCCATACAAGTAATAACCATATTTTGCTACTGCTAGAAACTTCAGAGACACTTCCTGATTTGGGTACATTGATAAACAGGCAGAAATCACAGGAGGAGAAGAGGATTCTGTCTGTTTTGTCAGGATGCACATCAGGTTACATGACTTCCTGGAGTACAGAAACCATGAATCTGGGTTTAGAGTTTATTTATGATCAAAGTGACACTAGAAGGTTCAGATGGTTCACATGGCTGCCATATCCAGGAAGGAACCCAAAGATAAATACTTCATTTTTTTCATGGAGAAAAAAATCCAAATACAACTTTTTCATTGTTTTTGAATTATCAGAATATTAAACAATGATGTCCTAGTATCTGCGTGTTCCTAAGAGTCCTTTATATCTTTTGTTGTACATTTTTTTCTTCTTATTATTTAAGACAATTTTAAAATTTGAATATTTTTGGATCACATTTTTCCCATTCTCCCACATATTTCCAGATCCTCTCCACTCCTTCTCTCCCCGACTTCAAGTTCTTTCTCAAACACAAACATAAATCCAATGAAACAAATAAAGCTTCCAAAACCAAACCGAACCAATCAACCAACCAACCAAACAAACAAACAAAACCACTGAAAACAAAACAATACCCACTAAACCACAAACAAGAGCAGACAAAACACTATAGTATTCATTTTGTGTTTGTCAGTTACTTATATTCATTTTTTCACTTTAGTGTCTTAGATCCCAACTATTCAACAGAGTAGGTGATCAATAATATTTTTAGTTATTCACAATGTATGTGTATGTGTATGATGTATATGTATGTATATGTATACACCAATAACTTCATTCTTTTAAGACTTGTGTCATTGGCTTATGAATTATGAATAAAGTTCAGTTATCTAGTCTCATAAAGAGGTGGAACCATATTAGCAGCTAAGTAATCAGTGTATGTGGCTTTGCATTCTCCCAAGTTCAAATTTCCACACATAAAGGTTGACTAGTCCATACCTTACTGTCCACCACTGAGTTACACACCACTTAGGTTTTGTCCAATAGAAATGTACTAAAATAATAGATAGAGATTGACACTTGCTTGTTTCTTGCAAACCTATGTGTAGGCATGCAAATAAAACGGATACATGGACATGAAGATTTCTACTTAGATCCGTATAGAGTGTCGCGGAGGCCAGACAATGGGTTTCAGTTTGCAGGCAGTCTATGACAAAGTGATACACGAAACTTTGATGATCAAAGCTAAGCAAGAATGGAGATCTCTGGATGTTAGATAAGTTAAGGATATAGAACATTTCTTAAGGAAAATAGAAGGAACTAGTGAAGCCAGCTTAAGAAAGAGGCTATGTGGTCTACAAATAGATCAAATTTACAGTGCTGTCTTAGACCATCGGAACTCAAATAAGAACACTGTGTTTTCTAGATGCTAATCATATAGCTATAGGATGTAGTGTTTGCCAGTCCAAGGTTCAGCCTTGCTTTAGTATAATCTTTTCTTCATGTTTTTTTTTTCATTTCTTTATTTGGGAATTGGAGTGTTTACCTTGTACTAGTGTATATTGGAATTCTGCTTCTTTGTATTTATGGGGGCTGACTGGATTTTACATACAAATCAAGTGGCTTGAGCTTGAAATTTTGATCAGTATGGAAACTAGAAAAAAACTGGGAGGAGTAAAGGGAAGAGAAACTGTGGTTGGGATGTATTGTATGAGAGGAGAACCTATTTTCAGTAAAGGAAAGAAAAAAAGAAAGGAAGAAAGAAAGAAAAGAAAGAAAGAAAGAAAGAAAGAAAGGATAAAGGAAGGAAGGAAAGAAAGAATAAAAAAGAAAGGAAGGAAGGAAGAAAGAAAGAAAGGAAGGAAGGAAGAAAGAAAGAGAGAAAGAGAGAAAACAATCTTTAAATTATTAGATGACTATGAGACATTGAGCAACAGGGAAAAAATTTAATTTTGGAATATGTGGATCTAAATGTTCACAGTTTTACTCATGATGGAAACTTTAATGCATCTATGCATTAAAGTATATATAAAATATATAGTATGCATCCATATTGAGGAAACAGTACACTGGGCTATGCTTGTAAGGCTTGTATCTTATCATAAACCCTGTTGCTCACTCCCTCTGCTTTCTAACCATTGTGAAATGAGCACCTTCTACCACATATTCCTGGCAACATAATTTAATTACTGTTACATTATAGGCTCAGACACACAGAGTCAAGTGCTGTTGGGATGAAGATTCTGTAACTACAACCTAGAAAAAACTGCACCCCCTACTTAATTTGTTCTGTCAGATATTTTGATCACAGACATGGAAAGACAAGTAATACAAGTGGCATAAGAATGCATACAGATACTTATGTACATATATAAAGTATATAGGACAGGTGATAGCATATTTGAGGTGAGCCTCTGAGAATTCTGGGTAACTGATTATTTTTTATTCCTACAGCACCTAGTTTGGAATAGTAGTCACCAAAGAAACAAGACCTGAAGGGCTTTGTAGTAACGTATAAAGACTTTATAATCCTGTGAATTGTATAACCTTTAGTGTTCATATTGATGAGACTGAGGTTGTCAGTAGGACATACACAGAAACTATGTGTCACTACATAGTGTCAGATGGTCAAGAATTAACAATGTACCTCCTCATTCTTATGTCATCAGAACATCTCTGCACTTGAAAATCTGATATATGTTCAGGACCCCAGGAACTTCTGCTTCTGAAACTGTTGCTGACATTTTTATGATTCAGCCTATTTTTGTCTTTTGACTCCTATGTACTTAAAACTCAAGAATCCTGCTATTCACTTAACCCATGTTCTTGTTTAGAACTTTATCAGTATATGTCTTTATCTGGTAACAGTCTAGTGAAAGAAAAAAAATTTTTTTTTGATTTAGTTATTAACAAGAATTTTATTCCAAGGGGAAAATAAAATCTGTCCTCTCTTCCATTATTCTTTCCTTCTGACCATTCATTTTTCTATCCTTATTCTCATTTTTCCCCAAATAGGTGAATCCATCTAAAGTTATAAGACAGCCATATACAATTAGAGTTAGCATTTTAGACTTGGAAGGGAAAATAACTTCTGTCTAGTCTAACAGAAGCTTCTTTATTTGATATGCTTTTTATCTCACTGTAAAAGAATTGCCTCCCACCTAGCTAAGTATCCCAGCTGTGAGGGGTACAGAGACTGAATCTGCCATCTCCTGTAGGCAGGCAAGACTTTCAGTGATGGATCTGGGACACCAACCAAGCCATAAAGCCTTCTTATAATTTGTCCACCTTGCAATTTATGCTTGTAAATGGTGTCACAGAACATGTGGGAGTGACCAGATAATGACTTGTCCAGCTTGAAACCCATGCAACAAGAAGAAGCTCAGTTCTGACACTGTCTGGAGGGCAAGGACGCAAAGGCTAGATAGCTGAAAGGCTTAGGTTAGAAAATGATTCCTAATGACATTTTGCTATACTCATAGATAGGTGGCTGCAATTGATGTAAAAAAAATGCAGAGTCCCTATAGTCAATGATTAGGCAGAGCTTGGAGAATCCTGCTGAAGAGCGGAGGGAAGGATTGTAGGAGCCAGAAGAGTCAAGGTCATCACAAGAACACCCACAGAATCAACTCACCTGGGCTCATAAGGGATTGTAGAGACTGAACTGAGAACCAGGGAGCCTGCATGGGACTGGCCTAGGACCTCTGCACATATGTTACATTTGTGTAGCTTGGTTTTCTTGCAGGACTCTTAAAAGTGGGATTAAGGTTATCTCTGACACTGTTGCCTACTGTTGCCATCCTTTCTTCCTGCTGACTTGAGGACGTTTCTAGAGTTACTGCAACTTGCGATGCCATGTCCAGTTGATATCCATGGGAAGCCTCCCCATTTCTGAAGAGAAAAAATGGAGGAATAGATGGAGAGGAAAAGGGGATAGGGGAAGACTGGGAGGAGAAAAGGGAGAGGAAACTGTGCTGTCAGGATGTAAAAATTAGACACACACACACACACACACACACACACACACACACACACACACTGCTGCCCT
>JANHMN010000024.1:178965-201465 GCA_030674055.1 Rhabdomys pumilio | reverse complement strand
TTTGCTAGGCCCACAGTAAGGCAACTGGAAAGTGAGGGAAGTTAGGATAGTGGCGTGTATACAGCCACTCATCCAGGTCCCTGTGGCCAAGACACAGCAAACTCTGTGGTTCATGATGATTGTGTATCTCAAAGGGAAACATATGGCAACAAAGCGATCATAAGCCATCACTGTGTACAGGAAACACTCTGTAGAACCTAGACAATGATAGAAGAAGAGCTGAACAACACATCCCTGGAAAGAGATCTCTGCACCCTGTCCTGAAAGAAATGACAACATCTTGGGAGCTGTAGTGGAACAGAAACCCATGTCAAAGATGGAGAGGTTGCCCAAGAAAAAGTACATGGGAGTGTGGAGTTGTGGGGAGGAGATAACTGCAGTAAGAAGGAGCAAGTTTCCCAGCAGGGCACAGGCATACAATGCTGAGAACAGGAAGAGCAGGACATTCTCCAGGCCCTCTGTTCCAGGGATACCCAGCAAGGTGAATTCGGTCACCGTAGTGTGGTTTGTCATTTTTATGGATGAATCAGCTCTTGAAAGTCTGTGGAAAGAAATTTCTGGTGAAATTGAGTATGTGAATGTGTTAGAGGAGTTTAAATCACAGGGGTGGAAAAGAAAAGATGCTAATATTTATCTAGTGATGTTTTAATTAAAACTGCATTTTCTGCTGGTGGGCTATCTTTCTTCAGTTAGGTTCCTAAATGAAGACAATTCTTTTTTAAATTCTCACCCAGAAGATAATTTCCAAGGGCAATTTCAGAAGGTGACCTACACAATCTCACCGAGAAAGTAACTTCCAAGGAAGTGTCCTCTCTTCCCTTCCTTGTACAAATGATCCCTTTCTATCATTCCAGATGCTCCATTGTGGTTCTAGAATGAACCAAAAGACTCTAGAAATGAGTAGGGAGGAAGGGGAATACAAAGGTAGGATAGGGATAAGGAAGTGTTGGGTGTCAGTATAATCAGGATACTTTATATACCAGTGTAAAATTGTTCAGTAATAACTTCAATTAATGAAGAATTATTTTTCCTTTCCCATTAGCAAGCAGGTTCTAGTACTGAGGGTAATGATAATCAGAACCTATAGTATTTAGAAAAAAATTACAATAGTAAAGGATAAACATCACAGCTGTAAACTCTATGAATAACTATCAGTGAAACTGGAAACTGAATTAATATACTAAATATTTCTTACTTAACTGTATAAATGTGTGCTCTCTCCTCTTTGGAAATATGAGAATTTATGGGATAATCTTATGGCTTGTATGAAGGAAGTTTAAAAGTAACATAGTGACCAAAGCCTTCATAGGTACCTTTGTGTGATAGCAGAGCTTCTCCTACCTCTGTCATTTAGACACATAACATATACCTCCATGTACATACAAGAGATCATAGATATATACACAGACAGACTGAAACATGCTCTCTCTCTCTCTCTCTCTCTCTCTCTCTCTCTCTCTCTTCTGTCCAAAACCCACCATTCATATTATTCTGAATTATAAAGACTATTAGTCATATATGTCACAAGAGTTAAACTACAGATTTGTAGAAGTTTAAAAAAGCAAAGTCAAAAGCACTTTATTAACTAAATGGATGTAAAAAAAACAGGATTATGCAGATCAGTCTTTAAACAATAAAATCACATATTTTAAAAAGCACGAACATTTATTGCTTATAACAAAGAAACACTGCATTCAATTTCTTAGTTTCATCTGTGAACATAAGAGTGTACCATCATATGATATTTTTTGTTAACTCTCTTCTCTTCATTATTTAAGTCACTCATACAGTAGATAACATTGACTTCCAAGATTATTTCCTTGGGCATAAGGAATAGTGACAAGCTAACTAAAGAAAGAACTTAGCATTCTATGTGGAAAAATAAAGATCTACTTCAGGCTGCAAAGTTTAATTCTGGAACCATATTAACATTAAAGAGAATGGGTAGGCATAGGAAAACACTCCTTTCTAGTTTTCATAGTTGGAAGATTTCTGATATATTTTCATAATTTTCAATTTCCAACACAGTGCAACCTTTAAATTATAGATCAACTCATAGAAACTGTTGCTTAAAACTCTGCACCCCCACTTGACAATATGACCCTAGTGGTTGAAGAGACTTCACATTAAGGTCAAGATGAAGTACACTTCTGGGTATTTTCTGAGGCACAGAAAGCCTAAAATGATGGCACTGTTGAATGATGTCTTCCTTCCTACCTGCAGCAGGAGGGAGTAGCTCACCTTCCCTCAATATGTAGGTTAGAACTGAGAATCCCTCTTGCTTTGAATCACTTTCTAGTTGGGTGCCACACATCTAAGTGTGCTTCTACTCCCTGGCATCAATTCTTTGTTTGGTTCCAGGACTTGCAATAATTCACAAGAGATTTTAAATAGTCATGATTTTCCTTTGGGTGTTAATCCCAAGAGGAAGAAGTCTTACTGAGAAAGCATCTCATTAACTCCTTGGTTTAATTGTGTTGCGGTGGGAAGTGTTATTTCAAAAACTTTTGTGAACATTTATATGAACTGAGAGTACTCTAGAATGTTCACTTGAAATCTCAAGAATACTTCTTGGATACTTTATCTGTCAATAAAGATTTTAAGAATTGGTAATTCTGAAATCCTAACTGTTACAAAAGTGAAATATATGCTAAGGTAGGGTTCTCGGAAGGTGAAAAGACTGCTGAGTCTGAAACTGCTCTCTTAGCTGGGTTCTGAACAATGAATCAGCAGCAAGGAAGGGAAGTAGAAACCATTTTACCAACACCAGTAAATATTGGCATATATGCTGTGTATGATGGAAAAGAACCCAACATATTTAAAGAATTTAGTAATTGGGTCTGAATGTCTGGGCCTTTATTTTCAGTTTCTTAGGAGTCTGAAAAGTAGCATCACAAATGTAGCCCTGAGTGGGTGACAGCATGAATGACTATATTCAAGGTTAGCTTAGGGAATTTGATAAGACCATGTTTCAGAATAATAAATAAAAATGGGAAACAGCTCATCTTCAGCGTGGGGTGATGCCATAGCATGCAGAAGGCCCAGGTTTTGGTCCCTAGTAATACAAAGGAAGGGGAGGTGTGTTCATAGAAAAAGATGCCAAATAAGATAAAACTTGAGAGTCAAAGCAGCAGCTGATAATGGGTCCAACTGATCATTTTAAACAGATGACCTGTGCATTTTGGTATAGAGAAAATGCCATTTTAAGCAACAGTGTTTCAGTATACAAAGGGTAAAAAGGAATATGAAGAGATGATTCCAGCCACAGGGCAAGGAATAATTCTGTGGAAGGGGAGACTATTTCAAGAGGCAAGTAAGATTTTTGCACTGGAGACTTTTCAGACAGTCAGAAATAAAAGACAAAAGAATAGTTATTAGTTCAGAGCAATTTTATTTTTAGTGTGTGTAAAAAGCCAGTTAGTATAACATGATGTTATCAGAGCAGATATATATTTTCTGAGAAGGCAAAAAAAAAAAAAAAAATAAAATGATGGTGTTTGGTGGGAAATAGCAAGAGGAAATTGAAAAGTGAACTAGTGACGTGTACGAAACAAAAGCAACAGTTATAGGAATAGATCCAATGGGGAGACACTCTAATTAACTATGGGGAAGTGTAGAGGGCAGTCCTTGCTGAACGTAATCGCTGTGGGCACAGGGTCTTAGGGCACGCCTGCTTCCCGGCGTCACGCCATTGAACTGCGCATGTATATCGCAAAGGAACCTGGGAGTTTGAGTGAACAGCCAACCATGATTGACCACGCCCACGGGCTATAAAAAAACGGGACGCGCCATGCAGCGGCCTCTTTCGGGTAACCTTCTCTGTACTTCGGTTCTTCCTCTATCTTACTCTTTCTGTCTCCCCCACTCAGGTTAAAAGAATAAAATCACCACGAAAGGATTCCCCACGTGTTCGTGTGAGTTCCTGCGGGCAGGGATACCACGCGCGTTACAGGGAAGAAGCTTGACTCTCACTTAGAAGGGGAAATAAAGTAGTCATAAGAGGCAGATGGAGAAAGGGAACGGGGAGGGAAGAAAGATGGGGAAGGGAGTGGAGGGAGGCTCAGGATCAGGTGTGGGGAAGGACATGAGACATGGCTAGATGGCCATGAAACTAAATGGAAATCTACAACTGATAGGAATGAGGAGGTGGGAGCATCTCTAGAATGAGACAGAGACCTAGGATAAGGAAAGTACCCAAGAATCAGCAGGGCTGACTTTAGCTGTGACTCACTACAATGAGGATATGAAAGCTGAAGAGGACCCCTCCTTATCCAGGCAACAATCTTAGTGGAGCAATAGAGACACCAACGTATGCACAGCATTTTCAACCCGTATTTTTTTCTGTCTATAAAAAATGCAAGCACAGAGGTGGTGCAGACACACTTAGCGCTCACAAAGCAATTTCATGTGCCTGGTAAGGACTAAGATGTGCTAACTGGAAACTCACCCCAGTGTTCTAAGCAGCATTTCTCAAAGGCACCCTGCTCTCTGTTACTCGAGTGCATTCTAACCATATTACATTGAGGTTGGAAAAGAATTCAGATTGAAAAATCATATGGCATGATAAAATGCAGCAGCTGTAAAGATGAAGCCTTAATCCTTTTCTAGGGTTTGCCTCTACAGTATGAAATACATTTACATTGATGCTCAAACTGCAGAACCCTTCTATCATGCAGAACTGAAATCCACACATACTGGAAGTATCATAATGAAGCCCGTTATTTTTAGGATTCACTAAAACTAATTTTAAAATTGTGGGGAACTAAGGAATTCTCCAGAGAAGGGCCCACCAATTGGGCATCTAATACAAAATGGTCATCTCTGAAAACAATAAATGAAATGTTGTTTATATATATACATATATATGTGTGTGTGTGTGTGTGTGTATGTGTGTGTATGTGTATGATATATATATATATATATATATATATATATATATATATATATATATATATATCAACAATATACAGACTGTGCAGGTTATATTTAAGAACATATATGTGAATATAATTTACATACATGGATGTAACATTTATCATTAACAGAGACATCAGGAATTTGGAAGAGAAAATGGATATACGGAAGGGTTTGAAGGGAGGAAAAGGAAGGAAGAAATTAGGTTATTGTATGATAAACTCAAAAATAAAAGGAAAAGGAAAATACATACTTAAATAAAATCTCTCTATTTCTTTGTTCTATTGTCTTTGCAAATTTGCACCCTTTACTAACCTTCATTCTATTTAATTTTTTAATAAATGCATATTATCCTAGAACCTAAAATGCCTGTATTTACTTTACTGTGACTGGCTTGTCCTTCTTAGCTCATTCCCCTCTTGAATTGTTCAGTGGGTGAGAGGTATTCCAGGCGTCAAAATATTGCTGTTCATATTTGGGAAATATTTTTCTGTATATTCATTGTATAACGCATTAAGATGACCCATTCATAAACTCAGTAATTTTCCATTCTTTGGCTTTGTGAATAATACTGTTATGAGCACCAGGAACACAAATACCTTTTCAGAATCTTACTATTGATTATTTTGTATCTACAATGAGATTTTGAATTGATTGATTATATGTTATATTTTATGATTATTTTATATATTTAGAATCTAGCAGTTGTCCTCCTCCCAGTTGCTCCTCTCACAGTTTCTATTCCCATTACTCTTCCCCTCCCTATAGTGTCTAAGAGGATGCTTCCTCCCAGCAGGTCTCCTCTTTCACTGGGGCCTCAAGTGTCTCCAATATTAGGCACATCTTCTCCCACTGAGGCCAGACCAGGCAGTCAGTCCTCTGATATATATGTGCTGGGGGCCTCAGGCCAGTTTGTGTATGCCTGGTGGGTGGCTCAGTGTATGGGAGCTCCCAGGGGTCCAGGTTAGTTGAGACTGCTGGTCTTCCTATGTGGTCACCCTACCCTTCAGCTTCTTCAATTCTTCCCCTAATTCAATCATAAGGGTCCCTGATTTTAGTCAAATGGTTGGGTGTAAGTATCTGCATCTGTCTCAGTCATCTGCTTATTGGGCCATTCAGAGGACAGTCATGCCAGGGTCCTCTCTGTAAGTGCATCCTTAAATCAGTAATAGTGTCAGGCCTTGGTTTTCCGCCTCCCAGCCCCACATGAAATGGATCCCAATTTGGACAGGTCACTGGACCTCCTTTTCCTCAGTCTCATCTCCATTTTTGTCCCTGCAGTTCTTTTAAACAGGAACAATTCTGGGTCAGAAATGTTGACTGTCGGTTGGTAACCTCATCCCTCCACTTGAAGTCCTGTCTATTTAATGAAGTTAGACTCTTTTAGTCCCCTCTTCTCACCATTGGGCATTTTGGCTAAGGTCCTCTCTGTTGAGCCCTGAGAGTCTCTCCTCCCAGGTCTCTGGTACTTTCTAGAGGGCCACCCCAACCTTCCACCTCCCAAAGCCTGCATACTTCCATTCATTCTGCTGGTCCTTGGGCTTCTCTCCTTTCCTCCTTATACCTGATCCTGTTCCCCTTTATCCCTCCACCTCCTTTCTCTCACCAAGATCCCTCCCTCCCTCTGCTTCCTCTGAAATTTTCTTACCCATAAAAGTAAGATTAAAGCATCCTTATTTGGCATTTCTGCTTGTTAAACTTCTTAAATTTTATGGGCTGTACCCTAGGTATTCTTTACTTTCTGACTAATATTCACTTATTAGTGAGTACATACCAGGAATGTTCTTTTGGGTTTGGGTTATATCACTCAAGTGATATTTTCTAGTTCCACCCATTTGCCTGCAAAACTCATGATGTCCTCATTCCTAATAACTGAACAGTATTCAATTATGTAAATGCACCACATTTTCTGTATCCATTCTTAAGCTGAGGGACATGCTGGGTTTTTCCAGCTTCTGGCTATTACAAGTAAGGCTATAATGAATACAGTAGAGCGTGTGTCCTTGTGCTATGGTAGAGCATCTATGGGGTATATGCTCAAGAGTGATATAACTGGATCCTCAGATAAATCTATTTCCGATTTTCTGAGGAATCATCAGATTGATTTTCAGAGTGGTTGTACCAGCTTGCACTCCCACGAGCAATAGAGGAGTGTTCCTATTTGTCCACAGCCTCACCAGCATGAGGTGTCATGAGTTTTTGATATTAGCCATTCTGATTGGTGTAAGGTAGAATCTCAGGGTCATATGGAGTTGCATTTTTCTGATGACTAAGAACTTTGAACATTTCTTTAAGTGCTTCTCAGCCATTGGAGATCCCTCTGTTGTGAATTCTGTGCTTAGTTCTATACTCCATTTTTTGATTGGTCTATTTGTTTTTTGGAGATTAGCTTCTTGAGTTTTTTATATAATTTGGATATTAGCCCTTTATTGGATGTGGGGTTAGTGAAGATATTTTCCCAATCTGTAGGTTGCCATTTGTCCTATTGAATATGTTCTTTGCCTTATAGAAACCTTTCAGTTTTATGAGTTCCCATTTATCAATTATTGATCATAGAGCCTGAGGCCTTGGAGTTCTGTTTAGGAAATTTCTCCCCCATTACAATGAGTTTGAGGCTCTTTCCCACTTTCTCTTCCATTACATTCAGTGTATCTGTTTTTATGTTGAGGTCCTCAATCCACTTGAGCTTTGTGCAAGGTGATAAATATGGAGCTATTTTCATTTTTCTACATACAGACTGCCTGTTAGACCAGCACCATTTATTGAAGATGCTTTCTTTTTTTTTTTTTCATTGTATATTTTTAGCTTCTTTGTCAAAGATCAAGTGTTCTTAAGTGTGTGATTTTATTTCCAGGTCTACAATTCTATTCCATTGATCAACCTGTCTGTCTTTGTACCAATACCTTTCAGCTTTTTTTTTCTTTCTTTAATCACTATTGCTCTATAGTATAGCTTAAGGTCAGGTATGGTGATTCTCCCAGAGGTTCTTTTATTGTTAATTGTTTTTGATACCCTGTTTTTTCCCATATAAAATTGAGAATTGCCATTTCCATGTCTTTGAAGAATTGTGTGGGAACTTTATGCTGATTGCATTGAATCTGTAGATTGCTTTTGGTAGAATAGCCATTTTAATATGTTAATACTACCAATACATGAGCATAGGAGATCTTTTCATCTTCTGAGGTCTTCTTCAATTTCATTCTTCTATCTTGTTGATTTTCTCAACGAACCAGCTTTTGGTTTGGTTAATCTTTTGTATGGTACTCTTTGTTTCCAGTTGATTGATTTCTGCCCTGGGTTGTATCCCGTAGTTTTGGGTATGTTGTGTCTTAATTTTCATTGAATTCTAGAAAGTCTTTAGTTTTTGTTATTTCTTCCCTGACCAAGTTATCATTTGAGTAGAGAGTTCTTCAGTTTCTGTGGGTATGTGGGATTTCTGTTGTTTTTGTTGTTATTGAAGTCTATCCTTAGTCTGTGGTGATCTGATAGGATGCATGAGATTACTTCATCAATTGAGGCTTGTTTTATGATCAGTTATAAGGTCAATTTTGAAAAAAGTACAATGAGGTGCTGAGAAGAAAGTATATTCTTTTGTTTTAAGGTGAAATGTTCTGTGTATCTGTTAAATCCATTTGGTTCATAACTTCTATTAGTTTCACTTTATCTCTGTTTAGTTTCTGTTTCAATGACCTGTCTATTGGTGACAGTGGAGATTAGAAGTCTCCCACTATTACTGTGTGAGGTTCACTGTGTGGTTTGAGCATTAGTAAAGTATCTTTTATGAATGTAGATGCCCTTGCATTGGGGGCATAGAAGTTGAGAATTAAAACTTCATTCTTGTGGATTTCTTTCTTTAATGAGTTTGAAATGTCCTTTTCCATCTATTTTGTTAACTTTCTTTTAATTTTTCAAGTCTTATTTATTTTTATGTGTATCAGTGGTTTACTTGCATGTACGCCTGTGCAACACATGCATGCCTGGTGCCCAGCAAGGTAAACAGAGGGTACTACTACAGTTTTTAAAATTTATTTGTTTCATTTATATGAGTACACTGCAGTTGTCTTCAGACAACACAGCTTGAGGCAGAGCTCCCCAGTGTAGATTTTATTTGGATGTTAGGATGGCTACTCCAGCTTGTTTCTTGGGTTCATTTGCTTCAAAAACTTTTTTCCAGTCTTTTACTCTGAGGTAGTACTGTCTTTGTCACTGAGGTGTGTTTCTTGTGTGCAGCACAATGCTGGGCCCTGCTTATGTATCCATCATGTTAGTTTATGTCTTTTTATTGGGAAATTGAGTCCATTGATGTTGAGAGGTTAGTTCCTGTTATATTTGTTATTGGAGGTGATAGTATGTGTTTGTGATTCTCTCCTTATGGATTTGTTGGGAGATGATTAATTTTATGTCCCCCACCTTGGTGTAGATACCCTCCTTGTTTTAGAGTTTTCCTTCTAGAAAACTAGATTAGTTTGCACAAAGGGGGGGTTCCTTGAGTTTGGTGGGTGCATTGGATATCACAGTTGGTCTGGTCATTTGGACACTGGTTTCATCTTCTGCCCTGGCTGCAGCAGCTATCCTGGGAGAAGTGCAGACTGTATTTTAAGAAACTATGATTATAGTTCCACATTGACTGTCCCATTTTATATTCTCATCAATAGCATAGAAGTGCATAATTTTTCAATAGATAACAATCTATAATTAGTATGCACTTTAGTAATTTCTAGTCTAATAAGTATTTATTTGAATATATCTAGATATTTGTTTTTAAAATTCTTTTTATAACTGTAGTTTACTTATCCACTTTACATCCTACTCACTGCCCATCTCCTGGTCACCCCTTCCACATTTCTTCTGCCATATTCCTCATCTTCTTCTCTCAACAGGTAAGGCTTCCCTTAGGGTGTCTTCTAACCCTGACACATGAAGTCTCTCTAAGTCTAAGTGCATCTTCTTGTTTTAAAAATTCTAATGTTGGGTGTTATAATTGAGCATTATTTCAAGCGTTTGAGCTTTTGATACAGTCATTGAGAAATTTACTTTGAAAGTATCAAAACACTGAGAGATTATTCATGTTTTGAGTTTTGCACATCTGTATGTTTCTAGTTTTATATAAGTACAGATTTGAATTCAACTTAGAACACTCTCTCCTGTATCCTAAATGAATTACTAATGTTCCATTTTCCTGTGCCAATAAACATGCAATCAATCATATTTTGAAGGGAGTTTTCATTGCTATAACAAAATTCCAGTTATTAAATATATTGTAAAGGGATATTATTTATTTAGCTCAGAGACCTTGAGGCTTGGATAAATGTATAATTTAAAAATCACAGATCAAAATAATAGCAGGAAAACATGTGCATAACCCCTATAAATATATCTCATTCCTGCTCCTCAGGTTTTTTTAAAAATGGAAAATGATCTTTAATTTCAGTCTTCTTAGACATGAAGTAAGAGAATGAACCTGGTGTGAGATCCAGCTGAATACGCTAACATATGATAACTGGGACCTTTCCACAAAACAAGCAAAACTGTCATTCTGGGTTGTAACAGCATTTCAGCTCTTAACACAGTATGAAGAAGGAGGCATTGGGCTTGGGTCCAGGCCATGTTTAGCCATCAATAGGTTGTTGTAGAAGATCAGATTCTAACTGTTTTAGTGTAAGTGGAGAAATGCAGCAGTGAGGTTAATGTGTATCTAGGATCTGTTCAGAGCACTTATTATTAGTGGATTCCTGAAGAGTTTATTGATATCATGGGCTCTCTGGAAACATGATGGGAGGTGTTAAGGCTACAAGGAGGTAATGAAGGTCAGCCCCCCAGAGGGGTGAGCAGTTAGGAACAGAAGTGTCTTAATAAGCTAAGACATGTGTTTCAGGTTCATAATGCTCATTCATGTGTGATTTGTATCATAATTTCAGATTTCTAATACTGAGAACTCTTTCATAGAGAAGGGAAAGTTTACTTCATAAAGTAATGTTTTCTTCATAAAGAGATGGGAGTTGTGAGAGAGTATGACAATGTCCAGACTATACCATGCCTTATAAAGAGCCCATCCTCTTCAATAAACAAAAGAACTGAAATGCTTGTAGGCAGAAAAGGAGAGTAACCCTTCCTTAGTAAAGTAGGAAATGAGATTTATTTGACACTGAGAAATAGTGAATAAGGTCACAGGTGACTCTAATCTTCAGCCAGGAGAAAAGTCTGGGCTAAGGATTATTGTTGTAAATACCTCTTACATTCTTTACCCAGAATTCAGGTCTATTTGGTTATGGAGTTAGAAGAAATCAGGGATTGTAGAGGCATAAAAACATAGAAAATCTGACAGAGATACCACATGTATTTAGATATTCTATTGTGAACTTTAGGTTTTTTTGTATTTGAAATAAAGCAACTGAAAGTCTGGTAAGAGACAAAGTTTTGAATATCATTACAAATTCCATGATTCATTGAACTCTCCCCCTTAAGAATATTTTGCTTCCTTGTTCCTTCTGAATGAATAGTTTATCTTGGGTTAATGATTGCTTTATATTCACATCGTACCACCAAGCATGTGATTTGGTGTGTGTTGCAGGTAGATGATAATTATATGTCTGTAGGCACACAGGAACCCCTTGAGATGGGTACTACAGGTAGAGAATGCTTTCTGCCTGCATTCTGCTGAATAGACTCTCAAAATGTCAAACCCAATGCATGCATAACCGAAACAAACACTGAAGAGAAGCTCCAGAGCCAGAAAGCTGACATTCATTGGAACCACCTTCTGGGTCAGTCAGCTAACAATACAAGCCAGGGATAAAATTGCAGGAATGCTACAGAAGTGGTGGCTTTGATTGGTCCCAAAGTAGGCAAACTGAAAACAGCTGTAGGATGATGGACTGAAGGCCATCAATAGGGAAACAGATATTTTCGTTTTCGTTTGTTACTCTGTCGTGTTGATTTTTCTTCCTCTGGGTTTTACACAGAGGGTTTCTGTTGGAGGGGTAGGAGGATATCTATATTGCTAATGGGAATTTAATTATGATTCTCATTGTGCATTTAGACAGAGTATTAAAGAACAGAAAACTCAAGGACTCTGTTGGTCCTATCAGGTTAGTCTAAAAAAGAGCGTGTGTCACACACAAAGTCACCAGATTTCTCAGACCTCTCATTTTCATTCCTGCATTTCTGACCAACTATCCTAAACATTTCTAGCTGGAGGTTTTTATTTACCACTGAGCATCCTTCTGCTCGCCATGACTACTCTTCCCACCATAGCTACTGTTTTTTCCTCACATTTTCTCTCTAGTGTGATGTACTAAGACTCAGTGTTGATTAAATAATAGTAAAGTATCCTGAGCCTCATAATGTACCATATTTTCAAAGTGAGCAGTGGCATTTTATGTAATCAGATGCTTTGGTGACTTCTCCTCTTTGTCATTGACAGGCTTCACTATCTCCTTCCTTTGGAGTTCCTTACACATGTATCCACGTGGCACATAAGCACTCTTCATGCATATTCATATATTGATAAATAACTAAAGAAAACCTTTTAACGTTATTGAGAACACAGAATACTGTTTCAAACAGACATATGCTATCCACAGTGACATGATAGAATGCCCAAAGCAGAAAACTCCTTCACCAAACAGTTCATTTTAATTTGGATAACTCCTCAGCTTGTGCCTCCTTTAACTGTAGGTGAGGCAAGTGTTTCCAAATGTCTGTGTGGTTAGTTAAAATTTTCCTCCCAGTAATTTTTCCCATACTTATAGACATGATGGAGATATCTATAAGGCAGTTCTTCTTTAAATATTTTAAATTATTAAAGGACAACAAAAACAGAACCAGAAATCTCCAAACCAGATAATGATTCCAGAAGACTCAGATCACATTGGTTCCTGAGCTATTTAGTTAGCCCATGTTTATTTCCTTTTATCTCATAATAATTTTGGTGTGTCTATATCTTTAAAAGAAGAAATTAATTCCTTGAGCATTATGGTTTATTAATATTGTGAATTAATTCTGCTGTAAATTAACAAACAGTTCAGTATTATATGGAGTATTTCCACAATATCTAACATGTGAAGGCATTGTGCTAAGTCCTTAATAGTTTTAGATCATCCCTAGTTTCATAATATAGCTGGGAAGGACTGCAATTGTATAAACAATTCCCAAACCCTTTTCAGTTTTGTGAACCCTCGTTATAATTGCTGTTCATTAGCATAATAGATATAACCAAGTTCTTCCGGTATTCTCATGATGAAAGTATTGCTACTCAGAACTGAAAGGGAGGAAATTGAAGTCCAGGAAGCTGAAGGAGCTAGCCAGTGCCACACACAGTACATATGACTCTGAGACCTTAACCACCTCTTCACTATTTCTCTTTTCCTAAATGTCTTGAAGGAGAGATCAACACCTCTGAGAAACACAGATTACGTGGGGAGACTGCACAGAAAAGTTAAATGGAATCTTCTCAAATGAAAGTATGGCTAAGAAACCCCAAATAAATCAGTTTCACTCCTATGCAGGTGAGTAGAAAGACTTCCAAATTTGTCTGATTATATACCCTGGGGAACTAAGGAGTGTCTATTCACTCCACAAAGGTCACTGAAAAGTTGTGTAATGACTATGAAGACTACAGAGAACTGTTAGTGAAAAATAGAATCGAATACTAGTCCAAGCACAACTGAAGACCAGCTTGCCTATCCAATGAGTTGATGGGGATTACTAACAGTGGGATGGATGCGCTGTCACTAACAGAACTGTGGATGAGGTTCCAGCAGCTGCATCACAGAAAAGCCCATTCTGGCCTGGATGATGACTCGTGAAAGCTGAATTGCAGAGTTCCCAGAGAGACTTGAAAGCAGCTTTACTCTCCTGGCCTGAGAGTCTTTTGTCACAGTAAGTTGCTCTTTAATGCACTCCCAGGAAGGGTAGTACACAGTCCTTGCATTTCAGCTTTCAGAAAAAAAAAATAAGTTTGGGATTCTATCTACTTGTATTTAGTAAGCATTGTGTTTCCTAAGATTAAAATTTGGAAATAGTATGTACAGAGGAGCTTAACCAAACATCCTTCTACTGACTTCCTTATCTCTGACTACTAAATTTAAATAGACTACAGTACCTGACTCCAGACTTGAAAGAATAAAACGTTAGGCTTGTTAAAATTAAAGGTTGATTGTAAATGAGAGAAAATATTGTATCCTGTTTTCTCTCAGCAGCATCTCTGCCGATGCTCCTATTCTATTGGCATAAAAATCCACACAGCAGCTTGTTGCCAGGCAACCACCAAACAGCTTTCTGATTCAGACAATAAGCTCTCTTTCAGCGGACCATTCTATTGGCTTCATTTCATAACAGAAGATGAACAGATTACCAAGTAAATGCTTCACAGAAAGTGAAAAATGTATTATCTTACCTGTCAACATACTAAATTATATCTAGCCATGATATTTACTGTAGCACTATACAACAAACTCCAAAATAAATGCAACAATATAAAATATGCCAAGTCATATTATGCCATTTTATTAAACTGAGTTTATCAATTCTAGCTATTTTATTTTTTATCTTTTAGAAAAGAAAATAAGAGGTAAATGTGAATTATCCTCTGTTTATTTGTTAAAGATATACAAGCCTCCAATTTCTTTCTCTACAACTTCACATTGGCCTTAATATCATATTGATGTGTCTTGTCTGGGTTTCTGTTGGGAGCTTCTGGGTTCATTCATTGTGAAATAGTGAGTTTCTTTTCCTACTTACAAATTCCGTTGCTCCAGCATGGGGACGTTAAGTAATTTCACTTTTCCAAATGAAGAAATATAGATTTCATAATACCCACATGCCAACTAAACATTACAAACAGAAAAGATGCCCACACATTTAATAATATTGCAATACAAATAATAACAATACTTTGCTACTGCAAGAAACTTCAGAGGAAAGATTATGGTTTGGGTACATTAACTGCAGGCAGAGGTCACAGGAGAAGAAGGAGATGGTGTTGTGTGCTTTGTCAAGATGCACATTATGTTGCATGGCTTCCTGGAGTACAGAAACCATGAATCTGGGTTTAGAGTTCACGTGTAATCAAAATGGTTCTAAGAAACTCAGATGGTTCATGTGGCTGCCATACCCAGGGAAGAACCCAAAGATAAATACTTTATCCTTTCATGGAGATATAAGTTCAAATACTCCTTTTCTTTGTTTTGAAATCAGTCAGAAATTAAGCAGTGATGTCACAGTATCTGGTTTCTCCTAAGGGATCTTTATTCCTTTGGGTGTATGTTTGTTTTATTTTCCATTTTATTGCTTAAAACTATTTTTAAATTTAAATGTATTTTGTTCACATTATTTTCGTCCTCCAAGTCTTTGTAGATCATTTTCCTTCCTTACTCACCCGATTTTAAATTCCTCCTTAAAACATAAACAGAATCCCAATGCAAACAACAAAACCTCCAAAACCAAAAATCAATAAAAATAAAAAACCCAAAATAAAACAATACCACTAAACACCAACACTACAAATACCACAAAACTATAATCTACAATGAGCACATTAAAAACTTGTGGGGTCCATTATATGTTTGCCATGCATTTGCTTACATTGATTTGTGTATTAGTCTTCTCTATATCCTAATGTACAGAACATAGAATCAATAACTTTTTTGAATTATTCACAATCTATAATATACATATATATATATACATATATATGTATATATATATATATATATACATAAATATGTATGTAGTTCAGTTATCAAGTCTCATAATGACGTTGAAACACATTTGCAGCTAGGTAATTGGTGCATATGGCTTTGAATTCTCCCAAGCTAAAATTTCCTCCTATAGAAATTGTTTACTCTAAATGTGACTGGAAACTACTGAAGTAAACACTCTCCAGATTTTATCAAATAGAATTAAGGCAAAAATAGGTAGGGATTTGGCACATGTCTGTTTTATTCAATCTTAAGTCAATATGCAGGCATAAAAATGCAAGGGTTATGCAGACATAAAGATTTTCACTTAGACCCTTAAACTTTGGCAGGCTCCAGCCACCGGTCTCAATAATTCCATAAGTGTTCATGCATGCTTATAGACATGCGCATATACTTATTTCCATATGTATATATACATACATATAGACAAACAGACATACACATATATACATTTTATAGATGAGGCACATCCCCAAAAGCCACACTTTATTTTATTCTCTTGCAAATGATACCTTCTTAGACAAAACTTTATAAAATAACCACATAGATAAAATGTTACACAAAAGGAATGTCACAGAAGTATGTCTATAGTAAGACAATAAAAATTGGAAAGAAAGAAGTCAAAGTATCACTATTTGAAGATGATTTAATAGTATATCTAAGTGAGTCCAAAAATTCTACCAGAGAAATATTACAGCTGACAAAAAGCATCAGCAAAGGACTGGATACAAATTGAATTAAAAATAAATCAGTAGCCCGTACTCAAATGCAAATTAGGTTAGGAAAGAAATCATGGAAATAACACACTTCACAGTAGCCACAAATAATATAAAACTTCTTAGGGTAACTCTAACCAAGTGTGGTGGTTTGAATATGTTTGGTCCAGGGAGTGGCACTATTAGGAGGTGTAGCCTTGTTGGAGTAGGTGGGACCTTGTTGGAGGAAGTGTGTTACTATGGACATGGGCTTTAAGACATGCTTCCTAGCTGCCTGGAAGCCAGTCTTTTTCTGTTTGCCTTCACAACAAGATGTGGAATTGTCAGCTTCTCCTGTGCTATACCATGCTTCCCTCAATGATGAAAATGGACTGAACTTCAGAATCAGTAAGCCAGCCCCAAGTAAATGTACTTTGTAAAAGCTGCCTTGGTCATGGTATGTCTTTATAGCAATGGAAACCCTAAGACATGAAGCAAGAGAGACACTTGTGTGACAATAACTTCAATTATTTAAAGAAAAAAATGAGTAAGATATTAGAAGATGTAAAGATCGCTCATGATTATGGATGGGCAGAACTAATATAATAAAAATGGCCTTACCAAAAAACAATCTACAGATTCAATGCAATCTCCATCAACTTTTGAACACATTTTTAAATGGACCTTTAAAGAATAATACTCAACTTTATATGCTATTCTAGGGTTTCTCATATCCTGCCAACAATTCAATAAGACACAGAGGATTTCTATATAGTTTAAAGTTGTAGGCCTTGTGTTGGGGCAGTCTCTCTTCTAGCTCAGTTAACTTAACCTGATTTCTCAGCCTGCCCCTGCCACATGTCTAGATCTTTAGGTCCTTGCTCCACTATAGTCTGTGTCTGTTCTCTTCCATGCCTTCTTCTTGGATAATTATCCCATCTCTGCTTTCAAATCCCTGCATTTCTTTCTCTGCCAGGAAATGCTGCCCTCACATTTCCTGACCAAGCCATTGGCTGCAATATCTTTATTAAAACCAACCAGCAGTAAACAACACCTGATACATCTCTTAGGTTGCCTTTAGTCAGTGATGAATGCTTGACCTTCCTGTTTTGGGCAGGTGTGGGAAAGACAAGCTTTTACAAATAGAAAACCCAGTGATGGGTCACAGAAATGACAGTAGCAAAATTCTGCCAGCATTTAGCTCTCTCCAGGAACAGAATTAATAACTGAAAATACAGAGACACAACTTTATACAATATGAGGAAAGTCTCCCTAGTAATAAGGAGAAACAAAAACCCAGGACAGCTAAAACAATCCTGTACAACAAAATAACTTCCAGAGGTATCACCATCCCTGATGTCAAGCTGTACTATAGAACTATGATAATACAAAAAAATGGTATTGACATAAGAATAGACAGGTTAATTAATGAAATTGATTTGCCGGCCAAGATGTAAATCCACATATCTATGGGTATCTGATTTTTGATAAGGAAGCCAAAATTATACAATTGAAAAAAAAATTAGCATCTTCAACAAACGATGATGATCTAACTGGACTTTGGCATATAGTAGGCTGCAAATAGATCCATAACTCACCCTGCACAAAACTCAAGTGCCAAGTAAGTCTAAGACCTCAACATAAAGTCAGATACACTGAACTTTATAGGAGAGAAATTTAGGAATATCATTGTACTCGTTGACACAGACAACTTCCTGAGCAGAACACTAATAACGAAGGCACTATGATAAATTGATAAATAGAACTCCATGAAACTAAAAAACTTCCCAAGGCAAAAGACATTATCAATAGAAACAACTGTAGCTTACAGTTGGGAAAAGATTTTCACTAACTGTACATCTGGCCAGGAATTGATATTAAAAACATGTCAAGAACTCAAGAAACTAGACATTAACAAACCAAACAGCCCAAGTTAAACATGGGGGTCAGAGTTCTAAACAGAGAATTTTCAAAAGAGAAAACTTAAATGGCTATAAGTACTTGGAGAAATGTTTGGCATTCTTAGCCATCAGCAAAATGAAATCAAAACAACTTTGAGATTCGACCTTACACCTATAAAATAGCTAAGATGAAAAACACAAATGTCTTCATTCCACTCCTGTGTATATACCCCAAAAATATTTCATCCTACCACAAAGACATTTGCATAGTCATATTCATAACAGCTTTATTTGCAATAGCCAGAAAGTGGAATGCATATCGATATTCCTTAGCCAAAGAATGGAGAAGGAAAATGTAGAACATTTACATAATGAAAAACACAAAAGTACCTAAAGAAATGTTCAATATCCTTAGTCACCAGGGAAATGCAATTCAAAACAACCCTGAACTTTCATCTCACACCAGTCAGAATGCCTAAGATCAAAAACTCAGGTGAAAGCAGATGCTGGAGAGGATATGGAGAAAGAGGAACACTCCTCCATTGTTGGTGGGATTGCAAGCTGGACAACCATTGTGGAAATCAGTCTGGTGGTTCCTAGGAAAAATGGACATAGTACTAACTGAGGACTCAGCTATACCCCTCCTAGGCATATACCTAAAAGATGTTCCAACATATAACAAGGACACATGCTCCAGTATATTCATAGCAGCCTTATTTATAATAGCCAGAAGCTGGAAAGAACCCAGATGTCCTTCAACAGAGGAATGGATACAGAAAATATGGTACACTTATACAATGGAGTACTAGTCAGCTATTAAAAACAATGAGTTCATAAAATTCTTAGGCTAATAGATGGAACTAGAAAATATCATCCTGAGTGAGGTCACCCAATCACAAAGAACACACATGGTATGCACTCACTGATAATTAGATATTATCCCAAAAGCTCAGAATAACCAAGATACAATTCACAGACCACATGAAGCTCAAGAAGAAGAAAGACCAAAGTGTGAATGCTTCAGTCCTTCTTAGAAGGGGGAACAAAATCCTCATGGAAGGAAATACAGAAACAAATTTGTGAAGTAAAGACTGAAAGAAAGGCCATCCAGAGACTGCCCCACCTGAGGATCCAGACACTATTGTGGATGCCAAGAAGTGCTTGCTGACAGGAGCCTGATATAGCTGTCTCCTGTGAGGCTCTGCCAGCATCTGACAAATACAAAGAGGATGCTCACAACCAACCATTGGACTGAGCATGGGGTCCCAATGGAGGAGTTAGAGAAAGGACTGAGGAGCTGAAGAACACTATAGGAAGAACAACAATATCAACCAACCAGACCCTTCCAGAGCTCCCAGAGACTAAACAATCAAACAAAAGGTACACCTGGAGGGACCCATGGCTCCAGCCGCATATGTAACTGATGATGGCCTGGTTGGGCATCAATGGGAGGAGAGATCCTTGGTCTTGTGAAGACTCAATGCACCAGTGTAGGAAAATGTCAGGGTGGGAAGGTGGAAGTGGGTGGATGGGGAACACCCTCATAGAAGCAGGGAGATGGGGAATGGGATAGGAGTTTCTGGAGTGGAAACCAGGAAAGGGGATAACATTTGAAATGTAAATAAATAAAATTTCCAATAAAAAGGAAAAAAAAACATGACATCATGAAAATTTCAGGCAAATAGTTGGAACTAGAAAATATTAATTTGAGTGAGGTACCCAGACCAAGAAAGATCAGCATAATGTGTACTCACTTGTAAGTGGCCATTAACTGCAGTGTAGAGGATAGCCATGCTACAATACACAGACCCAGAGAAGTTAAGTAACAAGAAAAGCTCAAAGAAGCATTGATGCATCTCTCTGAGAAGGGAAATATATATATATATATATATATATATACATACATATATGTATATGTATATATATATGTGTGTATACATATACACATACACATACACATACACATACACATACACATACACATACACATACACATACACATACACATACACATACACATACACATACACATACATATACATATACATATACATATACATATACATATGCACCATATACATATGCACCATATACATATGCACCATATACATATGCACCATATACATATACATATACATATACATATACATATACATATACATATACATATACATATACATATACATATGCACCATATACATATGCACCATATACATATGCACCATATACATATGCACCATATACATATACATATACATATACATATACATATATTGCTTGGTCTAGGGGCAGGGATGAAAACATAGGGATGGGAACAGGAAGGATAAGGTAGGTAGAGGATGAATAAAGTACTGGGAGGTACAATTAGAACTGAGCTACAACTCAGGGGCAAGGTCAAGGTAGAGTCCTACTGCAATGAAAATTTCTAGTAATCTATTAGGGTGAACTTAATTAAGACTCCTGGTAGTGGGGGATACAGAAGCTGAACAGGTTATCTCTTATGACCAAGCAAAACTTCTAGTGAAGTGTTTGAGACACCAACACAGCCATAAAACTTTGGCCTACAATTTGTCCTGCCAGCATGACGTGCTGGAATAATGTAGCACAGAAATCCTGTGCCTAATCAACAATTGGTCCAGCTTGAGACCCATGCCATGAGAGTGAGATCACCCATGACACATTGCCTGGAGCACAAGAAACCAGAGGCCAGATGACCTAGACACCTAGAATAAAAACAAATACAAGTGGGAAAAAAAAGTGTCAGTGGAACAATATCTAATGGTTTTCTGCTATACTCATATATCGGTGCCTAGCCTGATTGTCTTCAGAGAGACTTCATCCAGCAACTGATGGAAACAGATGCAGAGACCCACGCCTAACATATGGAGTTTAGCCAATCATGCTGAGAGGGAAAAGAAGGATTACAGGAACCCGAGGGGTTCAGGAAACCACAAAGAAACTCACAGAATCAACAAATCTGGACTTGTAGGGGCTCACTGAACCTGATCCACCAGTCAGGGGACCTATATGGGTTTAACCTAAGCCCTCTGTAACTATGGTAAAGTTGTGTAGCTTAGTGTTTTCTTGTGACTCTTAATGGAGGGTCGGCAGCTGATTTTGGTATTTGTGCCTTCTTTTAGGACCCTTGTCATCCTACTGGATTGTACCATCCAACCTTATATGAGGGGAGGTGCCAAATATTATTGCAATTTTATATGCCATATTTGTTTGGGAAACCTGCTGTTTTATGAAGGGAAACCCAGGAGGACTGGATGGGGAGAGAGGAGGAGGGGATGTAGAGGGGCTTGGGGGGATTGTGAAGGGAGGGGAAGCTGCAGTCAGGATGTAATATATGATAGAATAAGTTAAAAGAAAGAAATAAAGAAAGAAAGAAAAAAGGAAGGAAGAAAGGAAGGAAGAAAGGAAGGAAGGAAAAACTGGGACACTAACTCAGACACAAAACTTTTTACCCACCTTTCTATTCTGCCTGCAAGATGTGCTGTGGCAGTGGTGGCTTAGAACTTGTGGTAATAGCCATTAGGTCTAAAATGAGGCCCATGCCACTAATGAGAACCCATGCCCACATTGACTGGATGGCCAGGAAAAGGGAGCTATGAATAGCTTACAAATTTCAGATAAACCCAAATATAAAGGGGAAAATGTCAATGCAATGATTCCTAATGATATTCTGCTCTACTCATAGATTAGTGCCTAGAACCAGTCGTCATCAAAGAAGATTCCAACAGCAGCTGATAGAAGCAGACACCCAAACTGTATACCTCTATCGGGTCCTACTACTTTGAACTCAGCGAGTTCAGCAAATAACATTATTGGAATATCATGTGTCAGTATTCAGACCATCATGTGTAGGCATAATATGCTATTGAAATAATCACAAAATCACCTTGACTTCAAAAAAGATCATATTTAATGTGTAAAGTAAAATACTTTTCTGGTCAAGTAATTTTTGAGATAACACATCCAACAAATGGTAAATCATGCCACCATTGATAACAAATGACTTCAAAGATAACATAATAGGAAAAATTCAACATGATTCCATATGTGATGATGACCTATGATCAACAATTTGGAAACACATGGTGGAAGGAAAGAATTAAAATTAAGTCATTCTCTGATTACTATGGCTTACTCTGACATGTTTATGTTTTCTCTCTCTCTCTCTCTCTCTCTCTCTCTCTCTCTCTCTCTCTCTCTCTCTCCCTCCCTCTCTTTCTCTCTTACACACACACACACACACACACACACACACACACACACACACACACA
>JANHMN010000024.1:165883-178955 GCA_030674055.1 Rhabdomys pumilio | reverse complement strand
CACACACACACACACACACACACACACACACACACACACACACACACTGTAAAATAAAACAGAAAATAAACAGAGGAGGCAAGGTTGTAAACATGTCCCTTTGGCATTCTGTCCAGAAGGCAAGCACAGAAAGGAAAGAGTGGGTGTTTGATAGAAGTGATTGTGGTGGTTCCTGAGAAGCAAGTATAACCTTCTGATGAAATGAGTGATGATTCCACTTTCAGGGTCTATGCTGAATATAGAAGGAGTTATAAAACTATGGATTGCTTTTGATTCCTTAACATCAGTACGTCTAGTATTTCAAATAAATTGTGGCTGTCTGAAAGGATCGAAGGTGTCCTGAGTTACACTAATGTCTACTTAATTTCTTGCATGAGTGACTGACTGTTTGTATGCTAGAGCATCTCGATTTAGAGATCTCTATACAGCATGTCATAGCACCTTGGTTACAGCAATGCTCTGTCTTTGGAGTGCTCTGAGTAGATTCCAACAGAATTGCTCAAACTTAATGGGCATGTTTTATATTTTCTAGTAGTTTTCAATCTTCCAAATTTTAAATAGAAATTTGATTAAAAACTGCTAATTATTCCACTGTGGACAATTATTTTTTTTCCTCAATACAGGTCTATACTTCCTTCCTTCTTTCTTCTCTTCTTATCCATAACTTACTTGTTTCTTCTTTCAAAATAGGAAAGATTGTAGCAGTTAAGAAAAACCCTGAATCAGGTAGATTCAATATAACTAAGAGAAACCTAAAACCAAGACAAGAGGAAAACCATATTCACCGAAAATTTAACTAGGTTTTATACATAAAATGTGTGTATTTTATTTTCCTGGCATTTTTGTAGTATAGAGAAAAAGAAGAGTAAATGAGTTACACATGTTAATCTGAAAAAAGTAGAACTACATAATTCTCCCATGGAAAGTTACAGCTATCTGATTTACAGGCATTATACCTACACCAAATATCCCGTTTTTAAAATGAATAAATATATTTTAATGTAGTTGGCTTTTTGGCAGATGTAGACAACTTTATAAAAACCAAAGTGGGTAGTGAGCACCTAATAAGAAATAATCTATGTTTGTGCCTTTCAAGGGATAAAATGAAAACTTAAGAAATATGTCCTAGATCCCGTGAAGGCTGGATGTCCGAGTGCGGGTGAATTCAAGGGTGGGGAGGTGGGAGTGGGCAGGTGGGTGGGGGCACATCCTCATAGAAGCAGGAGGAAGGGGGTGGGATAGTGGGTTCCTGGGTAGGAGGAAATGAGAAAAAGGGATCACATCTCAAATGTAAATAAAATATCCAAAAAAAAAAAAAAACCCAACCAATCAACCAAACAACAATGACAACAACAACAAGAAAAGAAATATGTAAAATCCAGACAATGTGTAAAAGAAACAAGTTTGTATTTTCACAAGACTTTATATGAAAGGCTCAATTTAATTTAGTTTTCATTAGTTTGAATTCCTGAGTTCTTGGTAGAAATCTGGAATGGTACTTTCTCTATTTAAGAATGGATATAAAATTCTAAGATAGTGAATGGGGGAGAACAAATGAGTTTATGAGCCCCTTTAGAGTTAGAGAACTAAAAAATATTGAGGAATAGTGGTGATAAGAGAGAACCCACACAGCATAAAAATTAACACATTTGTGCAGACACTTCATCACATGTTGCATTATAAAACAGAGAAATACAAAAAATGTGTGTCTTCAAATGGTGAAGGAAGTAGTAAATTGATGCATTGTATATTTCAATATAATATGCCATAGAAGTTATAGATAAAATGTGTCCTGTGAAATAAGTCATAGACTCAAATTAAACCGAATCAGACACTATTCAGCAAACACCTAGATATTTTCATTTACTTCGAAGCTGAAACATCTCTTAAGAAATACATGCCTCAGGGCTGCTTTCACATCCTTATTCCTCAGGCTGTAGATCAATGGGTTGATGGTGGGTGTCACAAGATTGTGTAAAATCTGAATAATTGCACTAAGCAATGGGCTGGGGTTGGGCTGAAGGTAGATGACTATGACTGGTCCATAGACACAGATGATGGCTGTGAGGTGGGCACTGCAGGTGGAGAACGCCCTCTGCCTGCCCTCTGTTGAGCGGATTTTTGAGATGGAGATTCCAATTCGAGTGTAGGACACAACAATGAGAAAGAAACAAATGAGAGATAAAAGACCAACATTTGTGAAACCTACGGTCTGTGCTAGAGAGGAGTCCTCACAAGCCAGAAGTAAAACAGCAGGCATGTCACAGAAGTAATAACTCACCTCACTAGGGCCACAGTAGGGTAACTGGAAAGTGAGGGAAGTTAGGATAGTGGCGTGTACACAGCCACTCATCCAGGTCCCTGTGGCCAAGACACAGCATACTCTGTGGTTCATGATGATTGTGTATCTCAAAGGGAAACATATGGCAACAAAGCGGTCATAGGCCATCACTGTGTATAAAAAGCACAATGTGCAGCCCAGACAATGATAAAAGAAGTGTTGGACAACACATCCCTGGAAAGAGATCCCTCCACCCCATCCTGAAAGATATGACAACATCTTGGGAGCTGTAGTGGAACAGAAACCTAAGTCAAAGATGGAGAGGTTGCCCAAGAAAAAGTACATGGGAGTGTGGAGTTTGGGGGAGGTAGTGATTGCAGTAAGAATGAGAAAGTTTCCCAGCAGGGCACAGGCATACATTGTTGAGAAGATGAAGAGCAGGACATTCTCCAGGCCCTCTGTCTCAGGGATGCCGAGCAAGGTAAATTCTGTTACTATAGTGTGGTTTGTCATGTTTAGGAATGAATCAGCTTCTGGGAGTCTGTGGAAAGAAATTCTTGGTGAAATTTACTCTGTATGTGGATTAGATGAGTTTAAATCACAGGGATGGAGAAAAAAAGATGCAGATATTTACAGATAGATGTTGTAAATAGAATTGCCTTTCCTGATGATGGAATGTCTTTCTGTAGTTAGGTTTCTAATTGGAGACAAGGCTCCTGAAGATTCTTACCCAGAAGATAATTTCCAAGGGCAGTTGCAGACGGTGTCCTTCACAATCTCACCCGGAAAGTAACTTTCAAGACTAGTGTCCTCTCTTCCCGTTTTTATAAAAATGGTCCCATTCCATTATTCCAGATGCTCCATTGTTGTTCTAGAGTTAACAAAAAAGACTCTAGAAATAAACATGTGGAGAAGGGGATGCAGGGGTGGGATAAGGATAAGGAAGAGTTAGGTGTGAACATGATAAGGATACATCATATACAGTTGTGAAATTGTCCCAGAACAAATTTAGTTAATGAAAGATTATCTTTCCAATCATGTTAGCAGCCAGCTTCAATTACTGAGGCTAATGAGAATCAAGACAAATTTACAACGCAAAGGGTATACTTTGCAATTTTAAGCTCTAAAAGTGGACCTTACTGAAACTGGCATTTGAATAATAAATACCTTAAATTTTTGTTATTCAGCTGCAAGAATATGTGGTCACTCCTCTTTGGAAAAAGGAGGATTTGTGATTGTATGTGGGATTATCCTGTTGCTTGTATGAAGGGAAATTGAGGATAACATAGTGCCTGAAGGCTCTGTAAGCACTTCTTATGTGGTAGCAGTATTTTGCATACTGTAACTATCTCTTTGTTTTTTCTGAAACATATACCATACATCTCACTTATACACAAATGAACACACACACACACACACACACACACACACACACACAGAGAGAGAGAGAGAGAGAGAGAGAGAGAGAGAGAGAGAGAAAGAGAGCGAGCTAAAACATCATTATGTCACTTATGTCCCGGAAGGTAAATGAAGAATGTGTAGAAGTTCAAAAAGACAATCTCAAGAGTACTTTATTGAAAATCTATATATAAAAAACAGGAGTATAAACAGCAGACTTTAAACAACAAAATTAAATGTATTAAAAATGTATGTAGTGTAACTGCCCAAACCAAAGAAATACTGTATTTAATTTCTTGGTTCCAATATGAATATAAGAATGTGTCATCATATGCTAACATCCATTGACATGTCTATCCTTGATTATATCATTTCTAGCTTTTAATCTTTTAAAAAATTCTTATGTTTTTATTTATTTCAGTTTCAATACAGTGTAAACCTTAAATGATAGGTTAACTCTTAAATTTTATTGCCTAAATCTCCACCCACCTACCTCTCCACGTATTATGCCCTTAGTGAATGAGAGACTGAATACTCAGATAAATGTTAAGGACACATCTGGGTACTTACTGAGACAACAGAAGGCCCAAGGTGATGGTACTATTGAGTGATGACTTCCTTTCTTCCTCCAGTAGATTTGAGGAGACTTATTGTCCTTTAATCTGTAAGTCAGAACTGAGAATCATTCTTCCTTCGCATCACTTTTCAGTGGAATGGCATGAGTCTAAGCGTACTTCAACTCTCTGGCAGCAATTTTGTTTGGTTCCAGGACCTGCAATAAGTTGCAACAAAGATTTTAAATAATTGTAATCTTCCTTTGGGGATTAATCCCAAGAGGAAGGAGTATTATTGAGAAAGTATCTCATTAACTTTTTGGTTTAATTATGGTGTGGTAAGGGAGGTTATTTTAGTATCTTTAGTAAATACTTTTATGGACTAAGTTATTCAAAATGTTCACTTGAAGCCTCAAGCATACCTCTTGGATACTTAACCTGTTATTAAAGATTATAAAATCTGGTAATTCTGAATATAGAATGACTGACCTATATGCTGAGGTGGGGTTCCCTGAAGGTGGGAGAACTGCTGTCTCAGAAAATGCTCTTTTAGCTGGGATCTGTAGAGTCAATCAGCAGGCGTGGTGGGAAAGTCAAAGTAGTTTCCTGGAGGAAGAAGCATTGGCATGGACGCTGTGCATGCTGGGAAGGAGCTCAACATGCTCAGAGAATTTGATAGTGGAGACTGAAAATCAGAGCCTCCATTTTTAGTTTCTGAGGAGTCTTAGAGAATCAGATCACAAATTTAGTCTTACAGAGTGGTATCACAAATCTGCCAGGTGATAGATAGTATTCAAGTTCAACCTGGTGAACTTGGTAGTACACGGTCTCAAAATATGTGATCAATCTTAATTTGAAGGGTATACTTTTCTATTTTTCCATGATATAGCAAAATTCCATGGATTAGGTATGTTGTAAAAGTAAGGCATTAATTTATTTAATAGATCTGGAGGGAAGGATAAGTGCAAAATTAAAAAAAATCCCAGATGAAAATAATTCATGAAATTTGTGTGCAACAATAAATACACCAGGTACTCGTTCCTCTTAATCTGTTCTTTAAAAAAAGGACATGATTTTCATTTTCAGTTTTGTTAAAAGTATGGCAACGAGGCGTGGTGGGAGAAACAATTGAACAAGCTAACAAATGACAAATAAGATATTTCTACAATCGATGGGAAGCTTTTCCCCTAAAGATGGGTGAACTGCTTGGCTATGCAAGGGAAGTGCTTGAGAAGAAAACACTAGTGGAAGGCAGACAGTGAATGCAGGAGTAGGAGCTGCTATGACTTCTTTGAACTGAGTCTATATAGCCTGGGAGCTTGGTAGACTATGATGGAAAACTATGACCAGTATCTGGATGACATGGTTATGACTAAGTGCATGACCACCATATACCAGGAGTATGGAAAGGATCATGTCTAGTCCCAGAAGCATAATGTGGTACTCTGTTGGAAGCCCACTTTCAACAGAAAGCGGCTGGAAAGTAGCTATCCATGCCTGTAAGACGCATGTGCTAGCCACGCCTCCAAGGCTTATGTCATATCCACGTGCCTACAAGGGGCGTGGCAAAAGTGTATAAGTACCCCAGATTTCCCTTCAATAAAAGACTCAAGACTAGATTTGAGACTGGATTCGAACCTCTGTCTTGTCTCCATTCCTAGCATCTCTTCCCCTTATCCCCATATCTCTTTCCCTCTAGACCCTGACCTGAAGACCACAGCAGCAAGCCGCAACATTTTTTGTTAAGTCTTTTGTCTCAAGCCAGGTAGAGCGGAGCCGGTTGCAACAGTACTCCATTTTAATCAGGTGATCCTGGAGAGATCCAATATACTTGGAAACACTCCCAGAAAAAAAATGATCCTTGGTAAGTCATTTTGTAAAAACATCCACCTGCGACTCAGCCAGGACTGCATCAGTGTTGATGACGTTGGTATTGGCTTCACTGCCTTTGTCACGAGGTGAGCTAGCATGTGAGTTTCACCACAGTCTGTCTTTTCTCATTCACTACTGACACTAGAAATTTAACATTTGGAAAAGATAATCAACCGTGATCTCTAGGGGGATACAGTCCCTAGACATAATGAAATGAATATATCATACCTTAACATTTTTCAACCCTAGTTCTTCTTTCTTTTCCGTTGTCTCAGTACATGTAGACACATCTTTAAAATACTGTTCTACTTGCCATCTTGAAGCATTAGGAGCTCTTTCCTGACCTTCACACAGGGAATTCTGGGTGAGCAATAGAATTATCTGGAGACTCAGGTGATAGATACTTTCAAACAATGAGGCAAAAACTAGAAAATTATCCCTTGGTCTGGCTGACAATGGAGTTAGTGATATCTGGAAACTTCATGAAGAAGGCACTGAGCTACCCACCAGAGCAGCTGCTCCTCATGAATATGGCCAGCAAAGAGATATTGAGGATATCTGGGGTGGTCAAATGAAATTCCTAAAAACTATCATTGTAGTCCTAGAAAAATTCATAAAAAGTGCAAAGGTCATTCTCCTCAAAAAAGTATACTCCAAAGGCTGATAAATTGCCGAGTTAAGATGATAGCAAAATGAAAGAATTGGTCAAATAAGATGGAAAGACAGAAATGGCCTTGAGGTGGACACAGCAGGTAGAGAATGCATTCTGCTTTCACTTTGCTGAACAGACTTTCAGAATGTCAATCCCAATATATACAGCACAAAATGAAGAGAAGCATCATAGCCAAAAGGTCAACACTGATGGAATCTACCTTCTGGGTTAGTCAACTATCAACACAAGCTGAGTCTAACATTGCAGGAATGTCAACAGGAGCCTAGCATGGCTGCCCTCCAAGAGGTCCAACAAGACGCTGAAAGAGTCAGATTCAAATACTTACACCCAACCAATAAACGGAAGATGGAGACCCCTATGGTTGAATTAGAGAAAGGCTGGGAGAAGTTGAGGAGTAGGAGGACCCCTTAGGAAGACCAGAAGTCTCAACTAACCTGAACCCCTGAGATCTCTTAGACACCGAGCCACCAACCAGGCAACATACACCAGCATATACCAGCTGATATGAGACCCTCGGTACAGCAGAGGACTGCCTGGTCTGGCCTCAATGAGAGAAGATGCACCTAACCTTTGAGAGACTTGAGGTCCCATGGAGTGGGGAGGTCTGGTATAGTTGGGGTGGGAGGTGGGGACACCTTCTTGGAGTCAGGGAAGGAACTGTAAGAGGGTGGTGTGGGAGGAGGATAAAGACTGAACTATAAAAAAGATTAAAGACTAACAATAATAATAATAAATGCAGGAATGTCACAGAGGTGGTGGATATGGTTTGGCCCAAAGCAGGTAAACTGAAAAATTTAAAAAAAAAATCAAGATGTTAGAATGAAGACATCCTACAGGGATCAGATATTTTCATTTCATTTGTTAGTCTGTCTTCTTGATTTTCGCTCTCTGGATGTGTACAGAGGATGGCTATTGAAGGGGCTGGGGGAAAGTTTGTGCTAATGAGAGCTGAATTATGATGTTCACTGTGCATTCAGACATAGAACATTAAAGGAAAAAAGTCAATGACTTTGCTGGTCCTATCAAGTTGGCCTAATAAAGAGCCTCTTTTACACTCATTCTTTGCAGATTACTCAGAGCCCTCATTTTTATCCCCTGTGTTCCCTAGCAACCATTTTAAAAAATTTCTAGTATGATCCATTTATTTGCACCATAATTCTCCTAATCATAACCACTCTTTCTTTGTAGCTATATTTAATCCTTCACGTTTTCTTTCTAGTAAGATGTACTAAGACTCAGTATGGATTAAACTATAGTAAAGTATCCTGAGCCTTATTATAGACCATATTTTCAAAGTGGCCACTGCTACTTTGTATAATCAGATGTTTTGGTGACTCCTAATTTTTTTGTTTTTCGAGACAGGGTTTCTCTGTATAGCCTTGGCTGTCCTGGAACTCACTCTGTAGACCAGGCTGGCCTCGAACTCAGAAATCTGCCTGCCTCTGCCTCCCAAGTGCTGGGATTAAAGGCGTGCGCCACCACCGCCCGACATTCCTAGTTTTTTTCAACTGCAGCCTTCACTATCTCCTTCCTTTGATGTTCTATACATATGTACCAACTTGGCACATAAGCCCGCTACATGCATATTCATATATTGATAAATAAGTAAAGAAAACCATTAAATGCTATTGAGAAGACAGAATGCTGCTTTAGGCAAACATGTGCTATCCAAAGAATGAAATGATGATATACCCAAATCAGAAACCTTCCTCACCAATCAGTTCATTTCAATTTGGATAAAACTCCAGCTTGTGCCTCCTTTCAGTGTAGATGAGGCAAGTCTTTCCAAATGTCTGGGTATTTAGTTAAAAATTCCTCTCAGTAATTTTTCCCCATATTTACAGGTGTGGTTGAGGATGGCGATGTTGATTAGTTAGTTCTTCTTACAATATTTGTTACTGATAAATTAATTAAATCTTCTATAAAAACCAATCAGGTAAAATTACTTTAGTTGATGACTCAAACCACACGGTTTCCTGAGCTGTTTAGGTAGCCCATGTCCATTTTTTTTTTTTTTTTGTCTCAGGATAATTTTTGGGTACCTATATCTCTAAAAGAAGAGATTAGTTCCTTGAACATCATAGTTACTTAATGTTGTGGATTAATTTTAATATCGATTAATGAAAACTTTGATGGTGAAGGCATTTGCTAAGTGCTTGATATTTTCAGATAATCAATGGTTTATTAATATAGCTGGGAATGACTGGATTGTCTAAACAAAATTCTCCCTGAAAGCATTTTAGATATGTGAGCCCTAATTATAATTGCTCCTTTGTAGCTTAATAGATATCACCAAGTCCTTCCAGTAATCTCAGGAAGAAAGCATTGCTACACAGAACAGAAAAGGAGGAAATTGAAACCCAGGAAGCTAAAGACAAAGGCCAGTGTCACACAACATACATATGACTCTGTGACTCTGATCACATCTTTTCTATTTCTTATTTTCTAAATGTCTTGAAGGAGAGTTCAGCACCTCTAAGAAACACACATTACATGGGGAGAATACATACAAGAGTTAAATGGAGTCTTCTCAAACATTATTTGAAAAGCAGAATAGTGTGGCCAAGAAAGTCAGTTGGTTTCACTCCGATGCAGATGTATAGAAAGATCTCCAAATCTGTTGTGTTCACAGATGCTGAGAGGACAAAGCAAATGTCTCTTCACTCCATGGAGGCTACTGAACAGTTCTACAGCATCTGAAGGCCATGGAGAGCTGTTAGTGAGAAACAAAACCAGTCCAGAAGATAACTTGAAGGCCAACTTGACTATCCAATGAGTTGATCGGGATAACCAACATTGGGATGGATCAGAATTGCTAACGGAACTGTGGATCCCTTAAAAGCAGCTGCATCACAGAAAAACCCATCCCAGCCTGGATGATGGCTCATAGAAGCTGAATTGCAGAGCTCCCAGAGGGACCAGTAAGCAGCTTCCTCTACTGGTGTGAGAGTCTTTTCTCACAGCCAGTTGTTTACTCTTTAATGTAAACTCAAGAATGGCTGGTACACATTCCATGCATTTAGCTTTCAGGGAAAAAAGACACTTGAAATTCTATTTACTTTTACTCACTGGAACATTGTGTTTCCTAAGGAGAAAACGTGGAAATCATGTGTACAGAGGAGCTTAACCAACAATCATTCTGCTGACTTCCTGCTAAATTTAAATAGACTACAGTATCTGACTCTGGAGTTGAAATAAAATGTTGGGCTTTTAATAGCCAAATAGTATGCTATTGTGTAGATGTACAACATTTTTGTTAACGATTCCTCAGTTCGTTTGAAGGACATCTAGGTTGTTTCCAGTTTCTGACTGTCACAAATAAAGCTATAAAACTATGAACATAGTTGAGCAAGTATCCCTGTAGTATAGTGGAACATCTTTTCGGTATAGCTGGGTCTTGAGGTAGAGCTATTTCCAATTTTCTGAGACACTAACAGATTGATTTCCAGAGTGGTTGTACAAGTTTGTATTCCTGCCAGCAATGGAGGAGTGTTCCCCTTGCTCCACGTCTTCACCAGCAAGTACTATCTTTTGAGTCTTTAGCCATTCTGTCAGGTGTAAGGTGGAATCTTAGTCATTTTGACATTTCCATAACTATGGACAATGAACCTTCTGTTAATTGCTTCTTGACCATTAGAAATTCCTTTGATGAGGAGGAGGATGACCCTAGAGGAAGACCGGCAGTCTCATCTAACCTGGACCCCCTGGGACTCTCAGACACTGAGACACCAAACAGGCAGCATACACCAGCTGATATGAGGCCCCCAACGCATATACAGCAGAGGACTGCTGGGTCTGGACTCAAAGAAGATGCAACCCTCAAGAGACTTGGGGCCCTAGGAAGTGGGGAGGTCTGGTAGGGTGGGGGTTTGAGGAGGGTTGGGACATCCTCTTGGAGATGGGGAGAAGGAGGTGTGCAATGTGGAACAGTTGGAGGTTGGAGGGGGTGGGGGATAAAGTCTGGACTATAAAAAAGAATTAAAGAATAAATTAAAAAAAAGAAAAGAAAAAATATAAAAAGAAGAAAATTCCTTTGATGAAAATTCTCTGTTTATCTCCGAACCCCAATTTTTAAATGGATTATTTGGTTTGTTGATGTTTATTTTTGTGAGTTCTTTATATATTTTAGATATTAACCCTCTGTCATATGTAGGGTTGGCGAAGACCTTTCACGATCTGTAGGCTGTTGTTTTGTCTTATTAATGGTGTGATTTTACTTACAGAAGCTTTTCAGTTTCATGAGGTCCCATTTATTAATTTTTGATGTTCCCTGAACCACCAGTGTTCTACTCAGGAAATTGTCTCCTGTACCTATGAGCTCAGAACTATTTTTTACTTGATGTTCTAATTAGATTTACTGTATCTGCTTTTATGTGGAGGTTTTTGATCCACTTGAACTTGAGTTTTGTGCAGGGTGGTAAATTTGGATCTTTGTGCATGTCTCTACATACATCTAGTTAGACAAATACCATTTATTGAAGATTCTCTCCCTTTTCCTTTGTATGATTTTGGATACTTTGTCAAAAATCAGTTGCCCATAGATGTGTAAGTTTATTCGTGAGACTTTGATTCTAGTCCATTGATCAACCTGTTTGTTTCTATACCAATATTATGTAGTTTTTTTTTATTATTACTATTGTCTTATAGTACAGCTAGAGGTCAAGGACGGTGATACCTCCAGAATTTCTTTTATGATTCAGGATTGTTTTAGTTATCCTGTTTTTGCTTGTTATTTTTTGTATGTTTTTTCTGTATGACATTGAGAATTATTTTTTCAAGATCTGTAAGAATCGTGTTGGAATTTTGATGGGAACTGCATTGCATCTGTAGATTTGCTTTTGATAAGATGGCCATTTTCAGTGTTTTAATTCTTCGGATCCATGAGCATGGATGATCTTTCCATTTTTTGTATCTCCGTCTATTTCTTCAGGAACTTGATATTCTTGTCCTAGAGGTCTTAGAACAACTGTCTAACTTCTATATTGTTAGAATATAACACCCACCAATAATTCTGAGTTACTACTTATCAATTTTTACATTTTATCTTGGCTGCTCTAGACTCAGTAGAGTAATCCTCTGGACCCCATCTTCTTGGCCCCCTTACATGGCAGCTCTTCTTCTCTCTCTTGCCCACCCTCAGACATAGCATCTCTCCTCTCTTCCTCTCCTCCACCTTCTCCTGAGGCATGGCAGATCTCTTTCTTCCTTCTTCCTTGCACCCCAAGCCCAGGAATCCTAAAGTTCCATCTTTCTCTTCTCCTCAGCTATAGCTGCTTGCATCTTTATTTACCAATTAGAATTACTGAGGGAAGCTTCCCAGAAGACCCTCTCATGCAAACTAATTTGGAGGACCCAATTAGAATACAAGGAACTGTACATTATCTGGTAACTAAAGGTCATAAAAAGAATAAATGAATTATTATAGGTGTAAGAACAGTAAGTAAAATATTGACTGGCTTTATCTATACAAAACTTCAATTCTAATGAGACACTAGGCAAATCATTTGTCTCTTGACATACCGTGTTAATTTAGTCATAAGAATTATAGTTTGTAACTATAAATGCATCTGTGAAGCTAGTGGCAGACAATGTTTAGTTAGATAACGAATCTTAATGGAAACACACAAACATCTTTGTTGGTACTTCTCATTCAACACATGATTTGAATTTATGTTTGAATGTGTGAACTTTTGAAAAACAGATGCTTGTAATATGTGATGGATCATGTATCCTGAAAAAATGTAAGCACTGAGAATGACGACAATAGATGAGTCAGGTTTTTCTTAAGATTAATAAAAAGTTAGTTCCCTCTTTTTTTTTCTTTTAAAAACAAATACTAGCAGTTAGAATCTTTTCTCAAAGATTTTGTTTCTTTCTGTGGCTTTCTCTGGCTGGCAGGAATCAGTGAAGTCCCAGCCTCAGGGCTCAGACCAGGAAGAGCCTGCAGTGGGTTTGGGGTGGGGGTGGGGGTGGGGGTGGGGGTAGGGGTGGGAGTGGAGGTGGGGGTGGGGGTGGAGGCATGATATCAAGGAAGAGCTTTACTTAATCCCCAGCTGGTTAACCACAGAGTATTAATCACCAGAGGCCTGGAGCTTTTGGCCTCAGAATAACTCAGGGTCAAGACAGGTAAATGCCATTTTATAATAAACAACTTTTATACTAACAAAACCAAGTTCCTTCCCCACCCCCCACCCCCCGCTGCTGATGCTCCACCCCCTCAGCTGTCTTCCAGAGAGAACCAGTGCCTGGGCCAGCTCCAGGTACCTGTTGCTGTTGAAATCCAGTTTTAATCCA
>JANHMN010000024.1:146515-157098 GCA_030674055.1 Rhabdomys pumilio | reverse complement strand
TTTTCTTTTCTTTTCTTTTCTTTTCTTTTCTTTTCTTTTCTTTTCTTTTCTTTTCTTTTCTTCTTTTTTCCTACTATTCTCTATTTCCAAAGAGGCCAGTTTGTATTTGTTCCTAAGTGTAGAAGAGGTCATGGCCACTGGGTGGCTCCCCTGCTATGCATCTCTCTACATAGCCTCCTGGGAGGTTTCTGAACCGCTGCAATTAAACTTAAAGGGGACTAATGCACAACAAATAGCTGTCATATGAGTATTCAGTATTTAAACACATTCCCAGCAAACACATTTAAACATGTGGTCTAGAAAACTGTGGAGTGTGATATGTGGCCTTTAAACTGTGACAAAATACAGAATCAATAAAGGTAATATTTTGCAGTCAGAAGTCAAGGTGAAATGGATGAAGAAGTAAACGTGAAACTGTGGGTTGTTCCTATAATTGTCTTTAGTACGTCAACTACCCATTAAGTGATTATTGTTGATTGAGAATGTATTCTCACCCTGGAATCACTGTGAAGTATAAATATGGCAATATTCATTAAATAACTTTGAGAATGATAGATTTACTGCTATCTTCTGGGATAGGAGGTGAGAAGAGAAAGGAGATGAAAGAACACAAGATTTTTTTTAAGAGTTTTGTCTGGGTTGCCTCTTGTTCAGTGACTTTTGTGTGTGTGTGTGTGTGTGTGTGTGTGTGTGTGTGTGTGTTCAGTTTCTAATCTCTGAAAAAAAAGATAGTATTATAGTGCTGTCCCCTACCCAAGTTTATTAGACCAGACAAGGTCATGCAATAATGAGCCTTATAACAGGATTTCTGATGGTCTGTAGATGTTTAGCAAATGCTACGTACTCCTCCAGTAGAAGAAATGCTTTTCTGTAGCTAAGATAGAGCTCATGTCTAAAGCTCCTGCCTCATACCTACGAGAATTTAAGTTCGATCTGCAGTTTCAAGAGACATCAAACACGGACTTTCTTATAGTGTGTGGTTTAATATTCACTTGAACATCATTAACTTTAAATAACTCAGAATATGGAAAAGAATTTAAAACATGCACTTGAGCGCCCAACAAGACTACTTAAAATTTTTTAAAGGTGAAAATTAACATATAGAATGGAAATGACTGAAAACACCATGGTTTGAGGGTTGACTGAATCATTTAGTGTCCATATGTAAAGTCTCTTCCAAACCCTACAAAACAATGCAGCATGAACTGGGCAGTACAGCCAACCAGTGGTGTACAATGCAAGCCGTGACTCATAGTGCCGCTACCAGAAGCAGTAGGATTCCCAACAAGGAAAATCTATGATATATTGTATACTGGGATTATTTTTTAACATTTAAAGATAATTTGAGGCCAGTGAGGTGGCTTAGTGGGTCAAGAATACTGACACCAGGCCTGAGGACCTGGAATAAACTTTTAGGTCTCATATGATAGAAGAAATTAACTAGCTTATTCAAATTGTAGTGTGACTTCTAAAAGAGTGTGGTGCCAGGCACAAACCACCACCACCACCACACACACACACACACACACACACACACACACACAGATTTTCACACAAAATAACTAATAAGCATTTTAAAAGAGAAACAAATTTCTGCTATAATCTCAAATATTATTTTTTGAAATCCTAGAGATTAATGTATGCTAGCTTTTTCTACCTATAGATAGCTACTCATATAGACATCATAGATACATGGACACAACCAGTTAGCAGTATATGCTTTCTCCCATAATGGAGGTAATTCAGCTTTTGTAGAAGCCTGAAATCAAATTCAAATGTATTGAGGACTAAGACAGAAATGTCACACTTACAGAACGTGGCCTGTAAATCTAAAGACCCACTTTTAAGGTTTGATTTCTGCTGATAGGACTAAATGCTGGTAATTTATAATCTTGGAAACTCCATTTCCTGTTTAAAAAAAAAAAAAACGAAAGCATTTCTCCTAGTAGTAGCCTCAAATGTAACTGGCTCATCAAATCTTATCATCCAAAGTAGGTAGGTTTACATGACTGAGGGCCCAGTTTTAACATGGAGAAAAAAAAAATCAAGTTAAAAACAGGAATTTTTTTGCCAGGCTAGATGACTGTACTTCTTTGCTTCTTAGTTTTCATTTGTGTCCCAGACACCGATTGCTCAGCAACTGAGTCCACAGGTGCTCAGAGAACACATGAAATGTTTTAATAATTGTGCTTGTTATAGAACAAGAATTGCCTTGTGCTTGGTTTTGGCTATGTGATAACAGTTGCTTCACAAAGTCACTGTAAAGAGTGCGTACAAATGACAGTTTGGGAAAGTGTTCATATATAGCATGATTTTATCCAATAATTTATTGTGATTATACTTATCATAGGTAGCTTTGTGTTAGAGATTTTGAGAAGATACCTACATGGAGATAGTGGTTGCTAACTTTAAGTCCAGATGGGATCATTCAGAGAAGCAGAGTTTGGTCAGGACCAAACAAGACTAGGATGCAACTTTTAGAAAATCTTCTTGTAGGAACAGATGAGATACTATGAGAACTGTTTCCAGTCTTAGGGAGTCAGGGGACTGTCTTTTATACATCTTTGTCTCAAAATTGTTGTTCTCTCTGTGTAAATAGTATATCCAACTAACTTTCTATGCATAAGTCCTGTCATAATACTCGGAACAGGACAGATGTTCAATCAACTGGTGGCAAATAATCAAGGGCTCCACTCCCTCATGCTGTGTGTGAGACAAAGAATAGGGAAAGGAGCCTGGCCATCCTTCTGAAGGAGAAGGAAACCTCCATGGTCATTTTCAGCACTAAGTCTATCTCTCTACATTCCTGGAGTGAGGACAAAACAAAACTGAGAGAATCAGGAAGAGTAGCTGTGAGCACTTACATGAATAGTGGATCATGAATGACTCAAAGAAGAGAGACAGATTTCCCTCTTCTGTTATCGGTTTCTTCTATGTAGGTGTGTGCTGTCTGTCACAGCCTTCTCCTTTCCCATAGAATTGGCATCTAGTCTGCAGCTTCAGATCCTACTTGGTCTTCCTTTTCATTCAGAACTTCACACAGAGAAGTTGCCCTGTATGTCTGCTGGCACCTGAGGTGATTTCCTTTGTTGATGGAAGCTAAAACGTCCTTCTTCTGTGGAATTTTAAATAGCTTCTTGATCCCTGTGGAGCCCCATTTTCAATCTATCCAAAGGTTCAGGGAGTTTAAGCCCTCTGAGTGTAGGGAACAATTAAAACCAGAGAAGAGTTTCACAGCAGTCAAGTGGGACTCGGAATGTGAATCCCTTCAGACCTTGTTCTAGGTCTGTTTGTTTTCCCAATGTTTGGTTTTATTTATTTACTTACTTATTTTTCTGTCTGGGGCAAGTATTTCATTGACTCCTAGTGTTTCCAGAAACCTTAGGGATTGCATTTGCCTATTTGTTCTTGCTTCCAGTTTCTGCCTGATCCTTTATCTCTTGTCACTTCTTGTGTCCAACGGATCAGAAGTCATTCCCAAGGTTATACCAGTTTAATGGGGGCAGGAAATGCTGGAGGTCAGAAGACAACTTTCAGGAGTCAGGTCTCACTTTCCACCATTCAGATTCGGGGATTTAATTTAGGTGGGCAGTCTTGGCAAGAAGTACCTTTACATACTGGGTTATCTTTTTGGCATATCTATGCAGATCTTCTCGCTAGACATGGAATCTGAGGAGGTGGAAGAACAGAGTAGACTATAGTCTGATGCTGTAGACAAACTTACTTCAGTTTTAGTGTACCTCTACATATCGATGTAACAAACAAAACAGTGATCCAAGAAAATTTGTTTGAATTCAGAAAAATATGATGAGAAAAACATGTAAATTAACACTAGTCAATGCATACTAAATATTAACAGAGTAGCCCTTCACCAGGTTATTTTTTCAGGACAGACCAATTTAATCGCAATTGCCTGGCATATACTATAGATTATACCCAAGAAAGCACAAAAGCAAGGCAAAAGGTCCTATTCAGATTCAGAGTACATTGACCAGACTGGGTTCTAAAGATATGTTCTGATATTCAACAAGAATAAACATGTCTTATAAGTTGAATGCAAGTGTTTGTCAGAGCAGTAGTGAAATCAAGTCTAAGAACAATCCAGGGAACGAAATATACCTGAGGGTAAAGGCCCTCTCCTCCCTGGAATCTCTCTCACAGTTCTCCAAGACATTCTTCACAATGGGTCTTCCTTTTGACTGTTTCAACACTGACTCCTTATTCATTTTGTCCTTTTATAGAATAAGGTTCCGTGAGCTAGACCCTCCAACATCAGTCATGTGGAAATGTCTGAAAAATCATAGAGCACGCTTGCTAGATAACCAAGTACACTTCTCACATCCTTTATCCTCTCTTCTTGTTCCCCCAGAATGAACAAGTTAGTCACATTCCTAACACTGCAACAGAAAACTAGAAGTAACCTCCCTTCCTTTTGTCCACATATGTTGATCCCATAGATCATTCCCTCCTACCCATCTTCTCCCAACTATATGACTGTATCCCAGGAACAAATCTAGCAGGCACCCCTTTCCCCCAGCTAAACCACAGACTATACTTGCCCAAAAACCAGGTAGGCTGCCCATAGACTTTCTCCTTTCTCTGTTCCCTAGATCCAATACCACAGCCTCATTCTTAGTGATGCATCCGACTACTAGCTGTAGCCTTACTTTGTAAATGTTTACAACTCCTGTGCATTTCACAGACCATCACAGCAATCACATTCTATGAAAATCCCAGGAAAACCAAAACAAAGAACCAAGTAACAAAACACACACCCAATCAAGGCAAATCCACAAATCAGCACCATCAGCACCTAGATCTTTAATCAACCTAAAATCAGATGTCTAGACCCTAACTTAAAAACACAATCAATAACAGTCAGGACAATAAATATATTTGCACTAGAGCCCAGCTATCCTACCACAACAGACCTTGAGCATTTCAACATTTCGGAAGCAGAAGAAAAAAACCTTTTGTGAATATGGACAAGGCTCTTAAAGTGGAAATAAATAAATCCCTTGAAAAAAAATCTAAGAAAACACAAACCAACATTGTAAGGAAATAAACAAAACTGTTCAAGACATGGGATTTTTTGCAACTTAACACCATATCTGAAAGCTACAGAAAAAGTGAAGTATTAATACCCAATAAGGATTGACTGTAAGAAATATCAAACTAAGGGCTCAAGTCAACAAAATAGAAACAAAAAAAATAGTACAACTAATGAATGAAACAAAAATTTGTTTCTTTGAGAAAATCAACAACATAGACAAACCCTTATCCAAACTAACTAAAAGGAAGAGAGAGGAGTTTCCAAATAAAGATAATCGGAAACAAAAAGAGAGACATAACAACAGCCACCAAGGAGACAAGAGAATCATAAGGACATAAGAAATGGATAATGTTGTCAATAGGTACTACTTACCACAGTTAAATCAAGATCAGATAATCAGTGTAAATAGACCTATAATTCTTAGGGAAATAGAAGCACTGAAAGTCTCCCAAACAAGAAAAAGCCAGGGCTATTTGTTTTGGTGCTGAATTCTACCATACATTCAAAGAAGAAACCATCTTCAACAAATGGTGCTGGTCAAACAGCATGTTTACTTGTAGAAGAATGCACAAAACTTAAGTCTAAGTGGATCAAAGACTTCAACATAAAGCCAGACATGTTAAACCAGATAGAAGAAAAATTGGAGAATAACACATTGAATGTGTTGGCATAGGAGACAACTGTATACCCATAGGGCAGGCAATTAACATCAACAATCAATAAATGGGACCTCATGAAACTGAAAAGCTTCTGTAAGGCAAAGAACTTCACTATTGTACAAAGAAGCAGTTTACAAAATGGGAAAAGATTTTTATGAACTTCACATCCAAGAGACATTTAATATTCAAATACATAAAGAACTAAGAAATTGGATATTTAAAAAATAGATAATCCAATGAAAAATGAGGCACAGACCTCATTCATAATTCATAGTTGCTAGAAACCAGAAATAACCTAGATGCCCATCAACAGAAGAATGAATAAAGATAACATGTTACATTTACACAGTGGAGTATTACACAGCTAGTGAAAAGATGACATCATGAAATTTCATGAAAATAGATGGAACTAAACAACATTATCGCAAGTTAGGCAACACAGACCCAGAAATGTCAATATGGTATATATTTAATTATGCAAGGATATTAGCCTTAGATAAATGATGATCAGCCTACAATCCAGCCTACCTACAGAAGGTAGGTACAGAGTAAGTGACTAAGGTATGACACATATATCACCCTGGGAAGGGAAAATAGACTATATCTTATGATTGGGTTGGGGCTGGAAGTGGGAGATATGAAAATGATCTTAATGAGGTTTCCTAGAAACAGGAAAGACAAAGTCCCAAATGGCCATATTTTGTCACCAAACAAGACTTTCAGTACTGGGACTTGGTTGCATTCAATTGAGTCCTTGGCTAAAGTGGTCTCATGGAAATCCCCAAACAATCTAACAGGCTATTGTTAAGACAATGGCTTGCTCTTCGAAAACTGACAGCAAAGTCCCATTGCCAAGTACAATATACACACACAACTCTGAATGTGGAGATGTTGACCCAGTGCCTAAATGGAGTCCTTACTTCTAAATTCTAACTTCTTTGGTATACCTGTCCAGAAACCTGCAGGCAGACATTACTCTCTCATTAGGGAGAGAGAGAGAGTCCTTGAAACACACAGCTCTACATGGGATGTTTCAACTGAATTAATATCCTCAGAGCTCAAAGAATCCTTCAGAACAGGAGGCAGAAATGCGGTAAAAGCCAGAGGGGATGGAGGACACCAGGAGAACAAGGTCCTCTGACTTGACATAAGCAATGCTTATATGATATCTCAGAGACTGGAAAAGCAAGCGTAAGGCTTACATGTGTCTGTGCCAGGTCCTCTGGGTGTATAAGTTCATCTTAGTATTTTATGGAAGTCCTGACAGAATGTGACCCAGTGGGTCTCTGATTTTTGTGCCTGCTCTTGGGGGTTTTGTCTTTTTGTAGATTTCACTTATTCAACTTCAATGTGATGATTTCGCTTTATCTTCTATCTTATTCTGCCAATTTTTGGTTGGAAAGAGAGAAAGAGAGAGGGGGGGAGAGAGAGAGAGAGAAGAAAGGAAGAAAGAAAGATGGAAAGGAAGGAAGGAGGGAAGGAAATGACTAGTGTGAAAACTAAATGATGAGCTAAAGAGATTATTAAACAGTCATGAATAGAGTTTAAACATTAGTTTTGCAAATATCTGATTAAAATTAAGAAAAAAGAATATACAGAAATGGAAAAGATAAAATATTTAAAGACTGGTAGCTTTCTGAAGTGATGAAGACATCTGTTCTCAGATTCAATAGTCTCAATAGATGCTCCATTCAACAAAAATCAAGTTGCAGTGAAATTAAGAACACACACACAAGAATGAAAAAAAAAAAGAAAAAGAAGAAAAAAAAACAAGAAAAAATATTGAAAGTTTCACTCACAAAAGTTGATCGTTGATCAAAGGCTCTCTCGGGTCAACAGAAATCAGAAGGTAAAAAAATCTAACTGGAATTGGATCCAAAAGACTCTCCCTTTTAAAGGTTTGGAATAACTTTGTTTGTTTGCTTACTTGCTTGTTTTGAGAAATTACAGAAGCACTCACCACAAACAGACTATCAAAGAGTGTATTCAGAAATATGGAAATGTCCTGAGGAAGGCCCAACATTCTGAGAAGAAAAGCACTGAGCAAGCCGGGTGAGCACGGGCTAATCCAAGGTCCAGTGACTTCAAAACAGGACCTCTGCAATGATGTTTAGAGAAAAGTCAGCGGCCAAGGGCATGATACAAGCTGGGTAAGAAGTGGCCTGAGTGAGTGCATCCAGGGGCCTCTCTGAGTCACTTGGGGGGAGGGCAAGGCTTTCTGCTACTGAGGCTTTAATAGAGGAACAGACTGGTGATTGCTCAGGTGGACTTCTGATCTAGGAGTGATGGAGAAAGAAAGAGTGAGAAAAACAATAGCGAAACTAAAGACAAAAATGACAGTGAGAATAGTTTCAATGACAAAGAAGATAAGAATGACAACAGGAACATATGTCAGGAAAGTGTAGAAAACGGTAAATATGAGTGCAGATGTAGAGTACAATAAGGGAAAGCTGTTCTTTTTGAAACAAAGAAAAGAAGCAAAATGAAAAGAAAGAAGAGAAATGTCCCAATGGCTTGTTTAGAAGCCAATTTTATGAGGTCATATTCTCAATCAAGGTTTCTTCTTCCCAAATGACACTAGCTTATGTCAAGTTGATATAAAAACTAGGTAGTACTGTTGGGTAATAATATTCCTATTTCTTCTCATTGACAAAATGCAAATTTGTACAACAGTGCCTTCATATATACAAAAACATATGTATAATATGTGTGCCTATAAAATGATTATTTTAAAGGCTTGATCATTGGACTCACTAAAAATTTAATATGAAAAATGAAATTATGCAGTTTTAAAATCAAGTTTGGATTTATAGTTAGCTATAAAGTTCTATTTATTTGTATATATTGTGCCATAAATATTCCCCAATTCTGCTTCTTGCAACATGTGTGTCATGTCTCCTCTGTGGAAAACAAGTCCTAGGCTTTTATTCCAGCACGATGGAGAGAGAAATCTGTTCACTCTGCCAGCATTTGGCTTTTGCTCTTAGATACTCCAGCAGACAGTGAGCAACACCAGATGTGAATTCTATAGAGTGTGCGCTCTGGACCAAACATAACCCGGAGATGGAGGCCAGGAAACCTCAACTTCTACTTAGAAACTGGAAGTGCTGACGTAAATCGGTTGGTAATTAAATCTGTTACAGAAGCATTTCATTTTCATACCGGGCCTTTTTGTTGTTATAATTTTAAATTTTCACTTGAAGAAGGATTTGCTTGGCTTGCCTTTGACTTTGCCTGGTCTGTGATCCTTCTGCAGAGCTCAAGCAGAGGTAAATAGCAAGCTTTTGATCCCTAAAATGCAACAGGGATTCTCTTCCCTGCAGATGCTTCAGTCATACAGTTGCTATGTTACTGCAGAGCCAGAGAGGTGGGCGTGTTTTCCAGGAAAATTAATCTGCAGCTGTTTTCATTTTTCTTGACTCACAGCACCAGGATTTCTGCGGAAGGTAAGAGCCAGCTTTGCAGATGCTGGGACCAAATCCCACTCCCAGGTCTGAAACACACCCCACCCCATCCCGGACTTAAACATTGCCATCCCTTCCCCTTCTCCGATTACTTAGGAGGCCCATCCCCTTTTAGGGGTTTGCTTAAACAGCACGCTCCAAGTGTGCCCAGTGGGTACCTGTGAGTGATTTCTGAGCCATTGGGAGTTTATCTGACTGCAAGAATCATTTAATCATCTAATAGCCTCAAGCAAGCCCGTCTTCTCTGTCTGTCTGTCTGTCTGTCTGTCTGTCTGTCTTAAATCTTCTCTTTCTCTACTTCCTTAAATCTTTCACCTACTTCTTCCAACTCCAGTTCTTTTCAGCCAATTAAGTTAATCTATTTTATGTAAAATTGTGCCTAGGGAGTTCAGTTTTAACGAAAACTGCTTGGATCTCTTAAGTTTAAAAAAAAAAAAAAAGCCCTCTCAGGAAAACTGACCTTTTTAAAAAATCTCTAGGTACTGAAAATCAAGGGCTGATAATTGAAAGTTGAAATTACCCTCTTTTTGGTTTAAGAGCTATGCTCCCCTTTCCAAGTTTCCTCCACTGGTTAGCTTCTAGTTCCCATCAGCCAACTGCAGGGGAGTGGCCAGCTGTTTCTTCACACTCCCGCCCCCTTCTCTGCAGTTGCTCTGCCCAGAGGGTCCACACTAGAGCAGATCCTGCGCAACTCAGTGAGAAGCCCTCGGTCTTCCACGTCCAACACCAGCAATAACAACAGGTTCTGGACTTGGAGCTTGGTCCCACCTGGGGAAACTCTCTACCTTAGAGACACTTTCTCATTTGTTTTTCCCCCTGAGAGGCAAGAACGAAGCCTTGTCACAATTGACTGTGTAGATGAGAAAGGATGAAGGGGACAGGGAAATCCCTCCGCGAGGGAAATTTACTCTGAGGTTTGATTCAGGAAACAAAGGATATTTGTTTTGTCTTTATGTTACAGGTGACTGAGGTCCGCCTCTCTCCTCTCAGACTCCCGCAGTGACCACTGCCAGCCTGAGATCTCTGCTGTTACCTTGTATCTTTCAGCTCGAGCTGCTCCCGGTGAGTCTCCCGCTCTAAGCTTCCTATTACTGGAATTAGATATTCTTTCCCCTGGCCTCCGGCCTTTCCTATGGCATTTTGTCTTATTTAAAGGACGCCCCCGCTTCCTCGTCTGTTTTCCGAGTTGCTCTGTAGTTTTCATACATTCTCATCTGTTGCAATTCTTGCTGTGCCATCAACCAGTAACACATTTTAACAGCCAGGATTTATTCCGCATTTGTTGAAGAATAACACGGAGAGTTGAGCCAGAATCATAGCTGCGATTTGTGAGAGTGGGTGTGTGTGATCAGCATGAAGATCGAAGATCTCTCTCTCTCTCTCTCTCTCTCTCTCTCTCTCTCTCTC
>JANHMN010000024.1:131050-146505 GCA_030674055.1 Rhabdomys pumilio | reverse complement strand
GACATTTTCATCTCATTCACACCACACATCCTTCTTTCTAGCTCTAAAATGGTCACTCTGCATGTATTCAGCCAGAGAGATGTCAGGTGGTGGTATTTGAGTGCTTGACTTAACCAAGTACTGTAGAAAATGATGCATCTTTCCACAGAACCACAGCGTCAACATGGTGCAATCTGGAGGCTTGCTCACTAGCGTAAGAGATCCAGGTAAGCACAAGCCAAGTCTCATAGTGGTGGATTCTTCAGAACCTAGGCAGTTCTGTGGGTGGGACTCTAGCACATCTTGGTGAACTGCAGAACCCTGATCTTTCCCTAGTGGCACTGAAGAGCATTGCTGTGACTCTGTCCATTAATGATTTTGTGGCTGGTGTGTCTGCAACCCTAAACTATGAGAATGAAGAGAAATCATCCTTGGAGGCCTTCTTCATGTTCCCCATGGATGAAGATTCTGCTGTCTACAGCTTTGAGGCCTTTGTGGATGGGAAGAAAATTGTGGCAGAACTGCAGGACAAGTACCAGGTCTGAGGGATGAGTTTATCTCCTCCCTTTCTTGTTTACATAGGGCTTTCCCTTTAGACTTTTATTAAATGCAGTAACTCAACAACAACAACAAAAAATTCAAGTACCGAATGTTTTTTTCCGTCATTTACTTCTAATCTATTTGTCTAAAATTATTTGGGATGCAGATAATTTGTCATCCAGAGTGTTGCTCTTCCAGTGACAGCACCTGTCACAATCTCTTGGAAGCAGTTTGGGTTTTATGTGCATTCTAGGATTCTGTTCATTGTTCACTGGTGTCGCCTTCTTTTTTCACCCCTCACGCTATTTCCTGTAGGCCCACAAAAGGTATGAAGAGGACCTTTCTGGGGGATATCAGTCCTACTTATTGGAGGAAGACAAGTGCTCCAGGGATGTCTTCTGTTGCAATGTGGGGAACCTGCAGCCAGGATCAAAAGTGTCACTGACCCTGAGATATGTGCAAGAACTTCCCTTGGAAGATGATGGGGCCCTGCGTTATGTGCTCCCAGCCATCCTGAATCCTAGATACCATCTCTCCTCCGGTGAGTGCTTCTTTCTCTTGGATACCTGCCTTTGGTGGCATAAGTTGGAAAAGCACAATACATTTTTTGGAGTGCTCGATGTGTGGACCAGAAACACACAACTGGTGTTCTTTCTGTAGATCAAAGTGAGAACAGTAACCTGGATGTGAAGACCCAGGTAGTGCCTTTGGAGGAATTGCCCTACACACTCAGCATGGTTGCCACCATCAGCTCCCAGCTTGGTATCAGTACAATCCAATCCAACTGTCCCTTGAGTCCCATTGAATACACTGGAGAAAACAAGACCTCTGCTCAGGTAAATAGTGCAAGAGTTGCCAGTCCTTTAGTGCTTTAGCTATTGACCTTGTGGTCCTCATCCATCCTTACTGAATCCTTCTCTCTTTCTGAGCTATTAACTTTCTTATCTACTCTTTGTACAATAACTCTTTTCATGCTGCTCATGGAAACCTATAGTCCTAGATGTGATTTAAACCTCTCGAAGCAATCAGTGGAAATTCTAACTCGGCTCCTCTGCTGGTTCCCTTCCTCAGGTTTCCTTGGCTGAAGGACACAGGTTTGACCGAGATGTGGAACTCCTGATTTTCTACAGGAAGGTGCACAGCCCCACTGTAGCTGTGGAGATGGGCATGTCTGACAGGCCATCAGGTATTTCCTTCCTCACTTAGAAATTCACCCCCTAAGAGCTCACCCTGCCTTAAAACTACTCTCAAATATTGGCACTTTGATTGATCTGTTAAGTGATCGGGGAAAATATCAACAGTCTGAAATACTGAAAGTCCTAACACTTGTCTAGCAAAACATAGTTTAATAATCAAGATGTTTAAGTCCATTAATAAATAATTGGAAGAAGAATGTGAATAAATAACTTGAAAGATGCAAATGGTATAAACTTGAACCATAACCGTTTTTGAAAAGATACAACTCAAATTAGTTCTATGACATTTTCCCTTCTCAAAAGTTCAAACCTGTCCAAATATGGCAGGTTTACCTGCCAAGCTGTCTCCTGGGCCCTGCAATTAACATCTTACAAACCAATGAAATAAACTCTCATTACTTTGATTTGTTGAAGATGTTCAACTTTGTGGACTGCTTTTGGCAAATGTTGGCAAATGCTAATCCTGGGCATCTCACGTTTTATTTTTTTGAACTGTCAGGAAACGAATATTCATTGACAATGACACCAGTGTCACTGTTATTTTTAAATGCTAATCCCACTTTTTCATCTTCATATTTCTTCTACTGTGTCTTTTAAATGTTTATAACTTACCTCCAGCCTTTTGCAAGCAAACTTTAAAATATTTAAAAAAAATAACTAAAGGACAAAAAGAAACAAAACAAACCATACACGTACACCAAAGCAAACCAAAACAAAATAGGATTTGAGATTATGTTTTTCCAGCTCACTGTCCTGTTCACAATTGATTTGGAGGGGATTGGTTGGGGGGGGAAGGAGAGGGGAGCAGGAAGAAGAGAAGGGAGAGAGAAGGAGAGGGAGAAAGAGTAAAAAGTGTGTGTGTAAGAGAGAAAGAGAGAGAGAGAGAGAGAGAGAGAGAGAGAGAGAGAGAGAGGAAGAGAATATGTTTTGGGAGGCGGATGAGTAGATTCAGTGGATCCAGTGTTTTTCACAAGTTAGGAAAATGCTTCAATTGACCTGCAACCTCAGCACTCTATTTAGTGGGCTATATTTTCTTTGAGAAACGACTTCATTAACTTATACAAGTTGGCCTTGGACTCATTCTGTCTTCCAGAGTACTTTTAACTTGTGATTTTTTCTTCTTTAGCTACCGAAGTAACTGAGATTTTAAACCTATATCATCGAAGTGTCCTTAGAGACTTTAAGATTCTCGGATTTCTTTCTGTCTTACAAGGTCTTAATCCTTTCCATATAGATAGCTTAATGGGCGCACCTTCTGCAATGGTGAGTTTCTATCCAGATATCCCAGAAGTGGAGACTGCAACAAAGCGTGGAGAATTTGTATTCCTTATGGACCGTTCAAGAAGCATGAATAGCCCCATGAGTTCCAAGAATAAGTCGCAGCTGAGAATAGATGCTGCCAAGGTAAAAAGAAGTCACTGAGGATGAATGTGGGGTTAGGGAATGGTTCAGTTCAGCTCTGAGATGGAGGTATGTTCCTTGTCTGAGTTCTTGGGGTTTCCCTAGAGTACAAGTGTGACATCCCACACCCTCCACACTTGTACCAGGCATGTGTGCATGTGCCCGCCCAATCACTTTGCTGATCACACTTTCTCACCTCCAGGAAACACTAATTCTGCTACTGAAGAGTTTGCCAATGGGCTGCTATTTTAACATCTATGGATTTGGAGCCACCCACGAGGAGTTCTTTCCGTAAGTTTCTAGAAAGAGGGATCAAGAAGCTATAAGAGGGCTTGCATTCAAGATAGCTAGATAGGGAGGAATCTTTGCTGCCCGGCTCGACAACCCAAGTTTGATTAATTAGAACTCACATGGTTGAAGGAAAACAGTCAGTTCCCACAGATAGTCTTCTGATCTTTCACAGGTGTTCTCTCTCTCTCTCTCTCTCTCTCTCTCTCTCTCTCTCTCTCTCTCTCACACACACACACACACACACACACACACACACACAAACACTGTTGTAAGATCACGTAAACTGTATATTTTAAAGGAAGAAATGCATTGTGAAAGGGTAGGTGAAAAACTGACATGAGCTTGGGGGGAAATTCGAGTAGGATTGCATTTGATGGGGATTTCTCAGCCCTGGAAACTCCGCTGGTGTGCCATCGTGTGCTCACATGTGCTTGCCTCTCTCAGGGACAGTGTGTTATACAATCAGGAAACCATGCAGGTTGCAGTGAAGAAAGTAAAGAATTTGCTGGCGGATCTAGGAGGGACTGAACTCTTAACACCACTACGGAAAATTTTTAGGAAACTTCCAATCCCAGGGCATCCCTTACAGGTAAAAATTGGACCAAAGCTAACAGAAGGGGCAGAGAGAATGAAAATTCTCCTTAAGAATGTATGTCCTTGAATGTCACTGAAAGACTATGAAAACACTGTATTTCAGGGTTCTGCTGTATGGGAGAGAAAAATAAAAATAAGGGACTTAGGTGGGTGAGGAAGTCCTTGGTCCAGTGAAGGCTGGACGCCCCAGTGTGGGGGAAATCGTGGGTGGGGAGGTGAGAGTGGGAGGGTAAGTGGGGCATATTCTCATAAAAGCAGGAGGAGGGGTATAGGATAGGGAGTTCCTGGGTGGGTGGGGGAAGGGATTATATCTGAAATGTAAATGAAATATCCAATAAAAAATATAAGAGGCACTTGTCTTCTTAACTGAAACAAAACCAATGTGTTAATGGCTGAAACTCCCAACGGTTTTATGCTGACCCCATGCAAACATTTTAAGCTAAAGAATAATACTGGAGAATATTGATCTCCTGCCTGTTGAAAGAGGCACCAGAGAATTTGAAGGAAATCGGTTGAGTTGTTTCAAGGGTTAAGTTCTAGTCTCTTAAAATGAACTTGACAGTGACTTGACGGATATTTTATCATTTGCTTTTGTGCAGATCTTTGTCTTCACTGATGGAGAAGTTGTTGAAACTTTTAGTGTAATCAGAGAAGTTAAGTTTCAGAGCAGAAAGCACAGGTATGAGGGTGGTCTCCTTTCTACTGGGAAAACAGAGGGAGTTTAGCAAGGCCAGATTGTACCTAAGCATTACCTGATACTAAGCACTTACCAAGTGGTTATTTATTTTCTATGAAAACAAAAACAATACTTCAAGTAACATCAATTCCATACAAAAACTAATTTACCCTTACCTCTTTTGAACCTCTTGAGTGTATATGTCCCTAGAGGGTTCTGTCCACAACTCTATGACAAAGGACACTGCTCTTTGAAAGCCCAAGCTTAGATTTATTAAACTTGATTATTTATAGCTGCTATTTGCTTCAGAAGGTAAATGGATACCTTCTGAGGTCTTCACCCATATGCTATAACTATCTTCGTAGAGATATAATTTAGGTTGTCTCAGTTTCTTCAGTGTTTTCAAATAGTATTTATTCTAGCATAAATGGGAGAAGGACTCACTCCCATTGAGTGAAGCTTTAGAGAATGAGCAAACCAGGGCAGGGAATCAGTTTGTTTAGAGAAGTGGCCACTGGTAGGATGCCCATGTGCCCGTGGATGTGCTTACATCCAAGTACATATGGGGATCACTGAGTGGACTCAGCAGGGTTATAAAAAGTAGATAGCGGGGGAGAGTTGAAATACAGGGTCTAGGAGGATTTGGAGAGGGTTGTAAAGGCTGGATATTATTAAAATGCATTGTATACATGTATGAAACTCGCAAAGAATGAAAACGAACTATTTGCAGATCTTCACTAGTTTTCTGCTGGCTTAGAAAACTGTAGTTGGCATTTGGATGAGCAGAATCCAGACTGAGTGCTAGCCCTAAGCTACATAGTTAATTTCTCTGTCTCACTTACCCACCCAGTTACTTCCTTACTAAATGGTGAGTTCAAGTTACCTCTCTAACTCTTATATTTCTTCCTCAAGACGGAGAAAGTAGCACTATTTATTTAAAGGTTTACTGTGATACTGTGATTGTATAAGCATCAGGAATTATCTGGATACAGTTGAAGTATCACCAGTATTCTCTGACATTGTAACTGTTGCTTTTAGTAGCTTCCACATAAAGCAGTGTTGTGAATTCTGTGCAAACCGTCAGGCACGAAAACCTTTTAACTTGATTCAATACATAAGGACAGTATAGATCACGGTTGAAAGTTTATGTTAGGAACTTTGACACGTGGTATAACGATCATGCCGGGCTGTGTTCTGTGAGATGAGAATCCCCGGCTAGTTCTGTGCAATTAAGATATGAGTCTCGATTCTTGCATTTTTTTTAGAGCATTAGCTTTATAACTGATATCATTGGGAACTGCGACTTATATTATCTCAATCAAAAGAGATCAATAAATAGGCTCAGGTTATACTGTATTGATTTGCAATGAAAACTTTTTTACACCATTTAAAATACTTGTTTGTTTTACCCATAATATATTGTCTGTGTATATAGTATTCTTGGGAAATAAAATTATGGAAAACAACAACAAAACAAAAAACTACTACTTGGTGTGCATAGGCTTAGACAGAATGAGAACTTTTCCCTTAGAAAAGCAGGACGCAGGCTCCTCAGCCTGACATTCTCCCTAGCAAGGCAAACACTTATGTTAGGCAGTGTCAAGAAGGTCCTGTTGACTCTTCATATCTTTCCTCTTTTATAGAAGAGGAATTGTGTATTTAGACAGACCAGTTGGTAAGGAATGAAAATGAAATATAAGATTATCTCAGGAGACTCTGGATAGGTAAATTGTGTCACAACTCTGAGACTTTTTATGTATCTTTAAAAGAGAACATATTTAATGAATGGCAGTTATTCCATAATTCTCCAAGAAAGTACCCCGTGATTATATATTTTTAAATCATGATGTGTTAGTTTGATAATTCCATTCAGGTTCCACCTTTAACGTCCAACTTTGTACATTCACAGGTGTTTCTCATTTGGCATTGGAGAAGGGGCTTCCACTAACTTAGTCAAGAACCTTGCCCGGGTGTCAGGGGGCACTGCAGAGTTTATCACAGGCAATGACAGGATGCAGTCCAAGGTGAGGATGAACCATGTATACAGAAGTGGGTACTACAATTAAAATCTGTGACAGAAAGGGGCAGTTCTTCAAAAGTAGGAGTCCAGGACACATTTTTCTGATGCCTCCAGTGTTTAGCTCATATACTTACTGGTGACTATTCTGGCCTATGGAAAGAGGGTCCACTATAGTATGCGGGGGAAATGTCTCTGGTACTTTTATACATTAGCTCAGAGATGATTTGCCAAGAATTGGGGCTTTTGTATTGAAACCAGACAGACGAAGAACTTTGGATGTTACACTTAAGAATCCACATATGTGCTTCAGAACCTCTTCTGAAGTTATATCCAACCAGTACTGCAAAAGATATCAGGCACAAGAGAAGGATCAAGTTTAACATCAAAGTGATTGCAAATTGACACGGTTTTATTAATATTTAAATGTAAGAAGCCATCTCCAGATACATTTCTAAGCTTCTGACTCACAGTACTGTCTTTACTAACTCTCTCCTCTGTGAATCTCCTCCCCTCAGCATTTCATCCATTCATATTTATGTGTTAAATTTCTCAACTTTGGACTGCAAAAGAGCAGTAAGGCTACTTCCTCATATGGAGTAGAAATTAGACACAACATTAATTAAGACTCATGACCTCTATATAGTATGTCAATAATGGTACCACTCACTATCATTTCTTGCTTACTCTTACTCTGCTCTTTCTTCTCCTGCAGGCCCTGAGATCCCTGAGGCGTTCTTTACAGTCTGTAGTAGAGGATGTCTCTCTGAGCTGGAATTTGCCTCCCCAGATGTTTGCACCTATGTTATCTCCAGAACAAACTTCTATTTTTAGGGGTCAAAGGTTAATCATCTACAGCCTACTGATTGGAAAGATACCAGTGAGTCCACAATCTTAGTCTCTCTACTTGGTACGGGTACTTCCCTGGCAGATTCATTAAGTAAAATAGATGATTTTAAGTTTCAACTGGTTATTGTATTTGTTAACGAGGACTGGCCAGGTACCCATGTCAGTTTCCTGCTCTCTTGAACACATGGTTTCTGGATTGAAACTTGAATATATTAAGCTGGGGGGTAGGAACCTGCCATTTATGGCCCATCATCTTCCAAGTGATTCCTCTTTTTCTTTCCTTCTTTCACAGAAAGAAGAGACAACCGGTGAGGTGTGTCTCTCGTATACACTTCATGGCAAACGTTATGAGGAAAAGGTGAAATTTTCTCTACAGCCAAAGCCTGATGACAAGTGAGAGTTCTGTTTTCTTTCCCCTTCTTTCTTTCTTTAACTCCATGGTCGTTGATGGCCGAATCCCTTTCTTGATGCTGAACTGAGTTGTATCCCTACAATCATGTTTTGTTTTTTGCTCACTCACATATCACCCTCCCCCTGCTTTTCTCCTACATCCCCTTCCTTCTGTGATGTGTAACTTTTATAGGTTCCAGCTACAAGGCATGGAGGTTTTTTTCTTACTTCCAGAAAGTTTTTTCTTTCAGCTTCATCATTCATCGTCTTGCTGCAAAGTCTATGATCCAGTCCAAAGACTTTGGCTACAAGGAGACTTCACTGATGTATAAAAGAGATGTGTTGGACATCAGCCTTGAGTCTGGACTCATGAGCTCCTTCACAGCCTTTGTTGCCATTGACAAGGAACTCAACGAGCCAATCCATGGGCCCCTGTTTCATAGGGACATCCCAAGGCCAATTCTCTTGGGTGCAGGTCCTAGAAGGCCCTCTGATGGTAAGTTTTGTCCCATAAATACTTTTATGAATAGAGTTTTTACTATATCAGAATGCTATATGAAGAAAAATTTTAAAATGTTCTCACATTTTCCCCCTTGTCCTTCCACATACAGGATTTATAACCAGTCTTAAACTTCCCTCTTCCAAGGAGAATATATATATATATATATATATATATATATATATATATATATCCGTGTGTGTGTATTTATATGTATATATATACATATATATACTATATATAAATATATATATATCTCAATTGAGAAAGAGACTTGGAACCAAGTGTTAAGAAAAGAGACATGGAGCAATTTAAGCATCTAAGCATCAGAAATACAAATAAGTCTTGAATGAGGTTCAAAGTTGAAGATAATCTGTGGTTTGGATGATTAGAATGTGAACAGCACAATGATGACCAATGGCTGAACTAATCACTAGTTGTTAGTTTAGTCACTAAAACTAATGCCTGAGATATGAAGAAGAAAAGGCATCTTCTGTAGTCTAAACGATAGCAAGAGATCCAATGTAGTAGTCTCTAAGTTAAATCAAGTTAAAACACTACAGATACTGTGTATATGAGTAGTGTCTGTGTGTGTGTGTATGTGTGTGCATGCCAATTAAATTCTAAAAAGTAGAACACTGCTGAATGACGACAAGGTGTTCATGAGTTAGGAGGTTGGTGCTGAAGAAGTAGAGTTGAGGCAAAAACCTTGGATTTGAAGAAGTCAGATCCATTTGCATTAGGAAATTGCATGTGCTACTCACCTGGGTAGCAGAATTTTCAAGTTGATGGCAGAGGTTGAAATGCAGTTGACGTCAGTTGCCTGAGTTTCAGATAGTTCAGTGGATCATAGGAAGTAACAACGAAGGCTGAAAATATGGATACAGATAGAAGGTAACCGAAATGAGGGAGGAAGTGGGATCAAATGGGCCGGAGGAAGCTGCCAAAACCAATTCTCCATCCTTAGTTTTACAGATAGGGTCTTTGGGCAAGGACATTTTGGGAGTGATAGCAAGTTTAGGGAAGGAGAAAATTTTACTTCAAGTTAAGACATGGTTGAAAGGAGCTCCCTGGGATGAATCAAAAGATGGATGAAAGATTATTTCCTGTGTTTGGAGGTTTTCAGAGGAAGGAAGGTAGAAAGAGTGGTTCAGAGTGCACTAGAAGGCAAGTACATTGGGGAAGAATATGACATATAGGTGACAAGTAAAGCTAAGAAAGATGGGAGGGAGGACTTGGGTCTCAAATCATCAGACTTCATTGTCCTTTTCAGCTTTGTAGAACACGGATTCTCAGTGTAGATGTCTGTACTGGTGTCTTTCAGGTTTTCCCCAAACTCTATTCTGTGCCAGTGCTCCTGGAACTCTGCCTCCATGGTTGATGAACAAAGGACAATGTGCTGCTATGATATACATGCCAAATGGTGAGGATCCTTTAAGTTCCATGCATCATAGTGGCCGCTACAATCTCAGAGTATGTTTGTCTTACCAAGGTTTGTCTCTCACACATCCGACTAGGTCCACCTCGTGAGCCTCAGAAAAGCCAAAAGAAGAGTGTGACTCCTACAGAAACTCGCCCTGAGTTGCCCCATTTGGCTAAATATGACAGTTACCCACAAGGTGAGACAGACCTTAGATTGTATTTTTCTGATCTATGGGGATTGAAGAACTAGTCTTCCAAATCTCCCTACCAAGGAACATATATCAAGAGCATTTGATAGCAAGTGAGATTTTTCTAGTATGTGTACTTACCATGATCAGCCCAACTCCACTGAGCTGCAAGTTAGGATCTGGAAGCCTCCTCTAATGGATTCCGGGCTGTCTTTCAGACTAACAAACTTCTGTTTGCCATCTTCCTACATAACTCCTCTGTAAAACTGAGGTACCATCTTATTTGGCTTATTCTACCCTGGCCATCCCTTCACATATTGAGCCTAATGATACATCTTGAGGATGTCTGAAGGCTTTCTTTCTGCTAATCTTGCTATTTCATGGCTCTGAATTCAGAAAGCCACTCAGGTAGAAAACAACAACAACAACAACAACAACAAAAAACCAACAATGCAATGGCTGCATAATTTCTACACACTTCCTTTTCTTCTCGAAGGGAGTAAGGAGCATAGCATTGCACAGCTGATCTATCTCCAGAATGCAGATGGCTCCTGGGATATGAACGAGGATTTAGCTAAGATTCTAGGTACTAGTTTGGAAGACATGACAGCTGCACACCCTACTGAGGTAAGATCCATAAAAGAAAAAAAATCAAAGAAATGAGTGTTTTTTATTTTATTTTTTATAATATTGTTAGTAGTGAAAACTTTTTATGAATCAAAATCTACTTAAGATAGGGGAATAGGAGGGTGATATTGCCCAGATTAATATCGAATAAACAGAGGTTAATAATTTTTGTGAGTATAATGAAACTGTAAGAATAAGAACAAGAGTGATATTCACATGAAGTTCACCCCAAGGGTATTAAATAACAAAAGAAAATCTAAAGCCCTCTGCTATGTCATTTATATTCTCTGCTAGTTTCTTCATTGTAAAAGTGAAAATTAGCTAGATAAACAATTCATATACATCCTGTTACTTGTCTCCAACATTGGTTAAGTAGAGAAGGTGGCTTTCTTTTGTGTTGCTACTTATAGATGAAGAAATGAATATTACAAAGTTTGTCTGCCTGGGATGGGTGGAGCTGTATTCAGTGTTAGGTCTGTGTGTTAAGAATCTCTAATAATAGTTCCATTATATTAGATATATAATAATAAATCCACCTTAGATCAGCTTTAGACCACATTAGTTGAAATCACAATTATTTCAAATTATTTCAAATAAATAAATAATAAATAGAAATAAAAAATTATTTAAAATAAATAAATAATAAAAATAAACAGGTTAATTAGAAATTATCTCAAATCATTTAAAATAAATAAATAAATAAAATTAAAAAGTTAGTTGAAATCACAATTATTTAAAATGAATTGACTTACGTGAATGTAGATACACTATCATTCAGATTGTAAGATAACTTGGCAATTCATCGAATTGGTGAAAAATTCTTGAAATGTATGATGAATTACAAAATTATGAAGAAAAATTATCTTTAAATAACACACAACTATTTCAAAGAGTCAGCACAAAAATACATTACAGAATCTATTTGGTTTGGATTAAATGTTATTATGGTGATATATAGCATATGGAGTTACGTAAAATACATGAGCATCTGAGAGTACAAATTTACAGCTATAAAAGTATATACAGCTATAATGTATAACTGAAGATACAGTCCATGGGTATATACTGCTCATGATGGGCAAGTACAAGTCTCACAATATGAAGCCCTTGAGACAACAACAAAATGCTAAAATTATTGTGTTGCTCCTTTTTCTCTTTAAAAACGTGAGTATTTGATGATTTTAAAGGACACGTGTCTAGCGTTGTATATTTATATTTTTAAAATGCTATTTTAGAACAAAGAAAAGGATAGTTGATTAAAAATTTCAAAGAAGATAGAGGAATAATCATTGTTTTTTTTAGCAGAGATTGATTGAGAGCAACACATGTGAGATGCATATCCCTTCTTCACCATGGCAAGCAGGTTAATGAATACAGAAATCAATAGAGCTGGAGTAGAAGATTTCAGTAAAAGATTTTATTGGAAAAAAAAAAAGTATTTGGACCAAGTATAAACTAGTTGGAAATATGTAGCTCTAAACAGTGAATGTATTTTAAGCTGCATGTTTTAATTATTTAAATATTTTATTTGACTGTTTCTTAAATCCTCCAAGTTCTGCATCTTTATGTCGGTCAGGGTTTCCAACGAAGATTCTGATGAGCGTGAAGACCCTATTGGTGTGTGACAGAACTGAGGGGTAGTTTATACAGTAGAATTTTGATTCAAAATAATAGAAAAGTGGGTCTGGGTTCTGAAGGCATCAGATGAGAGAACTGGGATTTTATTTCATAAAATGACCACAACCTATATCATAAATAAAAGCAAGTAAGACTATTCTCACCTATACAAGCAGAGAGGAGACACAATGTCGTAACAGAAGTTCCTTGTGAAACCAGACATTTCAAATGGCTGACACACAGCAAAAAAGCAGAAGTTCTGATGGTTGGTCAGGGCAACAGGCTGACCTCTAAAGCCGAAGGCTATGGTTGTGATCACTGAATTTCACAAATACACTTACTTCGACAAGTGACCATTTCAGGGTATGTTTCAAAAGTTGCTGTGATCCTTTAGAGAAGGAGGACATTCCTGGTGTTCTTAGTTCTTGTACATGAACAGTTTTCTCAGGGATGCAGTGCAGGTTCTGAAATAGCTTCATTCAAAGAGGACAAGATAGCTGATTCTGCATGTGGAGAGTCATCCTCTAAAGCATGAATGTTCATTGATCTGCTGAGTCTAAAAGCTGAAACCTTAATAAACAGTGAGTGAAACCTCATGGATGATATTATTTTCCTGAAATTTTGATTTCAACAATGTGATTAGCAAGAATTCATTCGGTCTTCTGTCTCATCTCTATCATTATTAACTCTAGGATGACACAGGGGAAATCATCTTATGTTTCTATGACTTTTCTTTTCTTGTAACTATTGAATTAGAATTGTTTTGTTTCCCCCTTCCAGACCAGAAATAGGAAAGATGATTCGTATAACAATATTTCATGAAGACAGCTATTTGTGTATGTTCTTCTCTGGATATAGTAGGACCATCTTCTCAGAGGTGTTTGATTGGTTCCCATTGCTGACTTAGAGGTTATATTAGACTGAAACCTCAAGACCTTTCTTCCCTAAAGACTCAGTGGATTGTTAGTCTGATAATCAGGAAAAAACATCTCACATGATTATATGCATGGTGGGGATAGATAAGAAACAAACTGCATGCAGCAGCAGTTTAGGGGATACAGGACACATGAAGTGTTGCATGTTTTCTCTTGAGGGACTTCTTGTTCGACCCTGAGCATGAGAGAATTCTCTGTCTGTGCAGGTATTAGAACCCTCAGCCTGGGCTACAATGCTGGCTGTGATGTGGCTGAATGCCAATGGCAAGGACTTGAAGGAGGAGTGGGAGCTTCTGGAACGAAAGGCTGTGGTCTGGCTTCACAACAATGCAGGTAGGGACACAAACACAGCCCCCACCCCTTTTCCTTCTCCTTTAGAAAGAGGCAGTTGCTGTGACTCCAGGCCTGACAGGGAATAAGGACTGGATAGTCCCTGAATTCACTTCCCCCATGCTAAATTTGGAGCTTTTCTGTTTTCTTAGCTCATCTTTCTGTTGGCAGAATATGGTTGAAATTTGTAATTGGGGGTGGAAAGAGGTGAATAAAAGTGAAAAGGTTAAGGATGGGGAAGTGATGAGTGGCAAGGACACAGTGTAGTAGCGACTGCCCTCTGGTACTCAGTGCTGAGCTGAGTCTCAATAGTCCTGGGTGATCCTTGGGCATTCATTGACTCTGTTGGTGAGTAGATTAAAGGCTAATTGGACAACATGGAAAAGAAAAGCCAGGAGTACTGAGGAATGATATAATAGAAATGAGGGTGGATGACTTGAGAGGACGAGAGAGGTCAAGGAACGAGCTTTCTCGCCATCTGTTATCCCACAGCCCTGACTCTCGTTTCTCTTCCTCGCAGTCCGTGGTTTCAAAAAGCTTATGCGTACTGCCAACAAGTTCTTGAAGACGTCTTTGAGTCCCTCGATCTTCAAGTTATGAGCATGATGCCCAGGAGAAGGGCATTCTTTCCTGCCTCCTGCCACATCCTTCAGCTCGTCTGCTAAGATAGATTTTTGCCCTGGGTACCTTATCACTTGTATCTTACTATAAAAGTGAAGGATGTGTACATTGCTCTGGCTATCTGTTGTAAGTCTCACTGGATATAAATGTGGGTGTCTGTGTGTCCCCTATGGCAAGTGCTGGTAGACATAGAAACTGTTTCCTATCTTGAAGTAGTATAGAACATTTGCATGGAGTGATGTTTCTCCTAGCTTTTAAAAACACAATTCACTCCAGTCTAAGGACCGTGGCAGAGCTACTAGAGAATTCCTGCGCCAAATCATTGTCCTTGTGATCCTTTTGGTACTCACCTTTCATTTTGTATACTTGCCATTATATACATGATATACTCAAATACAATTTGAGCGTTTCCATGCTTGGAAGAAGTTGGATGTCACCTTCAGGGTCACTGTAAATCAAGTTTTCCATTTTGCTCATTGCTACTGTTGGGAACGTTCTTGATGCACCCTTGTGGCCACTGTCAGTCTACGCTCCACACCTTTCTTTCTCCCGAGATGAGTCGTACTTGTAGACGAATGTCTATCTTTAACCATTAATCTTTCTGTAGGAGGTTGATAATGAAATCTTTAGACCTCACTTTAAACCACTAAGCCTGTAGTTTGGTTATGGCCTGATTTACACAGAATTAATGTAGGTTGTGTTGAGACCTGTGTATGTTTCGTTTTTCAACCCATAAAGAACGCGGTTACCTGATTACTCGGACACTTGCTTGTCACATACCCTATCATATTAAATATCCCTATTCCTCCAGATTGCTGTTTTCCCAGTATTAAAGTGACTATTTCTACTATGACTTTGTGTTGGTCTTTTGTTGATGGATTCAATGAGCACGAGATAAGTTTTATATTCCCATTTTCAGCCCCAAGATTTTGGATGTAGCCATTCTTCACACTGTGTTTATTATTTCAACACTGGAGGTGGGGCATCGTTTATGCCTTGAGCCAGATTTGACCACCTATCTCCAATACGCCAATTTGAAAAGCTAAATTAATGGTACAAAACAGAATAAAAAATTTATTGAATATAGTTACTCTGGGATGAGGAACAAAGAGATCAAGAGCATCTCCAAGTTCAGCTAGCCCAGGATTTCCCCAATCTGATTTTTATTAAGTCTGTCATCTTAAGGGTCCTGAAGAGATATTAAAATTGAAATAAAGGACCAAGTAGATCTCTCTATATCTATCTATCTATCTATCTATCTATCTATCTATCTATCTATCTAT
>JANHMN010000024.1:86164-130950 GCA_030674055.1 Rhabdomys pumilio | reverse complement strand
ACATATATATATATATATATATATATATATATATATATATATATATCAGCTTTTAATCTGCAGAACTGGACTTTCATATGCTATAGCAGTTCATAAATAAGGTAGGTGTTGGGGTATGTGATCTCAACGCCTAAGAATATACACACACACACATACATTCACACACACACACACACACACACACATATATATACGTATATATATATACATATATATACATATATATACATATATATATAATCATAGGTTTTCTAGGTCAATTCCAATTTTGGTGGGATTGCTTGTTCATTAATCTGACCTTTAGATTGAGAGACATATGTATTTCTTTAGGAAAAAAAAAAGAAGCTCTACTTCTGCTAGTCCGGCTCCACTGTCATAATATCCTCTGTTGGCACACTATCATTTTTATATTTAAATAAACTGGCTTTTAAATATATGTGTTTTCTTTTTCTATGATTCTTTCTTTATTGGATATCTTACCTATTTACATTTCAGATGTCATCCCCTTGTTTACTGATTCTTTGTGAGTTTCACATCAAGCACCGCAATCCTATTTATCTCCCCATCCCTTCATATCTGCCCTCTGCTTTTGCATCCTTCTCCACAAAAGAAACAAAATAAAAATAAAATTCAAAGAAAAACAAAAACAAAAAAAAAAACCCTAACAAACAAAAAACATCTTGTGTGGAAGCTGTAGTGTGTCACTGTGTGTCCCACGGCATATCTTTTTGTACACATGTCTTTAGTTTCAAATATTCATTGCAATGAGTCATTGACCTGGATTGAGATTTTGGCTGCTGCTACCTCATCAAAACTGGATCCTTACCTGGACTCTACTCAGATATCTTGTTTTTGCCCTGTATCTTGGAGATTCTGCAGCTTTTCATCTGCAGAATTGGCCCTCTCATATGCTCTAGCAGTTTATAGATGAGGTAGAAGTTGGGGTGTGTGATCTCAAAGTCCTGGACGTTGGCCTGGGTGGTAGCTGAGTCTGTCACTCTGCTAGGTTTTCTTGTGCCCAAAACACCAGAGTGAACTCTCCAACACTGCCCTAGCTAGCTCACCGAATGCCATACCAAGCAAAGGGTAGGGTCAGCTCTATTCATATCCTTGGTGCTCACTTACCTGTATCTTTGCTACCAAGGTCATCAGCTCAACTGTGCTCCCTAGGTGAGCTGTAGGGCCTACTCTGCTGCAGCCAGTGAAGAGCAAGGCCAGCTCTGCATAGCCTTTGAAAATCAGCATGGTCCCAAGAAGCAGCCCAGAGCAGGGATGTTAGCATGGCCTTTGTGGTAATATGAACCACAGACATGGACACAGACCCCTGCTTCTCCATGACCATGGACTCCAACATGACCTTCAGTGGCAACATGAGCCTCTGACACTTCACCATGACTTCAAGTGGTATGGGAGTCTACCCACATCATACTGTTTCTCTCTATTGTTGAGTTTCCAATTCTGCCTCTCTTCATAGTGCTAAACTGTTCAGCTTCTGTTTCTCTCCCATCTCTCTACCACATCATAGTGGGTCATGCTATGGGAAGTCATGTAGTGGGTGTGTCTTCTGCCTGCCTGTGCCTCATTGACTATCCATTTTGTCCTTGAAAAGCTTATTTATTTTTGTTCTTTATATGTATGATTTTTTTTTATCTGAATCCATCTATGTGCACCATATGTGGCCTCGTACCCACAGAGGCCAGAAGAGGGTGTTGGATTTTCTGGAACAAAATAATTATATAGCTGGATAGTGGTCCCACATGCCTTTAATCCTAGCACTTTGGAGGAAGAGGCAGGTGGATCTCTCTGAGTCTGAGGGTAGCTTGGTCTACAGAGTGAGTTCCAGGACAGCAAAGCCTATACAGAGAGATCCTATTCTTTACACAAACACACACACACACACACACACACACACACACACACACGCACGCACACGCACACGCACACTCACACGCACATGCACACACACGCACACACTGTGAGGAAGTATATATCTATATAATCATTCTATTTCCGTATTTCTATTAAAAACTAAAATCCTGAAAACACACACACACACACACACACACACACACACACACGCATGCACACACACACATGCATGCATGTACATGCAAGCACACAATGAGGAAGTGTATAGTGGTGTTATATAGAAGGTTTATCTTTTGGTCAAACATAAATCTCCTACTGTGCAGAACTAAGTTTCTCATCCACATACTATGGTTTAGTCCTTCATTGTATACTTCACGTGAGAATACTTCCTTTAATTATTGTTTTGGAGAGGGTCTGATTGGATATCTTGGTGGTCCTTAGATTTCTATTTCTTTATTTCTACTAAAAATAAAATAAAGCTTTTAAAGATTATTGAGACTAGATAAATGGCTCAGCAGATCCAGAAGCTCTTCCAGAGGAGCTATGTTCAATTCTCAGCATGTGCTGGTTCACATCTGTATGTAAATACAGTACTGGGATATCTGATACCCTCTGGGTTCCTCAGGTATAAGATATACACATGGTAGACAGACATCCATGCAGGCACTATACCAATACACATAAAATAATAAAATAAAATTCAAATACATTATTAATACAAAAGATTAAATTCACCAGAGAAGTTGGCCCTGATGGCAGTGCCTGTTATGGTGTTTTAAATGCAAATAGTCCCAGTAGTTCGTATGTTTAAATACTTGGTCCCCAGTCGGTGGAATTGTTTGGGAAGGGTTAGAATGTGTGACTTTGTTGAAGGAGACATGCCACTGGGGATGGTCTTTGAGGTTACACAAAGCTCATGCCATTCCTAGTGTGCTCACAGCCTCCTGATTTGAGATGTGAGCTCTCAGTTTTTCCTGCCATCATGTTTCCATCAACCGCCAGACTCTAACACTCTGAAACTCTAAGTCCAATTAAACAGGTATTTTTATACTTTATGCCTTAGTTTTAATGTTTTATCACAGCAATAGAAAAGTAAGACACCTATAATTCCAAGAGTTCTGAACCTAAGTTAAGAAGATAGCAAATCCAAGGACCACCAATATATCCAGTCAAACCCTCTCCAAAACAATAATTAAAGGAAGTATTTGCATGTGACGAGCAGAGTGAAGGAGTAAAACATACTATGTGGATGAGAAACTTAGTTCTGCACAGTAGAACATTCATGTTTGACCAAAAAACTCAACTTTCTTTGTACATTTTCTTTTAAGGATTGCAATAATGTACCATCAAAAACCTAGAATTTGATATTCATTCTATGGAAAAATAATTTTTTCTTTTCTATTTATTCTGAGACATAAAAAGGATTTAGATTTACCTATTAAATAATCTTCTTAGAAAAAATTCATTTATCTGGATGGAATGGTTTTCTGTGCTTAGTGTCGTTTTTAATTCTTTCTCAAGACAATTCAGGCTTTTCTGATAAGCAAGCTAAGTGCTATTTTGTAATTAATTTTCAAAAAATAAGTGACATATTTTTCTTGTATGTAAATATAGCTGTCCTATGGCCTCTTTGTTTAAATAATTGTTATTTCACAATGAGCTGAAATTATACTGTCAACTATTTTAAATGTTCTGTATTCCTGACACACAAAATTTAAAATTTTAGAACTTAAATATTTTATAACATAGTCTTTTGCTTTTTTATTTTTATTTTTTGGAAATAAGGGTTCACTGTGTCACCTTGCCAGCCTGAAACTTATTAGATCAGTCTGGCCTTGAAATCTCAGAGGTCTGCCTGGTTCAGCCTTTTAAAGTGCTACGATTAAAAATTTGTGCCACCAAACCAGCCTTCATCCCATATTCTTGTCTTCATGACAATATGGTAATTTGCTTAAATTTAACAAGAATCTGGTTCTTGTCACAATACGTAACAGGATATTACTTTAGCTTGTGTGTCTACATTAGAAATAGTTCTTAAATTTTATTTAAGATCGCATATCATAAACTAATTAAAACAACAGCAAAACACCTGTTGTTGGGTTGTATTGTGCATGGGTTGATGTGTGGGTCCCATGTCTGTCTCTCCAAGTGGCTAGGTCCTCTCATGGTGACAGAGGCATGGGAATTTGACTGTGCTCACTCCACGATGGCACTGGGCAGACATCAGGCTATGTACAGCCATGGGACTCCTCTCCAGCGGTGAGAGGGCACAGTCTGAGGTCCCATGGAGAACCAGGGCTTACTGCTTGGGGGTCCCTGGACCAAAAGGCGGCCAGGAACCAGCTGGTTCTCAGGCCTTTGGTCCCCCAGGCTCCACTGGGGGGCCGCAGAAGGGCCAAGAACAAAGTGGGGACATAGGGGCTGGATTTGCCCTCAGCCAAAGTGGGAGGGGGAGAAGCTCTGTCTGTGTCCCGCAGGGAGGAGCGTTGTTGGTCATAGTGGCTTGTTTGACTGGGTCGTGGCTGGCTCGGCTTGCTTGCTTGGGTTGGTGGTCTCTATGGCTGGGAATGCAGAGAATTCTTCTATGGGAGATCAGACAGCGGCTCTGTGGATGAAGATCTGCTTCACTGTTCCCCACGGTGAGTCCCCAAAAAGAGAAATAGTCCATGGTCTTAAAATGTTTACTGTCATAGCAGAAAATAGATGAAAACTATATCTCAGTATCTCAGGGCGGGCCTGAAGCTTAACACATTTTGCAAAGAGGAGGGTCTGGGAAAAAAATGTTTAATTGGCTATGCCCCTCTGGCCTTTAGGTTCCTCATTAATATGGAGATATATCTTAAGACTCTGTGGCCTATAGTAACCCCCTCTACCTGTGGAGGGGGTAATGGGCATTGTCCTATGTGACTGAAGGACCCCACTCTATGGAGGTCTATGGCCTTGTGTCAGGAGCCTAGAGTCTGGGAGCATAGCGAATGCCTACTGTCCCTTGCAGGAATCCCTGTGGGATCACCTGCTTGGTTACTGGGATTTCCATCCTAGCTCAACCAGAAATCAGGCTGCCTTTCATGGTCCTACAATTTGTCTCCACAGAGCCAGAGATTTATTTTAAATAATTATACCTTCTAGTAAAATGTCATTTTAAGAAATGCACATTTAATTTATGTTCTTTCTTCATAATTAAGTTGTCTCAGTATCACTCTGCTTAGGTTTGAGAAAACACAGGTGACTCTAGAAAGTATATTTCACGAAAAATATATTCTATTTTCTTTCTTTCTTTTTTTTTTCGAGACAGGGTTTCTCTGTATAGCCCTGGCTGTCCTGGAACTCACTCTGTAGACCAGGCTGGCCTCAAACTCAGAAATCCGCCTGCCTCTGCCTCCCAAGTGCTGGGATTAAAGGCGTGCGCCACCACCGCCGGGCTATATTCTATTTTCAAATTCTATTATTGTTTAATTACTTGAGGCTTGCAGGAAACTTGTTCAGATGTCTACAGTGAACCTCTTAAATATATTAATAACTCCCCACTGTCACAGGGACAGCTGCCTTCTACATGGAATCATTTTAGGAGTTAGAGATGATGTAACGGAAAGTGAGCTAAGTCCTGGAATGATTAGGATCTCATACTGTCTATCTTTAGTAACATCACGACTGCCCAGAGTTCCAGTGCCCTTCTTTGTTAGATGAGGTTAACGTTATCCACATTACACGTTTGCTGAAAATTAATTTAACAATGTAAAAGTGTATCAAGAAACTCCAGAAATGGCATTTGACAGGTGATATCACTTACGAGTGAGGATTTGACAATTACAATTAGGAATAAACTTAATGTTTCATTTTATAGCTCCAAGAGAATATAAATATAATTCCACGTGTGGAACAAAACTATATGGTTAATTCACTTTCATCACCTTGGTTAATTTGCTTAAGTTTCTTGAAAATAATTCTCTACTATAAAAATAATAAAGATATAAGTCTGGAGAGGTGACTGAGCACATAAAAACTGGCTACTCTTCCAGAGGACCTGTGTTTCATTCTGAGTATCCACATGGGAGCTCTCAGCCATATGAAACACCAGTTTGCATGGGATATGATGTCCTCTTCAGACCTTCTCAGATATTGTATGTATATAGTTCACAGATATATATGAAGGCAAAACACCCATACACACAAACCAAAATGGAAAACGAATGAGGTAATATTTGAATGATAACTTTATGGTAAATGTTGAATCATAATATCTTGAGTGCTCAACATACAGATCCAATACTTAGGTATACTGATAGTGCTAGCTATGACACTACACACTATTATCTAAGACTTATCTTCTGGGCAGTGGTGGCATAATACTTTAATCCCAGCACTGGGAATCAGAGGCAGATGGATTTCTGCATTCAAACCTAGCCTGCAGTGTTTCAGGACAGCCAGAGCTGTTAAAGAAAATTCCTGTCTCAAACAAAACAAAACAAAACAAAACAAAACAAAACAAAACAAAAAAACCAAACAAACAAACACAATTTTTACAACTTCAGTGATAAGTTAACACTGTCAGAAGATACTCTGATGAGAATTAAGTTGTATTAATACCCCAAGGGTTATTTTTATAGCTACAATGAGTGTGTTCTTAGTTTTGTTTGCGCTGGAGGCTAAGAACAATTATAATTGTTAATCCAAAGCCTAGGCTTTTTTTTTTCTGTACTTGGCTGATGTCATTGAATAGCTTTGTGGTGTAAATAAAATCAAATTATTTCAAAATAAAGAAGAATTCGGTGTGATTTGCCTTCAAATTATAAATGCTCTCAGTAATATATACTTCTGTTTGAACAAGATTATTTGTTAAAGGTGAACATTTAGTTATACAGATGTGCCTGTAGTTTTGTAAAGTGATGTTTTAAGTGATGTCACTGGCAAAGTTTAAAGGTATAAAAGGCAAAAAAAATTAGAGATATACCAGTGCAACTTATTAGACTAGGCATAAACATGTTTCCCAGTTCAGAACATCTCTTTGCAATGATGTCATCATTGTTATTTGATGATTGAATGATAAATGAAGTTGGCAAATTAATTGTTTCTGCACACTTATCTCTAGGTACCACAGAGGTCTTAAGAGGCTCTTCCAGGCACTTCCCAGAAACCAATCTATAGAAAATGCTCTGATGCTGGTTACGCAAGCCCCGTGAGACTTTCTGTTTCATAAACAGGGCAAGGGGAACTCTTTTGTCTGTAGTGCATTTGCCCCTGACAAGAAATATAAATGTCAGGTTCTGCTACTTCAGTGTGCAAAGCATGAACAGCATTCCAGGGAGGATGATGTGAGTACTCCTGTGTCCAGGTGGACTCCAACTCCCTCTCATACTCGCTGGGCCACACATAAGTCCTTCCTTGTCTTTGGGACAGCTCTTTTTTTCTAATGGACCTAAAAGATTAGAATACTGAATCAGAATATGTCTGATCATAGGTAAGTAGAATCTTTTGAGAGCCTTTGCTGATCAAGAAGTGAAGATGGAAAGCACACGGGAAGGTGACTTGCTTAGAGAGATTATTCAGGTGTGGCTAGAGTTGTTATCAAGGAGAAGTCATCCATTCCCAACTCTATAGCTCCACTATTTCTCTTCTGACTGTCTTTATTGTATCCAATGGAGTGTGAGATTAGGAACACAGGATGGCTCAGTCGTTATTTTTAGAAAAGAGGTTTAGGGGCATTTGCCACAGATTTGAATCTGAACTCCCATTCTGGATATCATGACTTTGAAAAAATTCAGTCACTAGTCTAAATACCAGTGTCAGATTATAAAACTTTTGATGCTGAAAGTTTTGGGTATGCTTTTGACATGGGGCAACTTTCTTTCTTGTTATAGGCAGGGGCCTGATCTACGAACACATAACAAATGCTACAGTTGCCTCCTTTAGGGTAAGTCTACTTATTTATTCTCAGAAGGAATAGTTTCTGTAGGAAAATGATTATCTTTTTTGCCTAAGACCAAACCATCCCTATTTTGAAGATAATAATAATTTTAGTTTTTACACATACAAAAATATTTTATATGGTTTCTTAAACTAGAAAAGATTCTTTAAAAAAAAAAAACAACCTGGAAGAAGTAAGACATGGATACTTTTCCAACATTCAAGAAAAGTAGCTGTGAGCATCCACTGGCAAGGGTCTTGTCTAGCAGCGGAGCAAGTTTTTTGAGCAGAGAAAAAACAGAAGAGTGACTTCTCAAAAGATAAAGAGCACAAAGAAAACATGTCTGTCATATATTAGCTTTGAAACCAAGATAAGTGCCTTAATGTAGCTAGAGTTCTATTGATAGTCTATAGGATCGATTATTAATAGTAGTTGCCACTTTCATAGACACATTGTTAAAAATAATCACTTTTTAAAAAGATGTATCCATCTTTGAAACAAAATAAGTATTCATTGTTTGTGTGTAGGGGAAGATAAAAAGAAGGAAGAAAGGAAGGAAGGGAGAAGAGAAGGAAAGAAGGAAGGAAGGAAGAAAAGCAGGCATGTTATTGGTATTATTGTTTAATTTCATTAATCCTAGGTGAATCAAGGAAAGAAGCCCCTACATCTCCAGGCATTATGCATTCCACTTAGACAATTCACCTCAGTGATATTATTTCTTGACTTTATTCTACTTCAATGTGGGTCATTTTTCTGTCACTTTATTGTAGTAATCTGAATTTGATACTTTTTTACTGCTGTTTCTTTGGCTAATATTTTGGAGCAGTCTCTGTCTTCTTAGGATAAAAGGCCCAAAATATGCAAGGACACAGCAGTCAAAGACCTGGGCACTTGGGAAAGCTCAGTTCTAAAGAGATTTAATTTGATATGTGGCATAAAGCTATTAATAATGTCATTTAATAAATGTTTATATGCATAAAATTTCAAAATACTAATATCAAATTAAGGTTCTTTCAGAAGTTGGTTTCAGATACGTAAAAGAATGAAAGATTTTCATTAGAATTTAAAGTCCTGCTAAGTATACCTCCAAGTATCACATCACTGTATTATAGTTCAGGTTATGTTTGCTGTTCTTGATTCTGTTAAAATAATTGTGAATTTCATTTAACAAATGTCCATGAGGTATTGTACAAATTATTTTAATCAGTGGAACTAATAAGAAGAAGTCATACTAACATCAATTTTCATGATTTATAATACAAACCTTTTTCTGTTATTTTGCAGAAAGAAATGTATAGTAGGAGTATATTAATTAAAGACACCACAAAAACTCAAAACATAAAAAAGGCTCACAGCAAATGCAATAGGAAAATACGTTTTACATGAAAGTGTTTTTAATATATCTCTAAACTGTTGTTCCTTGCAAAGATGATCATTTCTTCTGATAACTAAAGTAGGTATTTTTTCTGAAAACTAAGTAGACTCACCCTCAAGGAGGCAATTACAGCATTTGATATGAGTATGTAGACAGACCCCTGCCTATTATAAGAAAAAAACATTGCCTCAGAGTAAGCACACTCAAAGCTTTCAGGAAAAGTTTTCTAATCTGATACTGGTGTTCAGACTGATGAGTTTAAATCCTTTTTAAGTCAGATAGTCTCAAAGCTATGAGGAATCGTTCCGTAGTGACTCAGTTTATCCTGCTTGGCATCCCAAACACAGAGGGTCTGGAGACCATGCTCTTTGTCCTGTTTTTGTCTTTTTACATCTTCACCCTGATGGGAAACTTATTAATCTTACTGGCGATTATCTCCTCCAGTCGGCTTCACACCCCCATGTACTTCTTCCTGTGTAAGTTGTCTATTTTCGACATATTTTTCCCTTCTGTGAGCTCTCCCAAGATGCTGTTCTACCTCTCAGGAAATAGCAGAGCCATCTCCTATGCAGGCTGTGTGAGCCAGCTCTTCTTCTACCATTTCCTTGGTTGTACCGAGTGTTTCCTGTACACAGTGATGGCTTATGACCGTTTTGTGGCCATTTGCTACCCTCTACGCTACTCAATCATCATGAGCCACAGAGTATGTGCCATCCTGGCCACGGGGACATCATTTTTTGGCTGTATTCAAGCTACTTTTCTAACTACTCTCACCTTCCAGTTGCCCTACTGTGGTCCCAATGAGGTGGACTACTACTTCTGTGATATCCCCGTGATGCTCAAGCTGGCTTGTGCAGACACATCAGCCCTGGAGATGGTGGGGTTCATTAGTGTGGGCCTGATGCCGCTCAGCTGCTTCCTCCTCATCCTCACTTCCTACAGCTTCATCGTTTGCTCCATTCTGCAGATCCGCTCTGCTGAGGGCCGTCGTAGAGCCTTCTCCACCTGCAGCGCCCACCTCACTGCCATCTTGCTTTTCTACATGCCTGTTGTCCTCATATACTTAAGGCCAACTCCAAGCCCTTGGCTGGATGCAACTGTGCAGGTCTTAAATAATCTGGTCACCCCTATGCTAAACCCATTGATCTACAGTCTCAGAAATAAAGAGGTGAAATCGTCACTGTGGAGGGTCCTACATAAAACTGCCTTTCTTCCTGAACAGTTGTAATGAATGACCGGTCATGAAGACTTCATCTATGCATTAAGGGAGGTATAACACTTTTACTCGGCTTTCATAAATATATTTGAAATTATCCTAATTTTACTATGTAAAGGACTGTGAGGCAAAGAGCTGAAATGAGATTTTTTAAAGAATGACCAAGGAATAAATGGTAGAAGGGAGACTCCGGGTTTTGTGACTCTAGAGACTACTCCCTCGTCAACATTATACTATTGATAAAAGATATTACACAGGTAATGCCCTACCTGGTAAGCAGAGTACCTGGTGCACTCTGGGTATCCTTATTTTTGATGTCATTGTTGCTTATTTTAATGATAAAATATCTCCCTTCCTCTCAACCCTTCCACGTTCCTCTCCCCACTATGTTCCTTGTTTTGTCATCTTAACTTTTCATATCTTTTTTTTCACCCCTCATCCTTTTCTTTGCCCTCTTTGTGTAGTGATTTTTCATTTTGAGTGTAGTTAAGTTGTCCTCAGATGTCTGCTTTAGAGAAGCCATCTTACAATCTGCTTAGTTACTGAAAAGAGTCACATTCTTGTGGCTCCAAATAGTATCTTATTATTCACGAGTCATAAAAAGTTCTATACAGAGAAAAGCTTTGGGTCAGGTCCTGAAGATGGGTTTGGCCAAATCAGAAGTGCCAGCATGCTAGCCTACTTGGCAAATGAAGCTGTTTGGGTTGAGGCTGGATGCTGCTACTGACTATGAACATTTGGCTTATGAATGAGAAAAGAGAAAATCTAGTGAAATCTTTTGGAGATGAGGCTAGACTGGTAGCAAACTGGAACCTGCCCTAGCCTTGCTCAGTGCAATGAAGGACAATGATGAATCTATGCTATTGCTGTATTATATGCCATTGACTTCTCTGTTTACCGAAAGTGTTAAGCTTTGGATTACTTTCATGAATTACTTTACTGTTTTCCTCAATATGTGCTCCAAGACAAGTATACTATTTCAATCCACCAAGTTTACGTTTTTGATTTAATAAAGAGGCTACTTTGTTTGGGGAATGTAGTTGATATTAAATTTGTTGAATTGTATAATAATAATAATGATAATAATAATAATGATAATAAATAAGCAGTACAGGGAAGAATACAATAGAACAGAAGGCAAGAAGCAGCATGAAGATCAGTCTTCCTTCTGCTTTACTTGCTAAATGGGGGTATCCAAGGAAATCTTTTTAGACTAATCTAGCAACATGACCTCTCTTCCTCCAGCTGCAAAAATGAACTATAGAGTTGCTGAATGTTGAGACCACTCTCTTTTATTGTCTATCTCATTGAAGGGCTCCTCTCTTATTTTTCTCTCTTATTTTCTCTCTCTTATTTGTCCTCTCTTCACTCCTATTTACTCGTATTCACCTCTTTTACTCTTGCATTATTCACACTATTACAAGGAAATCCTGGGTATTTATAAGCACAAGCAGGAGAACACAGGTGAAAACATTTTACCACGTGCACCATGCAGCTGGGGTCACTAAACAGCAAAACAAGCTATGTGGAATAAACAAGATATTTGTCAGAGTGTGCTCAGCTGTTGTAGACTGCTGAAAACCAAGTCTCTCATCAGGGTAAATGGCTCCAGATGGCTGCAAAGTTGATAGCTGCTTTCTAGCTGCATTCTGCTAAAAGTCGGCTCCCAACAGCTGAAAGGGTGTCGCTGTAAGGTAGCAAACCTTTACCCCAGTCAATATTCTTGAGATTCTCTCTGTTACTTTTTCCCCTTGTTTGTCAGTTTAAATAAAAGGAAGAGAGCCTAAGGAGGAATCTGGAGGAGTTAGTGAGATGGCTCAGCAGTTAATGCAGGGTGCCCTGGCATAGGACTCACTCAGGATCCATTCAGTTTCCAATATCAGAGAGATTCAGTGACTCTGGCCACTAAGAAAACTTGTACTCAGATACACATACCCTGGCATAAGCACACATTCATATGCATCATTTAAAAAAATGTTTTAAAGAGGAATCCAGAAATATATGTCAGACTATTTCATGTTTTATGCATGTCTATCCACTCTTTTCTCATTTTCTGGTTATAGCTTCTGAGGCAGGAAAATCTTACAAGAATTTTTAAAAACTGGAGTGAGTCCCGCTCACTTTTTTTCTACTTATTTGGATTTCATTCCACAAGAGATTCTATTAAGACACAGGGATGAAGAAGTAAAGATTCTAAACCTTTCTGGGGGTAGTGAAAATATGTAAGTTAAAATAAATAAATAAATATTGAATATAATAAATAAATAAATAAATAAATAAATAGCAGACCTGCAACTAACAGTAAATCCAATAATAATATTATGACCTGGGTAGAAAATGAAGGCAAAAGAAAAGAAAGGTTTCCCACAGCACTGCCCCCCCCCCCCGTGAAGAAGGAACAGGAAGCAGTTTCACAGAAAGGAAGTTGATGATTGAACACTTTGTTTCCTTGCGCGTTGCATCTGAATAATGGCTAAAATATTCTATTCACGGAGAACCAACATGTCTTGTCTCCTTTGGAGTGTGGGTGAGAGTTAATTTCGTGAGTTGGTATATCATAGCCGTTTGCCATTTAAAGGGGAATATCTTTGGCAGGAAGATAAAATCCACATGACCTCTGTTTGCCAGGCTCATATACAACTCAGCCTCTTGTTCTTAGATTGGAGGGAAAATTTTACTAAAACGACTGCCTCCTTAAGCAACGCTTCACCTTAGCTGCTCTGAAACTTGCTGGGTGCTCTCATGTCTCCATGCAGAATCTAAACTGCCTATTCATGTAAACAAGCCACTCTGGAAAGATCTTTCCAAGCAATATATATATATTTTTTCCAGATACTAAAAACCAGGAAATAATGTCAATGAAAACTCCATTAAGTATAAAGAACTATGATGACATTTGTGGTCCTCTTCCTACAAAGGGAAAACCTAACTAGTGAATTTCCTACCAGAATTACTATCTCCTGTCTTTAATTTCTCCTGGAAACCAACGTTCTCACTTTTTCTCTATTTTTATTGGTTTTGTTTTTGTTTGTTTGTTTTTTTTTTGTTTTGTTTTGTTTTTTTTTTTGGTATAGCATACGTTTGTTTCTCTAAATATTACATCACAAGATTTTTTTCATGTTATTCTTTTAAACATTTCTTTCTTTGATTTACTGTTCTTTCTTTGATTTAGTGTTCCTTTTTGGATTTCTATATGGTTTTATTTTTTTATTACCAAAGTATGGTGGTAGCCCAAGATACAGTTATGCCAACTTTGTCTCTGTGTAGTATCCTGCTATCTGTCTATGTCAGTATTTGTTTATTTTATTGACATATAAAGAAGTTCCTAAAATCCAATGAGTCCTTTTTTTAATTGCTACACTATTTTGATAAATTTTTTACGCTTTTCCTGTGTACACATAAAACATGGGGAGACCACGTCCAAGCTCATATTACTCAATTGCTTCTACCATGGAAGAAGTAAAATTGGTCATTTTACTTCATCTGGATTTTCCAATAATTTACACTGACACGGGACTGAAGTATAGGCAATTCATTTGGAAGATTCTCTCAGGAAGTAGAGTAATAGAATGGCAATGTAAGATATGATGGGATAGTTAGTTAAACAAATGTCTGTGGCTTAACAATGTGCAGAACTGGGTCTCGAGTCCATTGTGAATCTGCTGAGAGATGGTCTAGAATAATCAGCAGGTTGTTTCACTAGCCCAAATCTTCTAGTGAGTGTTCCTTGGAGTGATAATTATGTGACATTTTAAACTGCTCTATGTGTATATGGACTGAAAAGAACTTCCTTTGTCAGAAACTACTCTTAGGTAAATGGTGCTGAGGTCCCTCAGTGTCTATATAATTGAGATCTGAGTCAGTTAAAGTAATGTAAACATATTCTAGGAAGGTGCTTAGTGATGCAGATATGCCAAGACTACTACTGGCTAACTACATTAGTTATTTTTGTTACTGTAATAAAGCACCATGACAAAAATTGGCTTCTGAAAGTGTTTATATTGTATTGCAGCAGTGTTAAGAGTCCAATATAGCAAGAAGGCACAGTACAAGTGGCAATCATGAAAGCAGGAGCAAGAAGCTGAAAAATCATATTTCTAACTATACCTGGAAACCAGAAAGAGTAACATGAAATGAGGCAAGATGCCTGCACCTAGTGATATGTGTCTTCTAGAAAGTATCCATATTCCAAAGGGTTCAGACCTCCCCAATTAGCCACAGCAAAAGGAAATCAGGTGTTTAAATATGTGAGTCTATGGGGGACAATTCTCATTCAAGCCACTACATCCCATTCCCTGTCTTCGAAAGTCTCATGACCGTACACAATAGTAAAAGACACTTAGCCCATCTTTAAAATTTCCCATAGTCTTTCACAATCTCAATGCTATTTTAAGATTCAAAGTTCCTCTTAAGGTACAAGGCAATCTCTTACTCTAAGCACCTGTTTAAAAAAGAGTCACAAATCAAATTAAATACTTCTAACACAAATAACAGAATATACATTTCTATTCCCAAAGGGAGAAATAGGGCCTTAGAGAGAAAATATTGGATCCAAATAAAACTGAAACCAAGGTAAATATTAAAGCTCCGTGTCTCTTGCCTGAGACTTGGGTTTCAAAAGGCTTAGGTTGTTTTGCTTCTTCAGTTCTGTGGCCTGGGACATATATTTACCACTTGTGTGGTTTAACTCTCTGGATCTAACTCTAATTGGTGAATGACTCATGGATTTTGGGGTCCCCACCATGACCCAGGTTTGGTCTTACAACTTAACACAATTTCCTCTCAGGGAATTCTTATTGACATCCCTGCAACATTGTTATGTAGAGTCTGTCCTCGGCAGCTCTCTGAAACTCCAGAGAAAGAGAGAAATCAAGACTCTTACTTTTTCTTTTCATTTACTATTGTATTTTTCAGGTCTTTATCATCATTACTATGAAGATAACATGCCAAATTCAGCTGTGATCTTAAGATGGACTCTTGATCCCCTCAACCACATTAGCAGAAACTTTCATACTTTAGAGAAATTGCTTTCTAAGCCCGAAAAGATTCTTAGACTATCTTCTTGTACAAGCTGGAAGATTATCTGAGTGGGGTCTTGCCTTTCAGTAGTTTTATTAAAAAGTACATTCCTGTCCTCCCCATGAAAAGCATGAGGTAGCAATGGTGCTAGTCTCCTTAGTAATTATAGCTTCTCTTTCAGCAGAGCCTTAGTTCCCACACTGAATTTCTTATTGCTCTTTTTGTCTGCAAGCTGTACAACTTATATTTTATTTTGCTTCCCTTATGTCTTTTTCATTGTAGACCTAAATAAAAATTATAAGTATTAACTATTCCAAGGATTCAATCTTATGTAAACACACACACACACCCCAAAAGGGAAAAAAAAACAAAATACTGAATCAGTTATATTTTCATTTTGCTTCAAGAACATTTTTAGCATGTACAAAAGGCAGCCTGAGTCTTTGCCAAAATAACCTACGAATTGCCTTTCTGTCAGTTGCTGATAGAGAGCTTGTCCTACCTCTTTCCCATCCTCATGAACTAGCCCTCTCTTCTGACCACTCTTCTCAGCACTACTGTGTTCCAGGCTCTTACTACAATAGCCTGCTATGTTCTTTTTATATTATTCCATCACTTTTCTAGTCCAAAGTTTCAAGGTGTTCCACTTTCCTATAAAAAAAAACAGCACAGGTAGGTTATTCATAGAAATATCCAACTCGTATGGTGCCACCTTCTGTATTAGTTACTTTCTGTTCTCTGATAAAAACAACATGCGTGAAAACAACTTAAAGGAAAAGAATTTTATTTTGGTGTATGGTTTCAGACTGATGAATCTGTTATGGGAGAGAGGCATGCCAGCAACTGACACATATAGCAGAAGGAGCAAGGAGTTGAGCAATCACATTTCCAATAATACCCAGAAGACAGAGAATGAACTGGAAATGAGGCAAGAGCAGAAACTCTCAAAAAACCTTTCCTAGTGACATGCTTCCTTCAGCAAGACTCCACAGCCCAAAGGTTCCCTAACTTCAAACAAAGCCAACAATATGTAATCGACTGTTCAAATACATAGACGATGGGGGACAGTTTTCATTCAAACCACTACAGTAACTGACCTCTTTCTGATTTGATTAGATGCATGCTCCAGGGGAGGAAATTTCTTATCTGGACTGTAAACCTGGTCAAAAATCTCTAGCTTGGGAAGCCATGGGTCTTTAAACAGTATCTGCTATTGTCTTGCCATATTGCCAAACTGTCTTCTCAATATTTATGTTTATATCCACTTACTTTGGCTACTCTCCACATGGGTCTGAGATGCTTCTTTTTTTTTTTTTCAGGGACTAGAAGTCACTGGCTAGAGGCATAAATTGTCAAGTTAAAAGATTGAGAAAAAAGACTGAGTCTTTCTAATAAACCAAAATTTTCTAACCTACTCTATGACCAACAATGAAAACATTACACATGATGAGGTAGAAAGAATGTAAGAATTGAAGGATCAGGAAGAATGCTGTGAAATTCAATCTTCTCGACATGACAGGGGTATCACACTAATAACATTACAGCTGTGTGTTCACTTGCACAAGACAGCCAAAAATTTGTCCTTCAGGGCCTACCCCTTACTGAAGATCAATTGGTAGTTGATAGCTCATAGGGAGAATCATTATATTTTAAATATATGACCACGAGTAGCTTTTCCATGCTCCAGAGTGGGGCCCATATCTCTTTCTATTTGGACATCATCATTAATTAGATTCAGCGTTATCATAAAGAAGAAGAAGAAGATGAAGGAGAAGTGGGGTGAGAGAAACTATTTGCCAGCTATGCATCACCATTTAGAATATACAAAGAACTTAAATGTATACATTTTAAGAAAGCGAATGCTATAATAAAGTATTGATATTGACTGTGATGCATACATTAGACTTGGTTAGGAGTAAAAGGACACACAATCTGTTATGTAGAGATAGAGATGTGGCTGTGGTTGGAGTTGGAAAGGAGATGAGCATGATCAAAATACATGCAAACATTCTCAAAGAATTATTACATTTTACAAAGGAACCATACATATAAAAATGATTATGGAATTGAACATGTGGCAAATAACCACTTTAAAATGTGTTTAACATCACTAGCCTTTGAAGAAACGCAAATCTACTTTGGGGTTCTATCTTAACCTCAATCAGAATGAATTTATCAAGAAAATAAATGGTAATTAATGCTGGTGAGAATTTGGTCAAAAGGTAACACTTATATATAGTTTATATATAAGTATAAAGTGGAGCATAAATTTATTCACTCACTATTGACACCAATGTGGAGGTGCCAAAAAAGGTGAAAAATATATGTGTCATTTAATCCAGCTCTACCACTCTTGGACATATACCCAAAGGAGTTCATATCTTATGATGAAGATACATACATGGCTATAGTCATTTTGTTCCATTTACAGTTTTTAAGAAATTGAGTCATCCTGTATGGTTATCAACAATAAGTGGGTAACACAATGTGGTGAATTCACATAGTAGAATTATATCAGGCACCAAAGAAAAATCAAATTATGAAAATTTCAGATAAATATATGGAACTGAAAACAAGCATTATACTCAGTGAAGTAATACAGGCCCAGAAAAATATTACTGCATGTTCTCTCTCAAATAAGGATAATTGCTTTACATCATAGAACTCTGATTTGATTTATCTTGAACTTGGGATATTAATAGAGACCAGGAAGTTAGCAAGAGAAGACAGCAAGAAGATATTTATGATAGTGGAGGAGATGATAGAATGGTGAACTGAAAAGAGAAGGAGAACTATCTGGGTGTAACATTTAATCAGGGAAAGGGTGAAAGGGATAGAAGAGAGGAGGATGAGTGGGGAGAGTATTAGCAAGAACTAAGGATATGAGAATAAAATATTGACACATTATTATATTATTCATTTAAAAATATATCAAAAAGAATTTGTACAGAGGAATTTTTTATAAGTAGATAATAGCAATTCTTGCAGTCATGGGTAAGCAAATTAAATCTGAGTGCAGGCATATATACAGTAACTTCTTATGAGTGTTGATCAGCAAATTCCTGTAGTGTATAAGAAAAACACAGGATATTGTCATTTCTTGTTAGGTAGCGTATAGTGCCAGAAGGTACCACAAAGGCTGTAAAGTGACGGAATTTATCGATGATTTCACCTAGACATAAATGTTTTATTCTACAGTAGCAGCCTGCCAGGCACAATGTGTCTATTGGTATGCAATGGTGTGACTGTTACATTGCTAACCAACTATTCTTTGTTTAGATTTCAGGCCCACCTCACACAAAGAAAACCATGTCTGCTACTATAAACCGGAAGGGATAATTGTGAATCACATTTGAATGTGGTTGTGAAGGGCTCAGAACAAGACATAGATTCCAATTTGAGAATTTTGAAGAATACAGAATTTCAGGAATGTAGAAACCAATTTGAGAACAAGAGCTATGGCCAACCTCAGCCTAGCAGACCCATAAGGTTCTCCTCCACTTAGTGCTTATGTCTTACATGGGCCTCAACTAAGTGGAAGAGGGATCCCCACACAGAGTGAGTAATCCTTAGTTAGTTCACTGGTTGAAATGCCAATCTCATTAATAACAACTTCAGTCTCACATTTAGAATAGTGTTTACCCAGGTATCTGAAAATTTATGACTCAATCAACTGACACACCCAGTTAACTATCCTAGTTAATTCTGTATATAGTAAATCATTTAAATTCAATTAATAGTAAAATATTTGATACGTTAAATTATAGTCACATATATTATATATGATATATATGAATATATATAATATTAGAAAGAAGCAAAATTGGATGAGCATTTTTTCATTATATTTCTAGTAATTTTGCTTCAGGTAATGATACTGAAATGCCAAACTCAAGAGCATATAACCTAATAAAAGTAATAGAAATTAGTTTGGGAATTACATATTTCATGTTACCAGAACATACATTGGTCTTAGAGCTAGAATTAACAACTATATGCGGTATATAAAACTCCTTGACTAAAAACCAACCAACCAACAACAAAACAGAATAAAGAATCTTGTCATTTGCTCAAATTTCTCATCAAATATCAGAAAAGGCAACATTTTCATTTGTAACTGCTATTATAGATTAAGAATCTGGGAAAGTGACCTATTATAGCAAAATTGAAAGATTAAAATTTACACTAAGATTAATAGGATTTAAATCATGTGAGTAAGCCTTGTTAAAGTAAGCCTATTTAAAATTATAACTGTGTACAGAAGAGGGTAAGGTAAAGCCACCATCAAGAAATATTGAGATAAGACAAAAATGGTACTTTGTTGTGATTTGGCTAAAATTACAATGAAATACATGCTGTAATGAGTCTTTCACATGCATATTTTATTTATTGTAACATTAAACTTGTGAAATAAATGGCTACTACTTTATCCCTGTTTCTTAGTTTTTGATTGACAGGCTGGGCAGTTTGCTCAACATTACTCATATGGTCTTGCTCATACTGACCATGAGTTTGTCTTACACCCAATGCTACCTTTGCTCTTCTACCTCTCCTGTACAGCAGAGGACATGTGTCCCCTGCAATAATGTCATTTGCCATCATTTGTTGACATTTAGTTAATGGACCTTATTTTTAATTAGGTAACCGAAAGTTCACAACAGAAAATGCATTTGCAGACATTTCTCTTACAACTTACATCAACTTATCATGTCTCTCAAAGGGAATCACAGAAGCTAACTTTTTAAAAATAATTAATCTCCAGAGTGTCATACCTCAGATGCATCTAGTGCTCATTATAAGTTTGACTTTTTCCCCACTAGTTTTGATTCTCATGTGTGAGGGAGTCATAGGGCAAGGAAGGTTAATCAGTGTGTGGGTTGGCTTTAAGTAATGCAAATGCTTGTTAAAGTGTTTGTGCCTTAATTTCTCTCTGGAATGTTTCTCCAAGGGGAAAAAAAATGAATGAAACATACATATCCCAACACACAACTTCCTCCCCACACATTTTAATTAGTGGAATTATAATGGAAAATTAGCAGAATTATAATGAGAAAAGCTCATTCAATTTTGCTTCCATCTAATACATATATATAGGCACGAATAGAGCTTTATAAATAAAAAATTTATTAATTGAGTTTAAATGCTTTATTATACACATCATTAAAACAGAGAAGTAGCATTTTAATTATCATGGGAAGCAATTGTTTTATATGTGATAAATCAATAGGACACTAAGATGTCAAACAATGTACATAACATAGAAAACATGAGAGAAAAATGAGGAACATGGTTGTCTCAGGAGGCCTGGTAACACAAACAAGTTCAATGACTTCCATTTTTTCTGCATTTCTATAATGAGGCTGGTTGTTTTTAAACTACTCTATTAAAAAGGATTATCAATATTTCCCTTAGAGAAACTGATGATAAAAAGTTCCCTTGCCACTTACTATACCACTGAATCATTTTTATCTGCAATTAAAATATTAGTGATCAGTCAGAATTTTTAGCACAGCTTCAAATAGTTCAGTAATCTCTATGTTAGGCTCTTCTCACCTCAAAGAAGCATTGACAGAATTTATCAATCACATTTCAGTAGACATAACTGGCTTTGGCCAGCACATCGCACAAAGAAAAATTAAGACAAGGCAGTTTAAATATACAACAGGACCAGGGTAAACAATTTGAGACTTGAGAAGGTTCAACTTGAAAACCATGAATACATGGTTTGAATTACGTAGCTAGTTACTGATTATTTATAGCAGTGCATGCTTCTAAAGTATATTATATCACTACCCACTTCTGAAAATACAAGGTTGGCTCTAGTTCATATTCTTAGATGTTTTCATGTAAATAAGGTCAATTTATGATTTTATATAAGTATACAAACAACATACACACAGGTTTACAAACAATATAATCATTGTAAATAAAAGTCATATTCCTGAAACCCAGTAGAAGAGAAACTACTTTTCTCTTTTTCACAGATTCTTATTAAAACATAAGTAAAGGTTGGCTAAATTAATGTATTAGATCATTAATATGAGTTGGAATATTTTGAGGCCTTAAAACCCAAAGTGGAACACAGAACTCCTTCACTGGTACATAAGATTATGCAGTCATTTCATGGTGTAGAGAGCCCCCTCATCTTTAGAAAGTGCTTTTAGCATTAGCCATCATGGTGTTCCTATCTAGTTGAAATTCCTGTTTAAGAGTCTAGGATTAAAAAAAAGCCATTACAGTGCAATGAGTAATATTTTTAATAACACCTCAAAATCATTCAGAACTTATAATAAACAAAAATCTGTCTTGTGATAGACTGATAAACAGAATGTTTTTTTTCTGGAGTGTTAGAGACAAGTAGCATTTTAATATTATCTGAAGCAATTACTTTATGTGTAATAAATTATCAGAACACTGAAAGATCAAACTATATCTCCATCTAAAACGAGGAACTCTGGTATCTCAGAGTTTCAAATTCGGGACTTAAATGTTGTGCTGTAGATGACTGGAGATATAATTATAGATGCTGATTGCTTTAGAATAAGATTTTATATTATCTTGTTGATGGTCTTATCACTGTGTCTGTTGCAATTTCCAATGGACAGGGACTGGGTACCTCTATGCATCTAATGCCACCAATTCCTTCTTCAGGTTTTTTTCCTCACAGTGGCTTGGTGCCAGAGTCTGAGGACAGCTGAGTGTCTTTAGCTATTTGTAATATGGGGCTGGATAGTCCCTTGTAAATGATATCCTTGTGGAGTTGTCCCACAGCCTATGCCAATTGTACTATTTTAGAGCCACGGTTAAGCACTCGGAACTCAATGGTGATTAGAGCTAAACAGAAACATTTAGACCGGACTCACACGATGCACTGTAATTGTCTTATTTTTTGATTCCCAACTTTAAAAAAAAATTAAAATAGATTGGAGTTCCGGTATGGTTAATGTATAAACTTATGTATCAGTGAAAGAGTTCTGTGTTCTAGGTAGGAGCCTCAGGACTCAGAATATTCCTATTCATTTTAATTAACTAATGCATTCATTTAGCCAACATTTACTTACAATTTAATAAGAATGTGTGAAGAAACTATAGAGAATAAAAAACTGTGAATCAGGCAGGTTTTCATCGAAAGTATAAAACAAATCGCACACAAGTGATCATAAGAGCAGTCCACTTAAAATCTGAAGTGGCTCCAGATGAAAGAAGTCATTTTGACCTGGAAATGTCAGGTAAGCTTGAAGAAGGAAATGACACATAAACCATTATTATTCGCTGTGAGGATTTAGGGTTTTGGAAAAGTTAGACATAGAGAAGATTTGAGCACTAGAAAAAAATGTAGGAGAGGCAAAGGCAGAGGAATCATAAAATGAGAAAAAAAATTTTAAAAACCAACACTTTAACTCTTCTTTTCCTTTATATTAAAAACACAAAACTAAATAAAAACTAAACAAACCAAACCAAAACCAAATAGCCAGCAAGATAGTGCTGCATATAAGGGTGCCTGCCATTTAGCTGGATAGCTTGAGTTCAGTCCACGGCATCAATAGAGTGGAAGGAAAGAACTAATTTCTGTAAGTTATGCTCTGAAGTTTATATAGTTTTCATATTGGCATACACATCCATGCATAAAGATAAATAAAATATAATAAAAAATTAAAATTCTGTAGTGCAGACTATTTATTATTATGTGTGGCCTATTATTATTATTAACATTATTAATAATATTATTAAACATTAAATACTATTTACAATCATTCTTGGTCAATGATAGACCACACTTGGGATGCTGGCCTCATAAGATAATAATGAGGCACTGGAGAGATGATGGCTTGGAGATTAGAAACCCTTGCTGCTCTTGCAGAGGACCCAAGTTCCATTCCCAGCACCAACATGGTGGCTCACAACCATCTGTAACTCTACTCCCAGGTGACCTGACATCTTATGGCCTCTGCAGGCACCAGGCATACATGTGACACACGCACATACTTGAACACAAGCACTCATACAAATAAAATAAAAATAATCCTAAAACAAAAACCTCATTTATAAGCTGTATTAAAAGATAATAAAACTTGGAAGATTCAATCCACTTAGTGACATTTAAATGTAGCATTACTCTTGTTATACTTGTGGTAGAGCAGGTATGAAGAAGCATAATGTCTTTCATGTAAATGTTCAGCACAAATTTGGTAAAAAAAAAAAAAAAGTCCTTGGTAGTGATAATGAACAGTTGTGTACTGGTTTGTATATCTATAGCATTATACAGTTTATGGCTATCTGAGAGTGCACGTCTACTTATAAAATCTTTGGCTTTCTATAAAACAGAACGTCCTACTCTGCGGACTACAACCTGAATCACCTTGTGTTGAGGGTTTCTTTGAATTACATCTAGGTTTGTACAAATTCACCCTGTGATTTTTACATGCTAACATAATTATCACATGTTTTCTGGGCTGTTCCCTCTGTTAAGTGACATATGACTATGCTTTACTTTTGCTTTATGATATTATTACCGGACAGCATTTCTAACATTTACCTTAATGACAGCATATAAAAGGTTTGTAAGTTTTTAGCATTAGCCATGCTAGAAACATTTGTAAAGGTCCAAAGAAAGGCTACAGTAGACTTAAAATCGATGTTAATCTGTTTCTGTGTGTGCCTCCCTTTGTCTCTGCATTCGGTTTCCATGGATACCTTTCTGAGAAGAGCCGGTGAATCAGCAGCAGATGAACACGCTGGTTCACAGGGCCCTGTGAAAGCAGACCTGAGGGGGTTGAGGAGGTCAGTGAGAATGTAGCCAGTGAAAATTGCAATGGCCAGATGATTGTCAAAGCTAATGAAGGTGATTATCTGACAGCCATAATTCTCCTCTTGTATAACACCCAGTCAGGTTCACGGTTCACAGAGATTTGTGAGAGTAAAGCTGATAGCCCTGCTGTAACTCTCCGGGAGCCATATTTAATGTGTAGCATCCGTATATACCTCTGTCACTTCTGAGACTTGCTCTAGCTCTGCTCCTGTCTTCTCATTTTCCCACGGAGCCTTTTCTCGTCATAGCCTCACTTTAAACTGACAGCTTGTCTTCAAATTAACTATATTGCCTTCAAAATTCAGTTGTTGGACCAGTACAATTGATTTTTTAAATTTAAAAATAATTTAAGAAAATCCAAACATTAGGCTCACAAATATCTTATTAAATCATTCGACCTTGTATTACTGTATTACTGTTATTATCAAGCATAATTTGATTTTTCTAAACAATACAATTTGTTCAAATTAGCCCTTTTATTAGAACCCCATTTGTTCTATAGTTGTTTCATTTTTCATTAATTCATTATGTTTTCTTGTGGGAGAGATGTTAAGAGCAGGATTTACTTATATGCAGTTTTTTTTTTTTTTTTTTTTTTTTTTTTTGAGAAGAAGAACACATAAGAAAATCCACATTAGCCTAATTATATTTTTGTTTTGGAAATTCCATAGTTTTTGTTATGTTGGTGATGGTTGTTGGTTTGTCTTAGGGTTACTATTGCTGCTATGAAACACCATGGTTAAAAGCAACTTGTGGAGGAATGAGTTTATTTGATTTACAGATCCTGAATCACAATTCTGCGAGGAACGTCAAGGCATGAAATCGGACCAGGCATGAACCTTGAGGCAGGAACTGATGCAGAGATCACTGAGGAGAGCTGCTTCAGTACTGCTCCTGATGGCTTCCTCAGCTTGCTTTCTTATAGTATCCAGAACAATCAGCCTAGTGGTGATACCACCTACAACAGCTCAGGAATACAGCTGAGCATGCTGAAGGTTGTGAGACTGCTACTTCCACTGAAACAAAGGAACAAACTGTGGTAGCCAGTTTTACGTCAGCTTGACACGGGTTAGAGTCATCTCACACAAGGAAACCTCAATTGAGAAAATGCTTACATAAGATGGGGTTGTAGTCAAGACTGTAGGGTATTTTCTTAATCTGTGATTGGTAGGGGAGGATACTGCCTATTGTGATTCAGGATTCGCAAATCAACATTTATTCATTTCCTCTATAAGGACCTCCATCATCTTCACATAGTTGCTTTTAAAGCATTTTCCCTCAGCTATGTTGGAGTGTCCAGGATCTGCTGCAGTAGGATGGCTGGTCTCTAGTGACAATATATATTCCTGGCTATTACTGACTGTATTGCTACACTGGCACCTAGGCATCTGGTTTCGGGGTGACTATAGGTCGAGGCACTGCTTTCTGAGTTTGTCTTTGTTTGGTGAGTGTTTGGTTCTATTTCCTCTTCAAATTTTCATATACTGTGATGACTGTGTGTTGCCTGTTTTATTAAGTTGGTTGGCTGATGTTTTCACAGGGAATGCCTGATGGTGTTTGAGGATGAGGTACAGTGACAAGTAGGGGAAGGATGTTAGGGAGTAATGGGATCTCTGGGATCCACAGAAGATATGGGTCTTGGGGGAAATGGAGGCTTTGGCTAGTGTTCTGTTGAAGTGCTAGGGACATGTCTGAAGGACAGGATCTGGGAATTGCCAGAGAGAGTAGAGAGGTCTTTGGGCAGTCTACCTGGTCTTCAGCCAGGAATGGCCTGTAGTTGAATAAGGGTTGTCTGCCTGAGTTGGGGTCTGGGACATGTTGAAAAGTGGGGTGAGGGAGGGTAAGAAGGGATGGATTGTAGGATCCACAGGAGATGTAGATGCAGAGGAGAAGAGACTGCAACTGGTGTTCTGTTTCTGTGCTAGGGAGAAGCCTGATTGGTTGGGCTGGCATAGAGCAGGCCAGAGAGAGTAGAGAAGGTCTATGGTAAGACAACCCACTCTTCTCAATTTTTTTTTTTTTTATTTTCATGTGGAGGTGGCACTTGGGGCAGAAATGCTAACATGGAAAACAAATCAACACTAATGCAAGGAATTCACACAAGGAGGAAATTCATTCATTTAATAATTTATTAATTAATTCAATTACTCACTCTTCATTCATTCATTCATTCATTCATTCATTCATTCACAGATATCTGAGAACACTTTCATGCCCCAGGTTCATCCTAGTCCTCATTATACTAGCTTCAAGTGGAAAACTATCTTTTCAGAGACTGACAACCTGAAATGCTAAATGACTAGGAATCCAAAGAAATATAATCTATGAAAAAGAAGGAAAGTATTTTTAGAAAGATATCTGATGAAAACACGTTTGATTTGACAGAGTGCAAAACACAAAAGAAGAAACATTTTCTTGAAAAATGAGGAAGCAAGCATTGATGAGAGGAGGTGATTATGAATGGAATGGCCTGTGTTAAAAGGGTGGCATCACTTCTGAGTGCTACATAAAGGATTCCAAATGTGGATAATAGCAGTGTCAAATGGTGCTTCGAAAGAATCTAAGGGAGCTTCCAAAACTATCTGAACACCCAATATAGAGTCCAAAGGAGCAGCGATGCTCTTTTTTTTTTCCAATAAGATTTTGACATACTTGTGAAAATGTTTTCCCCTACTAAAAATGTCCGATAGTTGTAAAATGTCTGTACATTGTAGGTAGAATGAACAAATGCATTTGAAAACCTGAAGGAAATCAGCTTATCTTTTAGTTACTGATTTGGTGGTAGTATAAACAGCATAACTTTTTAGGTTAACTGATATAGTTATTACATATGCTTTATGAGTATATTGAAAAATGCTTAAACTAGGAACCATAAAATGTTAGCAAAATTAAAATTAATAGACAGTAGATATTCATAATATTTCATGTTGATTCACATTGATTTAAGGAAGCATCTTCATCTTATCACATGTTTGAATTTTAAGATGTTAAATATATTAATTGTATGTTTGTAAAAATGATACAAAAATGAAAGTAAGAATTTTTAGTTTTTAAATATAACTATTATGTCTAATTATTTTATTCCTGTTATATTTGGATGTATTTATATTTTACTATTTTATCCTTAATTGGCCCTTAATTTTTATGGCTTTATTTCTCAGTTTTAAATCTTGAAACTATATCAAATTGGGTTTTGTTTGTTTAAATATTTGTTACATTTTAATAACTTACTTTGATTGAGTATTTCATATATAGCCACTCCACATATGATTCTGTTAACTTTTCTGCACATTATTTGGGTAAAAAATTATTTCCATTTTGATTTTGAAAAATACAAATATCTGGTTTTCCCAAGGTTGTCAGTTATTTACTACATCACTGTCTCCTCTAATGCTCTACAATGCCATTTTCTGCTTGGATTTAGCATACTAGTTCTAGCAATAGAAGGTAGCAGGGGTGGTTGAATGAGATTAGATTCTAAACAGCTGTGCCTCCCATCCATCTAGATGGTATTCTCCACTTTGTAGTATTTTGGTTTGTTTTCCTTGTCGAAGGCACTTCACAGGTTACAAAGCCATCCTGTTGCAGGTCTCAGTTGGAGAGTAGCCCAGAGGTTCTTCCCTAGTGGGCACTTCAGGTATGATTGAAGTCCCAGTTCCCAACTGGCAGCTTTACAAGAACCTCATAAGATTCCCTGGCAGAACTCCTGATATGCAATTAGGTAATGCTTGGATTCCCATCCCATAAAACTGGAAGATAACAAATGCCTTTCACCCACCAAGATTTCAATTAACTAATTGCACAGTTGAGATAGAATGTATTTTGTGTGAATATTTATGTTTTATGCTTATTAATCAGTTACATTTTAATAACTTACTTTCATTGAGTGCTTCATATATAGCTACTCCACATATGATTGTGTTTACTTTTCTGCATATTATTTGGGTAAGTGTCTTTTTTTGTTTTTTCAGAAATCATCATCAGAGAGCAATAGTTTTCAGTTTTTTCAAATAGCTAAATTTTGGCAGCTAATCTTTGGTTTTCTCTATTTCAATATCTTATGTTTTATTTATTTTCAGTTGTCTGAGAATATGAAGTTTGTGTTTTTTTGAAAAAGAAAGATCAGATTATAAATATATGAAATTCATGCAATACAGGGTTAAGTTTACAGCGAATTTTCTTATTCACTGCAGATTTTAATATATTTTGACTAATGTGTATAAATATTTAATTCTGGAAAAGTCATGTGGAGATCTGTTTCTGCTTTTGGAAGTCATTTTTTTTTCAGTTGAAAAGCATGTTTATGTGGAAATCAGAAATTGAAGCTATATTTCCAAATTAAACTAACAGAAAATTAGAATATTTTTATCTGCTACTATTAACATGAAGGCCTGCCACAAACACTGGGCATATACAACCATCCAAGAAGATGTGAAGGCTTGCATTAGAATTGGTTTAAGAAGCTAGCACAGCCATGTAATCACCGTGTCCTCAGGTGGTGAAACACAGAGAGTGAGAAATGAGAGAAGTAATCTGGGGACCCTTCTTGTATATAAGAACACTGCTTCTTTTGCATCAATCACCTTTATAACGTTACTTAACTTTAATCAAGTTCCCGCTCATCAATATGACCTAATGTTTTGAGGTATTTTATTTATGTTTATATTTTTGGAAACCCAACTGAGTCCAGAGCAAGAAGTATGAAAATTGTAGACTAAAATATTTGGAATTGGACATTTGAAAAAGGCTGAGGTATATGGCTGACATTTGATACCTTGATAGTATGTAGCTATGCTGAGGGGTGATATCTATATGGGTCCCAGACTGAATTATAGCCATTATATTTTTCTTTCTTCCCAGGTTAGTCATGGAAATAGAATGTCTGGATATGGCTCTACCATATTACTTTCATGTTACTATTTAAAACAATTTCAAAGTAACGCGACTAAATGAGGCATCCTTAGAAATATCTCAGTTGGATTTCTTACTAGTATCTGATTATTCTTTTTGTCTAGACACCTGTTGGAATAACATGCATTCACTGGCTCTGAAGGGCTCCAAAGGACTCCACAAATATTTAAATTTCCATATATGAGAAAATAATGAAGTTGCCTGGAAGACATTTTTGTCAAAGATGGAGGCACATTCATTTATTTTGTCATTGTCCCTGTTTCTTGGCTAATAACAACTTTAGTGAACATGAGAGATCCCTCAGTGGTTTTTCCAGAGATCTCCAATTTCAATGTAAATCAACAGTCATAGAAAGACCAATGGACAGAAGCTTAAAGAGAAAAACTTGCTTCTTGTAAGTCCTGTAAGTATCATGTTCATATCTTCTCATAGTACATGTTATCCGTAGAAGAGAATTTAAAATGCTTGTTTACAAATGATCTCAGAATTCAGAATGTATAGAATCATTCACTGATAAAAATATAATATAGCAATTGCTTTCTATTTTTTCAATCTTGCTTGCACATCAGCTCACAAATATTATTCTTAATATTTCCTTTTACAAAGAATTTGTGCTTGATTCAAAACACTTAATAAAATAGAAATTCCCAATAAAGCCTGTATCTAAGTAGCTTTGCTTGCATTTCTATTAGATGGATGACAGATATTTGGAATGAGTATTATAAATATATGTGTACCTCTTGTTTGTAGCCTATTCCTTTTCTTTGTCTTTTTTCTTTTCTTTTCTTTTTTCTTTTCCTTTCTTTCTTTCTTCTTCCTTCCTTCCTTCCTTCCTTCCTCCCTCCTTCCTTCCTTCCTTCCTTCCTTCCTTCCTTCCTTCCTTCCTTCCTTCCTTCCTCTCTCTCTCTCTCTCTCTCTCTCTCTCTCTCTTTCTTTCTTTCTTTCTTTCTTTTTCTTTGTTTCTGTGTAGAACAATAGAAAGTGTTCTCCAGTTATGAGGGCCAAGTAAGTAAATATTTAGTGGAATGTAGTAAAAGCACAGATAGATAGTATCAATTGCTTTACAAGGTTATTTAGGAAGATAGCTATTTGATCTTTCACATAAAATATTTTTTGGGGTTTTTTTCAAGATAGGATTTCTCTGTGTAGCCTTGGCTGTCCTGGAGCTCACTCTGTAGACCAGGCTGGCCTTGAACTCAGAAATCCACCTGCCTCTGCCTCCCAAGTGCTGGGATTAAAGGTGTGCGCCACCACTGCCTGGCCACATAAAATATTTGTAAAGAAAAACAATTAATCTAGGGTTTCTAGGCACTGATCTATTTTATCTTGAGAGCTTTAATTTCTCAGCACTTAATAATGGCCAGTATTATACTTCCCACCAGGGGTATAGTTATAATGTGACACAATGCACTCCTAGACTTCGCAATTATGTGTATGTGCACATGTGCTTGTGTGAAAGTCAGAAGGAGACATTAATCTTTCATTGCTTGCTGGGAGAACAAGAACAGAAGTAATATTTTTGTCTGGTCCAACAGGTGCAGCAATATGAACAAATCTATCAAAGATGTCATACATTGGAAAGACTGATATCTAAAAAACAAAAAAAAGATTTTAGATTCTAATTTCTGCCATTAACCTGTATTTAGCTGAGTGGCTTGTCCCATCCAATACTTTAGTTTTTACTTTGTTCCAGATACAAAGCAGATCATTCTGTGAGAATTAAGTGAACTGAGATTAAATAAACCTGTTTTGAGTTGTCAAGTAGTGATGAGTTAATCTTACTTCATGAACAAAGGGGTGAAGTCTGAGGCTGTTTTTAATCGTGAATTGCAAATACAATGGTGTTGAAATTGTAGTTCCTAACTATAGTGATGTGAAAAATGTTTAAATTATTTTGAGGCTTGATATCTCTCTGCTATGGTGAAGGAGCAGCATATATTTATGTGGATATTTTCCTTCCTTTCTCAAACATGATCTTCACTCAGGGTTAACTTAATGAGAAACATCTGTATTTGGAATCAATACAGCAAAACTATTTCGTGGACGAAACATTCAGTTGGCTATGGCATGAGTTTTTGTAATAACATTTTCTAAATTGGATTACAAACAATCTTTTCTGTGGCATAGAGTCAAAAAAACTGCCGCTTGCATTTTATATTCTTGTCATGTGCACCCTGTGGATACTGAGCCAAGACATTCTCCACCACCCCTGCTTTTTCTTCCTCTCTCAGAGCTGCCTCTCATGGAGATAAAAAATTGCTCAGTGGTGACTGAGTTCATCCTCCTGGGAATCCCACACACAGAGGGCTTGGAGACTATGCTTTTTGTGTTATTCCTGCCCTTTTATACCTGCACCCTGGTGGGAAATGTGTCTATCCTTGTGGCTGTGATTTCCTCTACCCGCCTTCATACACCCATGTATTTTTTCCTCGGGAACTTGTCCATATTTGATATGGGTTTCTCTTCTGTGACCTGTCCAAAAATGCTCCTTTACCTTATGGGACTGAGCAGACTTATCTCCTACCAAGACTGTGTCTCTCAGCTCTTCTTCTTTCATTTCCTTGGGAGCATTGAGTGCTTTCTGTATACAGTGATGGCCTATGACCGCTTTGCTGCCATTTGTCACCCTCTACGGTACTCAGTCATCATGAATTCTAGGATCTGTGTGGCGCTAGCTGTGGGCACATGGCTACTAGGATGCCTCCATTCCAGTGTCTTAACTTCCCTCACCTTCACTTTGCCTTACTGTGGTCCCAATAAAGTAGATCACTTCTTCTGTGACATACCAGCCATCTTGCCATTGGCCTCTGGCGATACCTCCTTAGCACAGAGAGTGAGCTTCACTAATGTTGGTCTAGTGTCTCTTGTCTGCTTTCTCCTGATTCTTGTATCCTATACTCGAATCACAATCTCCATCTTGAGTATTCATTCAACTGAGGGGCGTCAGCGTGCCTTCTCCACCTGCAGCGCCCATCTCATTGCTATCCTTTGTGCCTATGGACCTATAATCACTGTATACCTACAGCCTACACCAAACCCCATGCTGGGAACTATAGTACAAATTCTGATGAACTTGGTAGGACCAATGCTGAACCCTTTGATCTATACTTTGAGGAATAAGGAAGTAAAGATAGCCCTGAGAAAGATACTGCATGGGAAGAGACCAATCTCTGAGGGATAGAAAGATAAAATGATTGAATATGTTGCCCTGGAATTCTTTCTATGCCAAGATATAAAATTGTAACATGGAATCTTCATAGATGAAGGTAACTTGAAACATTTAAAACAGAGGGTATTATGTAAACACTCCACAATCTCATCTTTTTGTATGTTTATAGGTGCTGCTTATCCAATAATAATAATAATAATAATAATAATAATAATAATAATAATAATAATATCACTTGTGTGACATACCATCAATCTTGCCATTGGCCTCTGCTGATAGATCCTTAGCACAGAGAGTGAGATTCACTTATGTTAGTCTTATATTAGCTTAGTTGTTGTTATTTGCCTTTGTTGGAAGTAGTATCTACTCAGAAAAGAATGTCCCTCTCATAGAAGCTTCTTCCATTATATGTAAGACAATCTTAAGCAGAAAGACAAAAATTACAAAAAGAAAAAAAAGAACAGTAATTGAGCAAGAGTATTGGGATATCTCTAAATCTCTAAAGAATAATGAAACTTTCATATATATATTTTTTCATATATCTATATATGTATATATATATTTATATATATATGTATATATATTTATATATCTATATATGTATATAGATATTTATATATCTATATATCTATATTTATATATATATAAATTTTTTCTTGGGTAGTAGTTTTAAATATGTTCATAAAAGTTGACAATTCCTGCTTTAATTTTTAAAATTAATTTTTTCTTTTTAAAAATTTTAGATCATAATATAATTACATTTCCCCTTGCCTTTCTTCACTCCAAACCCTCCTATCTTTCCCTTCCCACTCTCCTTCAGATTCATGGTCTCTTGTTACTCTAATTGTTATTGCATACACACATGTATCTGTATATACGCATCTATTCCTAATTATAATTTCACCTGTATAGCATTACTTGTATATTGCTGATCATTTGGCACTGGACAACCAATTGGTGTGCCATTGTCTAGGGTGTTCCATTCCTCTCTCCTCCTTCCAGCTTTCCTCAGTTGCCTATACTTCTGTATGATTGGCAACTCTACGTACACACACAAAAAACTAAGCTCTGCTTTGTGCACAAAAATGTGTTTTGACATACATGCATATTGTGGACTCATTAAACATAGTTAATTTGCACATATATTATCTTGCTCATATTTTGGGGTGAAAAAAACCTGAAAATCCATTATCAACACTCTTCAAACATCATCACTAACTGTAGTCACCATGCTATGCAATAAATCTCTTGAAATGATTTCTCCATAACTGAAATTTTTATCCCTTAAAAAACATTTTCTCAAATACAAATGCCCCATTCTAGTTGCTACATTTTCCCTTGTGCTTTCAAGAACTGAGTCCTTTTAGATTCCATAATTGATGTTATATCTTGAACATTTGTTTTCTACCCTGGCATTGTTTACTTTATGACACTGTAGGTGGATTTCTATGCTTCCCAGCTATCTGACATCCTGCATATTAAGGCTCAATATACTTCATTATCCACATGAGACATATTTTCATTACCCATTAATCTATTGAGGGACACTTAAGTCGATTGCAGATTCTGTTACAAATAATGATAAAATGATCATATCTTTTTTACACTTCCTTTATGTATTTTTACTAATCTGAAATGGGATTTAGCAGGTATTTTGGGAGAACATGGTAATTTTACTCTCAGTTTTTTGGAAGAAACTTAACTGTTTTCAGAAATGGATGTGTCTTTTAATTTGCATCCCTACTGTGAATTCTGAGGCTTTTTCTGAGCACCTATACATCTTTCTGTTAACTGCTATTAAGAAGCTCTGCTGGACATGGTTGAGAGTAACTCAAGTCTATGGGTATAAACATAAATGCTTAGAAGACTGTTTGACAGCATTAATATTTAGTCGAGTAACAATAGCATGTTTCTCTCCTAGGTTCTATGACCTTTTCGACATTTGGTCAGACTTATAGTACCAGGTATGAAATTCTATCCTTGAAACAAACCTTAAACTTAATTGAAACATAGTTGGTTACTTGCACTGGTAGGTTCACCTTGCCTAGCAGGTCAGTATTGTAGTATTCAAAGTCCAATGTTGTGTAAGACTATGGATATCTTTCTTCCCCAAGTATCATGCATAACACTTTTCAATTATATGATAGCCAGACAATAGGAAGCTTCTTGGTTGTTTAGAATTGACTTCTCTATGTCCTTCAGCAAAATTTTGTCATGTCTTCAGAAATGGGTCCTTATATATAGTCATGATGGGTAACTGGTGCAAATAAAAACACCCTGTGCTGTTTTAAAGACTTCTGGGGCTTTCTAGACTAACTCCTAAGATTAGACTAACTCTCTACTTTGAAAATACTTATATTTTGATCTAATAATTCAAGTCTTCTGGGCACAACATTGTCTACTGCTATAGAGTAATTATTCCCCTTCCCCTTTCTCTTTTTAGAATTGTACTTTGAAATTGACTTATTCATTAGAGGAATTCCATAAGGCTTTTACATAAGCTGATAGTTTTGGCTAACCTAGCCACCATCCCTTATTCTCTTTCATCCTTCATCAATCCTTTAATTCTCAGTGTTTCTTTTCACCTGTGTTCTACTACCCTTGAACTTTTCTTTTAAATTGCAGTATAGGTAATAAGCTTCCATACCACTTTTCTATGGATTATCCCCTCTAACCTACTTCTTTTTTTTAATACAAGTATTTTTTATTAGATACTTTATTTATTTACAATACAGATATTATCCCCTTTCCTCATTTCCCCTCCCTAGAACCCCCTATCTTATACTCTCTCTTCCTTTATGCTTTTATACCATTTTGATTACATGCATGTATTAAGGTCACTACTAGATTGAGGGTCTAGCAGTACAATAGATGCAAATAGTCGAGAGACGAGCAATACAATAAACACAAATAGTCAAAGAAAAAGCAAGGCATTAAACTCAATTGTGTGAAGACTCCAGTGATCACTGTTTCTAAAGGCTTATCAGGATGACCAAAGTATCTGAGCCTACTTCCGCATCCTAGTCCAAGGTCATTTTCATTTTCATGTCTGAAGTCTACTTCCTTGTTCTAGCCTAAAATTTAAATTTCTCTCTGAAAGTACTTCTTTGTTCTGTCGTAATATTTAGATTCCCACCTGAGATTATTTCTTTGTTGTAGCCTATGCTTTAGACTCCTACCTGAAATTACTTTGTTCTAGTCTAATGTCAGATTTCTGCTTGAAGCCTACTTCCTTGTCCTTGGCCAATGTCATATTCCTGCCAAGCAGCCCCTTTCCTTGTCCTTGGCCCATGTTAGCTTCTTGCCAAGCAGCCCCAAAGGCTCTCCACCTCTCCCCCTTTTTTATTTCATTAACAAGACTGAGCCTGTCTTAGGTCATTCTGACAAGAATGCCTTCCTTACCTATCATGAAATATGCATGATCAAAGACAATGCACCTCTGTCATAGTTTGGTAAGGCTCTGTGCAGAATCTTACCCATCCTCGGCTTGCCAGCCTGTTAATTTAATAACTCTGTCTGGTAGTTCATTTTCAGGTTTAAGCCATGTACTTTGGCTGCCAACATGTTGATGTTGCTAAAGATAAGCTTTAACACGATGGGCAGAAATAAAAGTCTCTGACTGGAGCCTGTCTTTCTTATTATCTTGGTTGTATCAGAACTGTGTGGGGTGGGTGTTACTACTAGGGTTAGAGCTCAGGCCTAAGATCTGCTCAGTGCTCAGGGGCAGACTGAAAGGAACCAGTGCTCTGGGCCAGGAGTGAATTCCTGGGTCCCAATTACTCCCTGTTTGGGGCGGGTGTTGCTGTCTCCTTACCTAAGATACCTCCTGGTTAAAGCTCCTCTAACCTACTTCTTGATTTTCTGTTTGTTCTCACATCCCTCGCTGATTATGAATTCCTGTCCTGAGTATTCCACTGCAGTACTTTTGTCTTATTTATAATCTTTTATTCTCCCTTTGATTTCCCCTCTAAGCCTTCTTTCTAGTCTTTTGACATCCTCACTTTTTCTAAGTTAAATACATAGACAAAAATTTGAAGCTAATATCTACATATGAGAGAGAACATATGGCATTTGTCTTTCTGAACCCATGTTCCCTCCTCACCCAGTATAATCTTTCTAGTCTTACTCCTTTAACTTCAAATTTCATTTGCTTTAAAGTAGTACAATATCCCATTGAGTATATGTACTGCATTTTTCCTTGTCCATTCAACTGTTCTTGGACATCTGGGTTTATTCAATTTCATAGCTGCCATATAGCAGCTGTACAGCAGTGAACATGGATGTGCAAATGTGTCTGTAGGAGTAATTGATCTACCTTACTGGTCTGTTGAAAATGCTGAGTCAAAAATATTAATAAGACACTCATCAGAGTTCCTGGTACAAATTTAAAATTAAGCAATACTACATGGGTATTTGTTTTGTTTTGGTAGACTAATAATCTTCAACTACATCGGATAACTCCCATTCCTGTTTATATATGGAAATTAAAACTAGAGGAAATGGTTTAAAAACTCAAATATTTGTCATATAAAATTCATCTATTAAATTTATTTTGAGATAATCTTATATTTTACAAGGTGTAATTTTAATTTATAAATCAAAGAATCATTATAAGTTGTAAATTAAAAATTGTAATGATCTAGATGTCTTTTTCTAATATGAATTCTTTATTTTGGCATTTACCAAAAAGAATTAAACATTTTTAGAAAATTCTAAATATGCGTATAGAGGCTTATGACTATAATCCCAGATCTCAGAAAGTCATGATAGTGTCATGGTGAGTTTAGAGTTCATCTTGGTGTATTTAGTAAGTTCCAAAACAACACAGTCTCGGCTATATCAGGAAACTTTGAGAGAGAGAGAGAGAGAGAGAGAGAGAGAGAGAGAGAGAGAGAGGGAGAAGGAGAGAGAGAGATATTGATGGCATATAAAAGTACACAAAATGAAGACTAATATTGGTGAAATAAAAGAACCAAGATTCAAGAATGTTTATGCATTGTATTGCATAGGACATTTTAAAATTGTGACACATAGAATTACCAAGCCTTTTGGCTTTATTCTGAGATTATTTGTTTGTATCATTTAAACAAATTGTATTATCTCATTTTCAATGCAGATATTGCAACAAGGTGTTTCCAAATAACTTGGGGAAATAAATAAAATTCGTTCTGAGAATGATAATTTATAACTAATTCATTGTGTACTAGAAAAACAGATACAATAATGTTAAGAATCAATTCTGAGTAGAGGAAAGCTACTGATTTATTCGAGTTAATTTTGTATCCAGCCACATTGCTGAAGTTGTTTATCAGCTAAAGGAGATGTGTGGATGCTACAGTCCTACTCAGTAGAGGGAAGAGAATGATCTCTGGGAAGTAGAGGAAAAGAGGCATCTGGGAGGGAGAGAGGAGAAGGAGAGAAAAGAAGGCGGACAGGTGAGATATAGGAGGAGATGGGGAGATGTACAGAGGGTTATGAATTTGAAAGTAGGTTTGTAGCAGTGGGGGAGGGGAAGCTGGGGTGGGTAGCCAGTAGAAAGTCCCAGATGCCAGTGACCCAAGAGGTTCCCAGGAACCAACGAGGAAGACTTTAGCCAAAATAGCTAACAAATGGGGAGATAGAGCCAGTAGAGAACAAATACAGTGGATAGGCATGGCCTCCAGTTGAGGGATGGGGCCACCCACCCACCTCAAAAATATTAATCCAGAATTCCTCCTGTCAAAAGAAAATGCAGGGACAAAGAGTGGAGCAGAAACTGAAGCAAAGGCCACCCAGAGAATGCCCCACCTAGGGATACATCCTATCTGCAGACACCAAACCCAGACATTATTGCTGATGCCAAGAAGTGCTTACTGACAGGAGCCTGGTATAGCAGTCACCAAGAGAGATTCTGCTAGAGCCGTACCAATACAGATGTGGATACACACACCCTAACATTGGACTGAGTGCAGGGACCCCAATGGGAAAGTTTGGGCAAGGATTGTAGGAGCTGAAGGGGTTTGTTATGTCATAGAAAGAACAAAAATATCAACCAACCAGACCCCCCCCAAAGCTCCCAGGAACTAAACCACAAATCAAAGAGTACAAAGGGGGTACCCATGGCTCCAGCTGGTTATGTAGCAGAGGATGTCTTATCTGGAATCACTGGAATGAGAGCCCCTTGGTCCTGTGGAGGCTTGATGACCCAGGATAGGGGAATGTGAGTCCCACTGAGGCAGGAGTGGTTGAACAGGTGGGGGGGAGCACCCTCATAGAGGCAAGAGGAGGGAGGAGAGAATAAGGGGATTGTGGAGGGGAAATTGGGAAGGAGGATAACATTTAAAATGTAAATAAAGAAAATAACCAATAAAAAATGAAAAAAAGTGATAGATTCTGATTCTGCAGGGGTTAATAATAGTCATAGGAATTGTGTGCATTTGTCCAAACTGTAACATGTAAATCAGAAAGTTAGTAGAGGGCATGTATAGAGTATGCAACTATAGGACCATAGAACCATAAAAACATGGAGGTATTTATGGTTAAGTGTACTGTATGCAATAAGAAAACCAAACAAATGAATTGACAATTGAAAACATTTAATTGTCAAAATAAAAATTAACCGGATGCAGAGGGAATAACTGTTGTAGAAATTACTCCGTATGTTTTCAGAACATGTGAATTTTTTTATATTTAAATATAAGTAATAAATGCAGCCACAATTTAAAGCACTCTGTGAAGCAAGTTCCTGACTTTGGTCTAGAAAATGGAGTGAAGGTGACAAAATTTTCCCAGATCAAAAACCTGGTGATTCTTTAGATGTGAAAAAGTTACTGTTCTTGGAATTTTATGTCTGTAGTTCTATCTATATATGGTAGTCCTAGTGTTACCTGCATTACTACATTTTAGTTATCAAAACAAGAAATGTTTAACAATATATGCCATCCTAATTTAATGTTCTTTCTTAATTCACCAGTACATTGCAAAACCATAAAGAAACAGGATTATATTAAATTTAACCCATTAATTTAATTATTATTTTAATTTGGCTTTCTTTGTCTCTCTACAGAGAATTGAAGTCTGAAAGCAAATTTCCATTTTGTGTGATAAGTTGGACTTTTAGTCTTCAGACTTCCCATATATACCAGGATATCTCTCAAGCAGTTGTATATATCCTGGATTAACAATAACTTAATAAAGTGGGACTTTTATATGCCTGAAGGCAGCATGCTTGATTATTGTTAAATCTGTATTTTTCAGAGCTGAATTTTCTGTGTGCTGAGAAAATTACGTTTCCAAGACAACAGAGCTGAAGGTCAGATGTCTAGACAGACTAATTCACTGGTTTTATTAGCATCATCCTGTCACCTTTTGGAACCGCTGCTGGGTTTCTGCTGGCCGTGTACCAATATCGTAGGATGAAGGATGCTACATTATTATGCTGATACTACTGGTGAAAAAAATATAACTCAAGTATATTAAACCTGAAAGGAGCTGGGCCAATTTTTAAAAGGCAAATCCAAGCCAAGGTTCCTTATCTCAAGTGTATCTCATTAGCAACTAACGGAGCTTTATAGGAAGAGAAAAGAAAAGTGCTGAGGAATCACATAGGTATCCTCCCTAGAGGAAGGATAATTAACTAGAAACAAGCTGCAGCAGCAATCTTGTATTTCTATTTTATATTAAAGATTAAATAAAATAGTGTATCTTTTGTTTTAAATTCCATGATGAGTCCATTTTGTTTTAAAATATTTAGTATCTAATAACTTTGAGTTACTTCAGACAGGTAAATTTTATTAATTCTGCTGCATCGACAATCCCATACATACCTCGGGCTAACCATTACTAGTATTTTGGAAAGTGTAACTGTACACTGTGCTATTTCACTCTTAATTTAGTGATTTTTGGATTGTCCTCCTCCTCTGGCTCCCATTCTCCATCTAGAGGAAATCTAGTATGTGACATGGTCTTAAGAAATCAAAGAGCAGTGATTCCAAAAAGAAGCAGAATTATTTAAGAGGACAAGGAGACCAGCAGGATGGCATGAAGTCACCAGAGGAAGCAAAATGTGAAGGAATGTATGTAATAAAATGATATACACAGGTGAAAATGTCACAGCAAGACCCATTATTTTATGGACAAACTTAACCCCATAAACAAAAATAACTGTAGTAGCAGGTGCAGAAACAACAATACACTCTGGTCTTTGAAGATAGTGTTGTTGCTTAAGAAAGTCTCTGGTGATGAGGGTTGTCTCTCACCTGAACGTTTTAAAGAGCCATACAGCTTGGTAGACATAAAGTCCAAACTCGTGTTTGTGATTTGCTTATTTGTGTCTTGTCCATGTCTGTCTTATGGAATAGAAAAGGTCCATGTCAGCTCCTGTTGTGAGCAGGGAGCCCAGCTCTGTTTATTATATGGGACATCTATACTTTTCATAATAGAGATTATCACAGTGGCTACTTCCCACATTCAAACTCTTGACACGAAAGACCCATGCCACACTGAGATTCCAATCACTTTTGCACCTCTCCCTGAACACTACCATAGTTCTCAGTAATTTTTCTATTTATTTTTGTTTTGTCTTTCAATGCAAATGCTTTATGTCCTATTTCATTCAATATTCATCCATCTCATATTGGTTTTCTATTAAGCATATGTCTTCTTTCCTCTCTCCTTTACCTATCTTCATTCTTCTCATTATTTACTAATACATTTTAGTGCTAAATTCTTAACATAATAAAATTATTTGTAGTTCCACAAATTGTCATCCTTTCCCACTCACTCATCTCTCTACCCATGTCTCTAGCAGGCCTTTTCTCTCCTTTCCTCTCCTTTCTTTTCCTTTTCGCTTTTCTCCTTCCCTCCCCTCTCTTTTCTGCCCTTCTCCTCCCTTTCCCTCCCCCTCCCTTTCCCCTCCCCTTCCCCTCCCCTCTTCTCTCTCCCTCTCTCTCTCTCTCCCTTTCCTTTCCTTTCCCTTTGCTTTAACTCCCTTCTCAACTCCCCTTCTCATGTCCCAAGTAAACTCTATTCTACATTATACCCATTGTATGGCTGGTACCTCAGAGGGAAGTGATGCATCAGCATGGGCCTGTGGAGACAGCCCTTCTACATCACCATACCTGGCTCTACAAATAATATCCATGGCTGCTTTTTATAAAACCCAACATTTGGTGCTGAATTAATCAATCAAACTGTGCACCAAGAGTTTCTTCACCACTGAAAATTATGGAAAATATTTAATTTAATTTTAACCGGTGCTGGGAGATAATACAAAATGAATACTTTTCAGTAAAGCAAGTAAAGGGAAATTTATTATCTCCCTTATTTAAGGTTGTTAAGTATAAGAATAATTACGATTTAGACACGTGTCACTTTTGATTAAATTAGAACTGATAATTATAAGTAGTGAGAAATAGATACCGGGCATTTTCTAACATTAATGTTAAGAATTAAGAAGCCTTTCTGGTTTTAGAGGCATTGCAGGCAGCTGGGTCACATGTGAAGCAATATGTCACAGTGAGGAGAGAGGCTATATCTATGCTCAGTGTTATGACCTATGACCATCAGAATAATGAGTAGCCTGAAACTCCCTGAAAAAAGCAAGACTGAGATGACCTCCAATCCAGCCCTAGGGTGCCTAGACAGAGATCTAGCCTGAGACAACCACCAATCCAATGACAGACAGGCTTAATTATCAGCTCCCATAATGAGGGTCAAGCCAGAGACTAGAAGTACCCCACCTGGGACCGGGCCCCTGGGCAGGAATGAGTCAGAGACAGATAACCATCATAAGGGGTCACTAAGGAAGGCCAGTCCAGGAGGAACCCCAAGACAACCACCAGATAGGCACTATGGGGCCTGGACAGGGAGCTAGCCTGAGATGACCACCAATCTGGCACAGTACAGGCCTTGAAGGGCAGACCTTGCCTGAGATGATCCCTGCCCTTGTGTACTCTTGAGACTCCTGAGATGACCCAGACACTCAGAGACCTTGAACACCATTAAGCAAGTAAATGGTGGAGAAATGGAAGGCAAAGAGAAACAGAAGGATATGGGCCCAATGAAGAGAGGCAGAACTGGAGACTTGAGGGTAGTGAGGAACAGCCTGATGTGCATAGCTGGTGATGCCATGTAGAGTGGTCTGTGCTGCCACCAGAGGCCATATCTGGGTCTTTCACCCTGCAGCAATAGGGGTTTGTTACCAACAGAGAACAATTGGATGTCCCTGATCTGGACTGATGCCTGGGGAATATGTTGATATCTGAGGGCTGTGTAGAATTGGCCCCATCCCTCACCTGAGGATTGTGAGAAATCTGGCCCTGGAAGCATAAGAGCATGAGAGCTGATCCTGTCCCTAGCCAGCTGTAGTATTCAGGAGAGCAGCTCCACACATTATGGTACTTGCTGATTACCTAGCCCAAAAATATTAGAGTAGAAGACCTAGCCCTAACCACTTCTTTCCCCAAGTGGAAGTATGGATGAGGGAGAGACACCCTTCTCCTCCCTAGACCCTCTGTTGCAGGCAGGAGATCTGTCCCTAGGGTCATGGGAACAGGAGAGCTGACCCTTCCTTGAATCAGCTACATCCACGGGAGATGCCTGGACAGCAAAGTAGAGGTGACCTTAGGGGTAGGGGTACCAGTGAGCTGGCTCCAAGGGTGTGAGCATGGGATAGCAGGAACTATCCATCTCTTCTCCTCATCTGTGGCAGGCAGGAGAGTTGACGTTGCCCCTCACCTGCTGCTGCACTCTGCATTCTGCATTCTGCACGCTGCACGCTGCACGCTGCACTCTGGAGAGTAGGCCCTGTACTTCTTCTGAGCAGGAGGTCAGAGCTGGCCCTGGATGTGCTGCTAGTAGGTGAGCCAGCCCCAAGTGTACGAGTGTGTGGTATGTGTTTTGGGGTCCAACTGTAGTTCTGAATGCTCTGCTTACTCCCTCTCAGGGTGTCCAGATGCTACTGCAGCCAGGCTGGAAACATGAAGAGGAGTCCAGAACAGGTGAGGTTCTGCAGGATCTCTTTTGGGCTAGGGGTGAGCTTGAGGGTGAGGAGAGAGAGGCCTTCTCTGAAGGAACTTCAATGGAAGATCTCTCTTAGACAACCTTAGCTTTTATGCATGCTTTTATTTGGGGTAGGCATGTATGAATATACTTTATTAGGAGTGAACCAGGCCTATATATAGGCTTGGGAGAGTGGGACATCATTTTCAGGGTAAATAAAAAGCATTGGCTAGAGTATTAAAGTTCTATGAATGCCTCATTTGCGTAGAGAGGCATTCCAGGAATCCCAGGTCCTTGCAGGGTGATTCTTATGGAGCCTAGAGGCAGAGGTTTGTAGGTCTACCAAATACTCCTCAACCTTCCCCAGGTAGAGGTTGTGGGGAGTCAGGGTCCCAAGGCAAGATCAGAGAAGGCAGAGCCCTGCTGGTCAAGGGAGTCTTCCATTTTGCACTGTGCTCAGATGAGCTAACCAGTCATGGTAAACTGACCTTAGTTAGTAGGATTTGCCCCCATGAAAGTGAGAGTCATCTCTGCCTCTTGTCTGCTGGGCAATGGCATAGATGAGGGATGGGGGAGAACTGGCAGACAAAACAGCTGGCCCTGGGGTCATGAGAATGGGAGAACTGGCTATGTCCTTTACCAGCTACAACCCTGGGGAGAGCAGACTCTGCACATTACCTGAGCAGCAGGGTAGAGTTGGCCCTGGCTGCAGGGGTTTCTCGTGACCAAGCTCCAAGGGCATAAGAGCAGAAGAGACAGCGGGGCTGACCAGCTCAGTTTCATTGGTTTTGAATTGGTCTACCCCAACATCTACTCTATCAATGAACTGCTGGAGTTCATGAAGGGGATGCTCCTACGGATCCAGAGCTATAGAATCTCCATGATACAGAGCAACAAAATGATATCTGAGAGGAGTCCCACTAAGGTTCCAGTACTGAGAGAGTAGCAGAAGCCAGAGGCCTCATACCAGACCACAGAGTCCCTGCAATGAACATTAGCAAGTAAAGAAGTGTGGACAGAAGAGTGTACCATAGGACACATATGACACACTGTAGTTTCCAAAATGAGAATTTTTTCTCTGTTGTATGGGAGGTTGCAAGAGAGAGTGGAGGACAGATACCAGAGGACGGGTAAATGAGTGGGATTGTGGTGCATGATGTGAAATTCACAAAGAATCAATTTTTTTTTTAAAAAAATTAAGACTTCAAGAAAATAACATTTTCCAGATTGTACAGGACATACGCCCACATGAACTGACAGCCACTGGTAGCATGCACTAGACTTGTGCAGGTTCACAGCAGACAATCTATCATGGAGGAGATGAAAAAGTACGTCTATATCAAGCCAATAGCTGCGGGCAGAAGAAAAATCAGTTTTCCTGTGTAAATAGATTCTAGGTATATGGAAACACACTCTAGGGCAGGCCTCAGGCTCAGGAGTAGCTGGCCAACACAAATAGGACCTCACATCTTTGATGTTTTCATATTCTCTCTCTCTCTCTCTCTCTCTCTCTCTCTCTCTCTCTCTCTCTCT
>JANHMN010000024.1:8579-63762 GCA_030674055.1 Rhabdomys pumilio | reverse complement strand
ACACACACACACACACACACACACACACACACACACACACACACACTGGTTTGCTTTCTGCCACTGTGTTAAACACCATGACCAAAAGCTATTTGGGGAAGAAAGTGTTTTTATCATTAAATACTTCCAGGTTATAGGTCATCGTTTTACAGGTTTATGACAGAAAATTAAGTCAGGAACCTAGAACAGAGACCGTGGAGTGTAAGACAGGTTACTGGCTTAGCTAACTTTCTGTATTGCTTAGCTAACTTTCATATATAGTTCTGACCTAACTTCATAATGACAGCACAGCACATAGTGGACTAGGCAGGCATGCCTATAAATTAATTAGCAGTTAAGAAAATGCTTCACACACATAACTACAGTCCAATCTAAATTTTGAGATTCCCTCTTTCCAGGTGACTCTTGGTATGTGTCAAGTTGACAGCTAAAGCTAACTGACAGTCATAACAAAATGTGTTCACTGCTTTGTTCTTTTGTCTTTTAGAAAATAACATTTAGATCAACAAGAAGCCACAAATTAAATTACATCACTCCCCCAATCATAAAAATCATGATTCAAAAAAATACACATTTAGAAATACAGCAGAGAAAATAATTCATTCCCTAAAAGTGCTTGCTTTATAAGAACCAGGTCCTAAGTTGGATCTCAAAGTTTTATTTTTAAGTATAGGCATGGTGGCTGGCAGTTGTAAGCACAAGACTCAGGAAATAGAGATAAATAGATTGCTAGAGCTCGTTGGCTAGCCAGACTACTCTACTTAGTTCACTCCAGGCCAGTGAGAAGCCTTTCATCAAAAAAGTGGACAGCCTAGGTAAGAACACTAGAGTTTGTCTTTGTCCATCAAATGCTCATGCATATATGCACATAAAGCTCCATTTCATGCAATTATATATATATATGTATATATATATGTATATATATGTATATATTATAATATAGTATAATATATAGTTATATATTATTTACATACATATATATAATTATATATATATTATACACACATATCATATATACACACACACACACACATATATATATATATATATATATATATATATATATATCTCCAAATAATAATGGCTTCTGGTTTCTAGACCAGTTTATCTTAATGTTGGCTGGAACCAATAAGAAGGTCCATAAGCTTATAAGAAATGAAATTGTACTAAGATTTCTTGTTAAAATATTAGTTTTAATACAGATGATCTCTGTATATAAATCATTACCACCAATGTGCAAAGTTTGATAATAAAAAGAAATGAATCAGCTGGGAAATGACATTTGCTTCTCTTTTCCATAGTTTGTTCCGTGAGAGTTGGAAATCCTTGGAGACTGTGCTGCCATGACATTTGGAGCTGGCTTATGTAAGTTCAGAGTACACCTTCAGAGAACAAGAGGCAGAACTGGTCAGGAGATTGTGAAAGGTGAGAATTTTGCTAACTCCAGAGCTGAAGAAGCACTTGGAGATGTCAGCTTATCATTAGATAAATGTGAAAAATAGCTCTGAGACTGAAATCTTGTCCTCTCATCAGTGATGACTGTTGAGTGCTTAGCACTTGAGACAGCCTACATCAGTATTAGTGATTTTGCAAGTGGCAAGTAAAATTTGGTGCTGAGACTTTTGGAAAGAAGTAGACTGACAGTATCCATCCAGAAATGTGATTAAATGTGATTAAAAGTGATGAAAAGAGCCACTGTGAAAAATCAGGAAATAGTCCCAATCATCTTTATTAATTCAGTATTTCAGAAAGCAATGTTAAAAGCTTACAGAATGTAGCTTTTTAGTATCTTTAAGGACATTTCAGTCAATTATGATGAAACAGAGATTGTTTACATGTTTTAAATTTGAAAGGAGATTTTAAAAAAACATTAAACCTTTATGGGAATATTGAGAGGACAATTTGGAATAGTTCTCTCCTCATCTCTGACTGAAAATACTTTATGTGGGGAATCAGCTTCCAGTTTTCCTATTTTAATTAGTATTTATGTAGTTAAATGTCTTAATGTAAACCATAAAATAAAACCCTTTTTCATTTTGTTTCTTAGAATATATTAAAATCCCAACAAATCATATTACTTAAGAAAAAGTAATTTCTGGATGATTTTTATTCTGTCAGTGTTCTTCTTTTTTAAAGGAGGCATCTACCATTGAATTCATTACCCAGATGCCACACATCCATGTATAACTGTACTTTCTACTTCTTGAACACATACATAATGGTGTTATCATTACAACATAATGGGATGAGTAGTTGAGAGATATTTCTAACAGGAACAAACAGGCTTATCCAACATCAAGGACAACACTCAATAGCTCAGCACATTCTGAATCTCTCCTAATGTTCTGATTGCATGTCTTTAAATTGTAATGTTTATTGCATAATTACAAAATCGTTATCACACTATGGCCACTGCATCTTTAAAATTGATGTCTTAGATGTCCATTTCCGATGTATCATCCAAGGATATATGGGCTTCACTGAGTAAGGATTTATGCCTTGATGTTTTCATATGGATTGCATCAAATTACTTGCCTTGGATGTGAAGAAATATATTTTCATATCAAAATGTATATACTAATAGTTATACTGTAAAATTTAAAAAAAATTTGATATGTGGATCCATTTCTTTAGTTCTTTTTAATATTCTATGGATGAAGCTGTAGTAAGTTTGAAGGAAGGCTGATCATAAAGGACAAACCTTACCATGAGAAATGGGTGATGTCCAGCTCAGTTTTAATTCAAAAAGGAAAAGTGTTCTTAATGTTTGACTCCTTACAGCCCGTTTATTTGCAGTTTCTGTTATGACAACTGTAATGAAAGTGATTAATCTCAATTACAAGATTAGGCTTTGTCTTCTATGTTACAGAATTTATAGCCCCACTAAACTAGCTTTAGTTAGGGACCTAATTTGAAAACAACTATGCTTCAGTATAACATAGTTGATATTTTTAGTTTATCCTGGTAATCATTTGGGTATTATTAAATGTTTTACAAGTAAAAGCAAATTTCAGAGAATCAACTATAATAAATCTATGTACATCAGAATACATTGATAGTAAAATATCTTTTTAAATGTAAAATACATAAAAATAATTAGTATTATATATTTGAATTGAATACAGGTAATGGCAATTTTTTTCATTCTGATTTTACCCAAATATTTTGCTCATTGTGTGTCATTACTGTGAATAATGGTACATTTATATAGTTAGGATAAATTTGTCAGGATATGATAATATTCAATTCAATTACTTGTTTTATTGCCTCATTCTCCCAGTTTTATTTTGTCAGTAAATCTTATGATCTGTTTAGAGCCTAATTTTAAATACTACATGCTAGTATGTTAGATTTAGGTTGTGAGATTTTTAAAGGAGAATAAATGTTTACTTTATATTTCACTCCTGCAGTGACCTAAGGTCTTTGTCATTTCCTTTGTATTTCAGCAATATTTCGAGTTAGGGGGAGGGAGGGAGGGAGAAAAAGAGAGGGGGACAAAAGAGAGATGGGTTGCAGAAAGATGCTATAAACTGTTTATAAAATTATAAAATTTAATGTTAGATTGATTGTAAATAATCTAATGGCTCCCAAATGAGAAACTATTTAGATGTCTTATAGTTTTACAGTTTTGTTCTTAATATGCTAGTCATTTTAGGTCTCTACATGCTACCTGAAAATATTTATATTCATCTAGTTTGTCACAGGTTAGGAGCTCTGTATTAAATACATTTTGAGAGATGAATGATAATTTTGAGAATATTTTAATGGTTGTAAAAGCTTCCAGCTATCTACAATAAAGCATAACTTTCAAATATTATGTTTGAAGAGGAGCCAATGGCATTGTCATAATGTAGCTGAGTACAGAATGTGGAAAGGTGATATAATATTAAAAGTCAGTGAGCCTAGAAATAGAAGCAAAATATTTACAGTTGAGCAGTTGGTCTTGATAAAAGTTAGAAATTAAACTGGAGCTGTTCTGTGGAGATTCAGTCCTCTCATGGGGATAATGCCAAGAATATAAACAAAAATTATAATAATTTCTGCTTTACTTCATCAGCATGTTTACATGTTTGCATTAGTAACCTCTTATTAATGTTCTAGTCATCTTAGGGGACTTTCATGAATAACAGTATTGGAAAATAAGTGAATTAATACCCATTGCACATTCATATGTATTTTACATCTGATTGAAAAGTAACCATATGCATTACTCTCTTAGAAATTAAGGCACTAACTGGGCAAACAGGATGACTCAGATGGTAAATGCACTTGCCTCTCAATCCTGTTGACCTCGATTCTATCCTCAAAATCTACACGGTGGACAGAAAAACAGGTTCTCCAAAGTTATTCTCTGGCCTTCACCTGTGTGCCATGGCATACACTTGTGAACACACACATCACAAAACAAACACATAACAGTAATAATAAGAACAACAACAACAATAGTGACTGCATTTTAAAAAGATGTTAATGCACCTGCCAATAGTGTATGTACATGCTGAATATTCAAAGAGAAAGCTTTGTTTTGAACATGATATATATATGTATATTCCAGATTCCATTATTTGTAACCTTTAAGATGCATAATATTTAAACATCGGGTTATATTGGTTTTTTTTTTTTTACTATAAATTCTGAAATAATCCAAAGCAGACGAAGGTTGCTTTAATTCTTAAATGCCATGTCTTTATGCCTTAACTGCTATAACTTTATATGTGACATTTACTAGATGGATTATATGGTAAACCTATCCATAAGTCTGTAAGATTTGATTTCTTTAACACATAGTGTATTTAAAAGCACTACTGTGGTGAGGTCTTCTGTCATTAAACTTTTCTTTAAGTTCTCTCAGGACTACATAAAAGCTTCAGTATATGAGATTTATGTGTATTTTAGTAGATTGAATTTGGTACTAACTTGCTCATATTTTATGTCATTTGTATTTCATTTTTTATTTTAGAAATACCATCGAAATATGTTTTATTATTATGAGTAAACAATAATAATATAGGCATGCAGAATTCATATCTTGACATCCAAAGACTACTAAATATAGAGCTTTTACTGAGGCCCTTACAAGGAACAAAGCAGGCTTAAATCTATACAGCAGTTAAAAAAAAAAGTATCCTAGCTTAATTAGAAAATGTGTTACTCAAGTTTGAAAATCTAAAGTAAGAATAAGTTACTCAGAATATTTAGTGCAGGTATTACTGTGCTTTGCTTAATAGGTACTGGAATATCATTCACAAAGTCATTGTGCATATAGAATATCTATACAATATAATTAAATATAAACCAAGATATATACAAATATATACAGTCTTTATTTTGGGATGGTATAATCTTTAGCATGCTTTGATAATGTTTTTGAATAGTTTAAAAACAACATATTTTTGTTTTGACAATAGTGTCAGTTATGGGTTTTATCCTGGGGCAAGAAAATGGTTCAATGTTTCCATGATGTTCATGACCCCTCTGTACCAGTGAGATTGTCTTCCTGTCCAGATGTTAATGTTCCTCACAGGGTTCAGAGATGGATAAGATTTTTGAACACATTATTTTAGTAGTGTCCAGAGTGGCTTCAGGCACTATGAGAGCTAACTATTAGTGATGAAACATCCACGCCAAGTCAGATTTGTTGATATTTCCACACCCTGTGATTCAAGTACAGGGTGTCTTCAGCAATAATGTTATACCATTGAGCTCTGTAACCAATAACATTGAGAAAAGCCTTTTAGTTTTGCAGGAGTTGATGGGACCCCATTTACCAACAACTCCATATAGATAATCCATTTACTCAAGATGGTGGATGGATACAAGTGAACAATGTCCTCCAGACACAAGGGGACAGCCGTACATTTGAACTCACAGGGATTATGACAATATACAACATTCTTATGTAAGATCAATCTAGACCATATCTCTGTATGGATAGCCAAGGCCAGCATGTGTTTCCTCCTCTAGCTAAGAAGCTACTGGTAACTGATGGGTGCTGGGAGAGGGACTTTCATTTTCTTTAAGCATGTTGCCCCGATAAGTCAATCATACATCTGTAGAAGGTCATGTGTCTGAAAGTAGATGGGTAGCACAGCCTGGGCAGGAGGGTTGAAAAATGAGGACACAGAATGGGCTAGATCTAGGGAGATTTCAGAGAGGGGCTGAATACTACCAAAATATATTATATAAAATTCTTGAAGAACTAATTAAAAAATAAAATAAAAAATTGATCAAAGACAGTTACAAAGAATATTCCTGTAATGCAATAATTCACAATTTTTAAGAATAGATTCAATAAATATGATAATATAATGATGCATTTAAGAGAAGAGAATCTTTAAAAAGCATGAAATTTATAAAGTTACCATGTGTTTGGAATGATGAACAACATATGAAATATTTCTAATGGGATATATGGATAAACTTGATATATAAGTGACTGTGAGACATAATTTAAAAAGTTCAATAAGATACTTGTACCAAATTATAATGTAAATATATTTTAAAGTACTGGCTGAAGCTTTATTTAAAAAATTAAGTAGTACCTCATGGTGTGGCACAAGCCTAAGTCTATGCAATCAGGACCCCCCCCCCAACTATTTTGCAAACATTTTAAGATTTTTTTTTAATTAAAAAATTTTTTTATTTACATTTCAAATGTAATCCCCTTTCCCAGTCCCCCCACCCAAACTCCCCTATCCCATCTCCCCTCCCTCTTCTTCTATGAAGGTATTTCCCCAGCCACTCACCCACGCATTTCTGCCTCACTGCCCTGGCATTCTTCTACACTTGGGTATCAAGCCATTTAAGTAAGAAGCTTAACAGCTCTAGGCCAGCTGGACTGTAGACTGAGCCTTTGTCTCAAACAAACAATATTGGGTAAAGATAATCATATAGAAACATAAAGAAAAGTAACATGAAAAATAAAATGTAAAATATAACTTGGACAATTTCTATAACTATGCAAGAATATTTATTGATTAACCAAGGTGAATAACTTCTAGAATGGACAGTCAGAAAAATTACTCATACTTTACTGATATAAAGTCCAAAAAGACAAATCACTGGTTAAAACAAACCATACACACACACACACACACACACACACACACACACACACACACACAAAGGATATCATTACAAAAATACAAAGAGTTTGATCATTGGTATAGTTTTCAAATGTGTTGCTATTTCTTCTTTGGAAAAAATTAATATGAATATTCATATACAATAAATTAATTTGACTGCTAAAACTTTCACAAGTAGTTAAAACTACATACATCTATATTGCATATTTTCAAATATTAGTTGAAAAAATTATTTTATAGCCATTCCAGCAATGTAATGCTTTTGAAATATATGTTATTGCTTACTTCTGTGATTTATTCCCTTATAAATGCTAATTAAGATTCTATTTCATTAAAAATGTATAATTGAATATTTGAGCTGTTTCCTAGTTAAGCTTTAATAAATAAATTAAACAAACAAAAAATAAATCATTTAGAACGTTTTTTACAAAACTTATGTTACCAATTATCCTGGATAAAAACTGAAAAACGTATAATTTGAAGTTCATAGAAGATATGTTTTCACACTTACACTACGTTGTCAAAGTAGATTTGCAATGTTTCATGATTTTAGATTTTACAGCACTACCAAGTGTTATGTGATGAGTTTACCTAGTCTTCATCCATATTTGGCATTACTGTAACTATTCAAAAGACATTCTAATGTGCTTGTATGAAAGTCTTTCATTTTTATTTTATTGGTGTTAAATCACAATGAGTATATGATCACACACATATTTATTTTTCACATACTGACTTTGTAAGCATCTTATTTTATAAGGTTTATTTTTCATTAATGAATTTATCTTACTTTAGAAAATTGTTATCTTTATGGTATCATTTATAGAAATATTTTATGTTTTTCATAGAAGCCTTCTGACAGATGTATTTATTCACTGTTGGGTTGTGACCACATTTTTATCCATTTAAGCTTTAAATTATTTTTATTATTTATTTGACAGTTTCATAAACGTCTTTTGATCCTATTCAGTCTCCATTCCCAACTCTTCTCAAGTCCATGCTCCTTCCCTTCCCATGCAACTTTGTGTCCAGTTGTTATTGTTTTCACACCAGGGTCAATTTTCCCCCTCCATATATTCATGTATATGAGATTTCACTTTGTTGTATGGTCAACTTGTCCAGTACTACACCTTGAGAGAAAATTGAGTTTCTCTTAGCAGTTATAGAGTGCCAAAGGCTCCTCATTAGAGGTGAAATCTGTGTGGAACTCCCTGTTCCATGCTGGCACTTTGTCTGTTTGGCTGACACAGATCTAGTGCATGCTGTCACAATCACTGTAATTCTTAGGAGCAACTGCTCCACTGTGCCCTGATACTCTTCTTTCCTGTAGCTATCCATCACTTCTGGATCTCTCATGTTTCTTAATCTACTTCACAATGACTCCTGAGCCATTGGAGAAGGATTGTAGTCTCAAATTTAGATAATGCACAAACTAATTTTTCCCTAATCTTTTTTATACCATTTTAATTACATGCAAGTATTAAGGTCAGTTCTAGGTTGAGGAACTAACTAATACAAATAGATGCAAATACTCAAGGAACAAGCAAGACAATAAACACAAATAGTCAAAGAACAAGCAAGGCAATAAAGAAAGTCTCATGATCACTCCTGAGATCACTGTTTCTAAGGGCTTATCAGAATGATCAAAATATCTGTGCCTACTTCCCTGCCCTAGCCCAAAGTTATTTTCATGCCTGAAGCCTATTTCTTTTTCAAGCTTAATATTTAGATTCCTGCCTGAAATTACTTCTTTGTTCTAGCCTAATGTCAGATTCCTGCCTGAAGCTCACTTTCTTGCCCTTGGGCGATGTCTGATTCCTGCCCAGCAGTCGTGAAAACAAGGTTGAGTCTATCTAAGGTCATTCTGACAAGAATGCCTTCCTTACCAGTCATGGAATATGCATTATCAAAAGCAATGCACTTATGTCTTAGGTTGGTAAGGCTCTATGCAAAATCTTACCCATCCTTGGCTTGACACTCTGTTAAATTACTAACTCTGTCTGGAGGTCCATTTTCAGTTTCAAGCCATGTATGTTGATTGCCAACTTGTTGATGATGTTAAAGACAAGCCTTAACATGATGATTAGGAATAAAAGCATTTCCAGGACAAAAAGAACTAGCATAATCAAGCTATATATGCCATTCTTAAAACCTTATCAAAATGTAAATAATGACCTCAGTCTATGTATAATTTTATCATCAGTATCTGCAGTATCAAAGCTTGGCAGAGCAGCATTCTTTAATTTATAATCTCACTATGCAAAGTTAAAACATCCAGAGAGGTGTTAGAATTATGCCAAATACAGTGCAAGTTTCTTTAAACTTTTTCCTAATTATAATGACTATCACTATTAATTATAGAAGTAACATATCCATTGGAATTTGGCATGGCACTTGAGATGGCTTGTTACTCTTACACTCTGAACCTCTGTCCAATAATTTGAATAGGATAAAGAGTATCAATCTGTTTTTCCAAACGCCTCTCTAATTCCTCTTGAATACTCAGTACATTAGTAAATTTTTTTTTTGCTAAAGGATCAACAAAAGTAGCTATCTTAACTTCTTGTGTCAAAGCAACTATAGAAGAAATGGTGCTAGCTATTAATATAATTAAAGCTGTTATATCAGCAGTAATCAAGCCCACTCTCCTCTTGCTTTTTCTTAAAGCCTGACTCACTTCTTCCAGTACCTGCAAGCTTTTTTCAGAAGACCAAGGTTCTGTAATATTCAGGGCAACAATACCAAAACTGGTTGATAGATCATCATACCAGACATGCCAGGTTTCAACACACTAATACAATTAGAAAGTGTACAATCGATGCAACTTACATGAAATACTGTAGAAGAAACAAAAGTAATTTTAACTTGACAATTAAAAGAACCTTAACACATGCACTAACACTCTTTTGGAATCCAGATCCAGTTCCAACTTTATCTCTTGCTAATGTAACATCATAAAGAACTACAACTAACTTCCAAACATTTCTCTGAAAATATCTAGAACCAGCCTTCCAAATGAAGACTGCTTTTTCCAATATTGGAGTGTTTTTTAGATGAGTCCATGATTGAGTCCAAATAACTGGTCACATTTAAGAAAAATACAATAGTCACTATAATATGGAAAATACTAATAAAGTCACTTTAATAGCCTTATGATTGTTTTTTACTCCTTCAGGATCTGAATGGATGACATGACAGCAGGAAACCATTCCACAGTGACTGAGTTCTTTTTAGCTGGACTCTCAGAGAAACCAGAACTCCAGCTGCCCCTCTTCTTTCTCTTCATAGGAATCTATATGATCACTGTAGCAGGGAACATGGGCATGATTATACTGATTGGGCTCAGTTCCCAACTACACACACCTATGTATTATTTTCTTAGCAGTCTGTCCTTTATTGATTTCTGTCAGTCCACTGTTGTTACCCCTAAAATGCTGGTGAATTTTGTGACAGAGAAGAACCTCATCTCCTACTCTGCATGCATGACTCAGCTCTACTTCTTCCTCATTTTTGCAATTGCAGAGTGTTACATTTTAGCTGCAATGGCATATGACCGCTATGTTGCCATCTGTAACCCCTTGCTTTACAATGTAACCATGTCTTATCCAATTTACATTTCCTTAATTTCAGGAGTATACATTATTGGTGTGATATGTGCATCAGCTCACACAGGCTTCATGGTTAGAATTCGATTCTGTAATTTAGATGTGATCAATCACTATTTCTGTGATCTTCTTCCTCTCTTGAAGCTTGCATGCTCTAATACCTATATCAATGAAATGCTGATTTTGTTTTTTGGAACGCTGAACATCTTTGTCCCAATCCTGACCATTATTACTTCCTACATCTTCATCATTGTCAGCATCCTGCGTATTCGCTCCACAGAAGGCAGGTCCAAAGCCTTCAGTACTTGCAGTTCCCACATCTTGGCTGTTGCTGTCTTCTTTGGATCTTTAGCATTCATGTACCTTCAGCCATCATCAGTAAGCTCCATGGACCAAGGGAAAGTGTCTTCTGTGTTTTATACAATTGTTGTGCCTATGCTGAATCCCCTGATCTATAGTTTGAGGAATAAGGATGTCACTGTTGCCTTGAAAAAATTAATTGAAAGAAAAACATTTATGTAGTTAGAAATAATGCGAGGAATAATTATTAGAGCAAGATTTGCTATATACACATAGTTTGAATTGATATTATTTATTTTAGTCTACTTGTTAATTTTATTACTCATCTTCTAGGACATGTTCATAATTTTTAGTATTATAAATTTCAATTTCAGTTTTCTATACTAATATTACCCCATATTGTTTCACAGTCAACAATGTTAACAAATAGTAAAAATGACATGTTTCTATATTCTGGTGTTCAGTTGGCCATAATATTGTGTGTGTGTGTGTAGCTCTAGCTTTTCTGGAACTCATCTTGTTGATTCCGCTGGCCTTGAACTCAGAGAGATCCATCTGCCTCTGCTTTCCAAGCTCTGGGATTAAGGGTGTATGCCATCATTTCCTGGCTTTAAATGTTTTAATATCAGTTCATATTAATATCCTAAGAAAATTTCTTTGCATTATTACCATTCATACTATTTCTGAGAATGACATACCAATTTGTTCTTTCCCTTTCTTACCTCTGAATTCTACCATGTACTTCTTTCTTCTCTCCTTTAAATTCATAAACTATATTTCATTAATTTTTATTGCATGCATGACTGTCCTCTGAGAAGCTCCACTCACCATGTGACTGAAACATATGCAGAGACCCAGAAACAAACATTGGAAAGTGCTTGGGGTTTCTTACTGAAGAGTTCTGGGAATGACTTAGGAGTCTGAATGGGGATAGGAACTCCATAAGAAGGCCAAAATAATCAACTCACCTGGGCCCTTGAGTGCTCTCAGAGGCCGAACCACTAACCTAGGAGCACATACTGGCTGGACCTAATCCCATCACTCATATGTAGCAGATATGCAGCTCTATCTTCATGCTGGTACCCGAGCAACTTGAGCAGGGGTGGTCCCTAAAGCCTTGACCTCTCTGTGGAATATGTTATTCTGGTTTGGTTGCCTTGTCTGGCCTCAGTGGGAGAAGATGTACCTGGTACTGCAGAGACATGATGTACCAAGATGGAAGGATACCCATAGGGGCTTCCACACTCTCAGAGGAGAAGGGGAAGGAATTGAAGAGAGAATTTCTGTGAGGAGCAGACTGATGGGGGAGGCAGCAACTTGGATTTAAAGTAAATAAACTAACTAATTAATGGAAAAAAATAAAATAAATATTGAGATCATCTCTGAGTTCCTGTAACTGTGAGATAGAATCCTAGGTAGTTACCTATAACATTCAACAATTCCATGCAATAAATTATTTATTAAAATTAGCTTACACTATCTATCCTATTCTTTTACTCTGTTAGATAAGTAAATATTGAGTGGTATAAATTTTTTATATGTACATTCTGATTGCTAAACGTATTCATTGTTTTTTTTTTAATCGACTTCAATAAAGGAATCATACTTACTAAAAAGGCACTTTGAAATGTCTACTTTTATCTGTAAATTAAAAAGTTTTATCTGTAAAGATTATTTTTTTCCTGTCATGTATTATGTAGAGAAAGTCAATGTAATAAAATGTAAAGGTTCACTCAACAAACATACTTTTTGCTTGTTTCTTGCAGAAAAAACATACTATTTAGAAAATTACATAGAGAAATAATAGTATTTTGTATATAATACTGAATCACACAATAGGCATAAACTCTGGGAAAGGCTACCGAAGGGTGTCAGAGGAATAAATTGGGATATATTTTTTGTGTACTTATTTGAAGTTTCAGTTTTAAAATATATATGTATACAATTACAACTGATATATTAAACATTCTCTTTTCTCAAACATACAATTCATTGATTTTTAGTCCACTTATAATATTCATATGTCATCCTTAATTCTAGTTCTAGAAAATATTCATCACAATCTCAAGAGAAACCCTGGACCCATTCCCAGGAATATACTAGGATTTTAGTTTCCTTAGCAATTGCTGGGTATTAGTTGATTACTGTTTTTATGTATACACATACACAGACACACAGACACACACACACACACACACACGCACAAATATATATATATCTCAATGAACTCTACAGTGTGTGTTAACCTCTCCACCTTTGTGTAATTTGTTTTCTTTTGCATGCACAATTTTTTTCAGGCAAAAGCATGAGTCTGGCCTTCCTTGATCACTGTAGCATAACCTCCATTCCAGGGATATATAAAGTAGAGCTTTATATTTAACGATTTAACGATTGCATAAACAGTAGTTTGTTTCTTTTTTTTTTTTTTTTTTGGTTTTGAGTTTTTTTCCTTGTTTGTAACAATTTCAAGTGTTTATTCTTTGATCATTCTTACAAGGTGTGTGTGTGTGTGTGTGTGTGTGTGTGTTCATGCACGCACGTCTATATACCTTTCATTCTTGTGAATATATACCTTGCATTGAATGCTCTATGGTATATGGTAAATTCATTTCATATTTTACAGAATTGCCATACAACATTTCCCAAAAAATTTTTAATGTGAGGTGCCCTGCCACATCTAAAATATCTACAAGACACATTACTCATAGAACATTGAAGAAGAGGGAAACAATGATTTTAAGAGCCAGAGGACTAGGTTGTTGTCTATAAAATAATCTTTTCTATATTCAACAGGGGAAAATCAGAGAAGATTTAGAGCAATATAATATATATCATAATTTTTATATCATGTGCTACTTACTATTAATGAATGTAAAATATGAATGAGATAGGCAAAGTAACCAGTTTTTAATAGATAATTTGTTACATGATATAGTTAAAAATTATAGGTATAAATAGAGAATAGCATCTCATAGTTATATGAATTCAAAAACTGTCTGATTTCCATATATAAGTTATTAATGTGTTATTTTTAGTTTTGTATATGCAATTTTGTCTTCAGAATAACATTGTATCCAAATTTGGGTAATATAAAATAAGAAATTTGTAGGGCCTGTGTTAGAAATTGTGTTTTTATTTTTTCCCATGTAGGGAAAGCATGGTACATACTCTATAATCTCAATTATTTAGACAACACATCAAACTGTTCTTGCCTTCTTGCATTTTGTTTTCTGTAATACACATGTTAAAAATATTAAAAAAATAAATGAAAGTTTCTTATAAAAACTTAAAATAAAAGCACTGAGTAACTACAGAATTTAATTGTAACTTTGACATTACATCTATCTAGAGGCCCACTGAATTATTTTGTTTTCTATGAAATTTCTTAAAATAAAAGACAACAACAGAAATGGAGGAAATTTAAAAAATTCATCAGATTCTACTACAAAAACTGAAAAATCTAGATAAAATGGATGGTTTTCTAGACAGATACCACATGCCAATGTGAAATCAAGAGCAAGTAAACTATCTAAACAGGCCCATATCCCCTAAGGAAATAGAAGAAGTCATTAAAAGTTTCCCAACCAAAAAAAAAAAAGGCCAGGGCCAGGTAGATTTAGTGCAGAATTCTACCAGACAAGCAAGGAAGACCTGATACTAATATTCCTCAAACTATTAAATAAAATAGAAACAGAAGGAGCACTACCTAATTCATTTTATAAAGCCACAATTACTCTGATCCCTAAACCACACAAGGACCCCCCCAAAAAACAAAAACAAAAACAAACAAACAAAAATACACCACCAACAACAACAAAACAAAAAAACAAAAAACAAAAAAACCCCAAAACCCAAAACAACAACAAAAACAACCCCCCCAAAAAAACACACAAAAACCTTCAAACCATTCTCACTTATAAATATTAATACAAAAATACTCAATAAAATTCTTGCAGACCGAATACAAGAATACATCAAAACCGTTGTTCACCACAATCAAGTAGGCTCCATCCCAGGAATGCAAGGTTGGTTCAATATACAAAAATCCATTAACATAACCCACCATATTAACATACTCAAAGAAAAAAATCACACGGTCCTCTCCTTATATGCAAAAAAGTATTTGAGAACATACAACACCACTTCATGCTAAAAGTATTGGAACCATCAGGAATTCAAAGCCCATACCTAAACATAATAAAAGAAATTTACTGGAAAACAACAATCAATATCAAGTTAAATGGAGACATACTTGGAGAAACCCTAGTAAAATTGGGGAGAAGACAAGGATGCCCGCTCTCCCCATAACTATTCAATATAGTACTCAAAGTACTAGCTAGAACAATAAGACAACAAAAAGAGATCAAATGAATACAAATTGACAAAGAAGAAATAAAGGTATTATTATTTGCAGATCATATGATAGTATATATAAGTGACCCTAAAAATTCTACCAGAGAAATGATAAACAACTTCACCAAAGTGGCCGGATATAAATTTAACTCAAATAAATCAGTAGCTTTTCTTTATATAAATGATAAAGGAAATTATTTAAACATGCTGAGAAATTAGGAAGTAACTCCTTCACAATAGTCACAAATAATATAAAATATTATGGGATAACTTTAACCAAACAAGTGAAATATCTGTATGACAATAACTTCAAGTCTCTCAAGAAAGAAAACAAAAAAGATCTCAGAAGATGAAGAGATCTCCCATGTTCATGGATTGGCAGAATTAACATAGCAAAAATGGCCATCTTAGAAAAGGCAATCTACAGATTCAACGTGATTCCCCATCAAATTTCCAACACAATTCTTCAAAGACATGGAAAGAGCTATTCACAAATTCATCTGGAAAGGCAAAAAAAACCAAGAATAGTGAAAACAATTCTTAACAATGAAAGAATGGCTAGAGGAATCACCATCCCTGACCTTATCTCTACTACAGAGCAATAGTGATAAAAACTGTGTGGTATTGGTACAGAGATAGCCAGCTGGAATTGGAGACCCAGAAATAAAACTACACACTTATGCACACATGGTCTTTGACAAAAACACCAAAAATATGCAATGGAAAAAAGAAAGCATCTTCAATGAATGGTGTCAGTTTAACTGGCTGTCTGTACGTAGAAAATTTTAAATAGACCCATATTTGTCACCTTAAACAAAGCTCAAATTCAAGTGGACCTAGGACTTCAAGATAAAACCAGATACACTCATTCTAATAGAGATACAGTAGAAAAGAGCCTTGAACTCATTGGTACAGGGGGAAATTTCCTAAATAGAACTTAGAGCTCATGCTCTAAGATCAAGAATTGACAAATGGGACCTCATGAAATTGGAAAGTTTCTGTAAGGCAAAGGACACTGTCAATAGGACAAATTGGCAACCTACAGATTGGGGAAAATTCTCCACTAACCCCACATCTGATACAGGGCTAATATCCAAAAATATATAAAGAACTCAAGAAGCTAACCACCAAAAAAGAAAACTACCTAATCAAAAAATGGAATTTAGAACTAACCAAGAATTCACAACAGAGAAGTCTTGCATGGCCTGAGAAGCACCTAAAGAAACGTTCAATGTCCTTAGTGATCAGAGAGATGCAAATCAAAAGAACATTGAGATTCCACTGTGTACCAATCAGAATAACTAACCAAAACCTCAACCAACAGCACATGTTGGCAAGGATGTGAAGAAAAAGGAACACTCCTTCATTGCTGGTGGGATTGCAAACTTGTACAAGCACTCTGGAAATCAATCTGGAGGTTCATCAGAAAATTGGAAATAGATCCGACTGAAATCTAGAAATATCACTCTTGGGAATATACCCCAAAGATGCCGTACCCGGCCACAAGGGCATGTGTTCTTCTGTTTATAGCAGCCTTATTTGTGATACCCAAAAGCTGGAAACAACACAGATGTCCCACAAGAAAAGAATGGATACAGAAAATATGGTTTATTTACACAGTGAAATATTACTCAGCTCTTAAGAATGAGGATATCCTAAGTGTTGCAGGCAAATGGATGGAACTAGAAAATATCCTGTGTAAGGTAACTCATACCCAAAAGGTTTGATATGTACTCACTAATAAGTGTAATGAGTACATTCACTAATAAGTGGATATTAGCCAAAAAAAAAAGTACAGAATACCCAATATATAGTCCACAGAATTCATAAAGGTCAACAAACTGAAGCGCTTGAATATATGTATATATCTATATCTATCTATCTATCTATCTATCTATCTATCTATCTATCTATCTATCTAAAATAAGGAACTAGAAATCTTATTACCAGGCTACTATAAACAACTGAGAACCACTGGAGAATATATAATAATTCTGATTATTGATTTCTCCAGAGATGAACCTTTGAGGAATAAAACTCTATAGGGAAATAACACTTGCTATTCTTTTTATAACCAATCTCTTGTTTCTGTGGCCAGCATACAAAATGTTTATATTAATCAACTGTGTAGAATAACAAATGATTTTGAGAACTAACTTTAAAGTATAGTATCTCAATAGATAATTCAGTGTAATCTGTTCCTCACCTGTTCGTGGTCATTTTCTTTTCTAGGGTAAAGGAGAAGATAAGCAACCAACATCGAGCCGTCTGTGAAGGAGAGGTATGTTCAGACACAAGTCCTTAGCTCATAAAATCTTAGTCTTTCCTAATTCTTTCTACACTCCCTTGTTAATAGACATATGTGACATGTATTATCTCTCAAGACCCATTTTCATTCCACAGTCTTCACATCCTTTTTAAAATATAATTTGATAATAAAGTTAATATTTGTTCCAACTTAAAATTGTTTTGGGGAATTTTATACATGATTACTCTGTATTTATCTCATTTCAAACATTCCATCTCTCCTTCTCTAAATCTCTCTCCCAACTTTTCTCAAATTATTTACTTCTTTAATTATTGCTACATACACACACACATATATATAGTATATATTACATATATATATATGTGTGTGTATTTTTATGTATGTATGTAATGTATGCTGTGCATGTATGTGTATACACCAAGAACATCATGTGTCCTCTCAGTGTTGCTCATATGTACATTTCTTTGGACTAACCAGTTGGGATTGGATAGCTGCCATTATTTGAGTGAGAATGACCCCCATAAACTCATATATTAGAACATTTGAATACCAGTTGGCAGACTATTTGTAAGGATTAGACACTGTGACATTTTTTTTGGAAGAAGTGTGGCCTTTTGGTGGGGTTGTATCCTTGAGGATGGGCTTTGTGACTTCCAAAGCACATGCCAGCCATAGTCTCACTACTTTTTATCCTATTGCAGATCAGGTTGTAGGTCTCAGCTACTGCCCCAAAGACACAATAGCCTGCTTGCCTGTATACCTGCCTGCTGCAACATTCCCTATCGTAATGAATATGAACTAAGCCTCTGTAACTCTATCAAGCCCCCAACTCAATGCTTGCATCAGTACCTTGAATTGGCCAGATGTTTCTTCACAGCAATGTTCCAGAAATTTTCTTCTTCTATGGGTATAGTATTGTCATTTACCCCATTACTTGACAATATGTCAAATCTATTGAATCCAATTAAGAGCTAGACTGCTTGATTTCCACAGCTCCCCTAAGCATTCTCCCAGTCCTTACTATATAAAATCACAACAAACACTTCTGTGAATGCTAATTTAAATTCAGGCGGTATGGAGGTTTCACAGTTAGTTAGATAACTTAGCATGTTGAATATTTTTTAATTCATATATTTAAGACATGCTGTTAATTACTACAAGTGTAACTTAATGTGAAAAAAATAATAAACATAAAGTTAAGTAGTTGCTGACTCTAAATATAGGAAGCATTAAATGAACATAAAATATACCATCTCTTCTGTGTATATATTATGACTTTTCGTGTAGTGTTTTATAGGATTCCTAACTGTGCTCCTGATTCTTTCTCCTCTTGGACCTTTTGTCTCTGTTATTTTGCATTGTTCTACATCAATGTTTTACTTCTTGTTTTATCATCTGTTTGATTTTGTTGTATTTAAAAAGAAATAAATGAAACCTAGTCAGTATAGTACTCTTGTTGGGAGAAGGAAAATCTGTTTTTTTTTTTTTTTAATAGAGTGACACTGAGTATATAAACTCCAGAATAGATCTTCTAAATTTCACCAATTTTTGTGGTTTTGTTTTTATTTGGTTATAGTATAGTAGTTTTATTGGTAGGTACACTGTTTTTTCTCTTTTCTTTTCTTTCTTTTCTTTTTTTTCTTTTTTTCTTAGTTTAGGGGAATTTGTTGTTGTTTTTGTTTTTTTTTTTGTCTATTCTAAAGAACTTAAGTTGTGTGGGTAAGGAGGGTGAGCGGATCGCAAAAGATTTGGGGAAGGAGAAGAATATGCTCAAATCTTTTTGAATTTGAAAATTGTTTTAAACAATAAAAATACTTTAATTTTTGTTTGAATTTTATGGTGCTTATTTGCAAGACTAATATTGCTTTTTATTGTATTGCTTTTTAGATTTTACAAAAAATTAATGTTTTAAAATTATTGAATAAAACACAAACCTTAACTTTTAAGTAGAACAGCAAATTTATGTTTAATATATTAAGGAGATATGAGTAAAACTTAAAGATAATTACAACTTATAACTATGACAATTTAACGTACTTTCCTGAAACAATCATGTCATATGAAACTTGGGACAAAAAAAAAGGAAATTTTTTTGCATATGATCCTCTTAAATATCTTAGTTGATACCATTCACTAAGTTAGGAAGAGCATCATAGTGGTTGCGGTCTTCAGTACACATAAATACTAAACATGTTTTTCTTCCTATGCCCGTCTAGCCTGTAGAATTCTGAAGAGCAAATTATATTGTATTCCTTATTTTTCTAACCTATATGCATAACACTTTATATTTGTTTTAATATTGGTCCATATTAACAGCCTAACAATATCTTTATGAATCATTATCAGAAAATAAACACACTATTTCTAATAAATATCATAGCAATTTCTTACTTGGTATTACCCAAAGTATTGCTATAACAGTGTTCTGAAGACAAAATTACACATACAGAACTAAAAAAAAAAAAAAAAAAACACGTTAAAAGCTGACATGAAAATTAGATAATTTTTGAATTCATGCTATTCTCTATTTTCACCTATAATTTGTAGCTATATCATGTAACAAATGATATATTAAAAACTGTTTACTATAGCGATTTCATTCATATTTTATATTAGGTATTTTTTTTCCATTAGAGAAATTACACTGATTGAAAAAATATTGACTGATCTGCAGGGCACTTTACTGTGATAAGCAAGACATAATAGGAAAAAGACTGCATAGGTTCACTTATATAAACTCTCTGGAGAATATTAGGTGAGAAGAATTATCTCAGTGAGCTGGAGGATAAGTAATTGTTGTGAGACATCGGGAGAAGATACTTAATATACATGTTCAATGAATTAATAGTCTCCAGTATTTCCAGTGAATCAGATATTCATCTTTGTATCTTCATGAATATATTCCATGTAATATCATGCTGAATGTTTAAAATATGGGATTATGTAACTCAAACTATTTGGTGGTAAATATTATATCAAATATTTGTTCCAAAAAAATCAGACTAGTAATATTTGTTTTGTTTCAAAATTCATTGAGTGATAGGAGAATGAATAATCAAAAATTTTATTCTATATACTTTTTTTACATATAATTTTCAGAAGACCATGGACATAAATCAGACCTCAGTGCCTGAGTTCATCCTCGCTGGTTTAACAGAGAATCCAGAGCTCCAACTGCCTCTATTCTTTATCTTCCTAGCAGTCTATTTATTTACAGTTATTGGAAACCTGGGTATGATAGTCTTGATTCTGTTTAGTCCTCAGCTGCATACACCCATGTACTATTTACTCAGCAGTCTGTCCTTTATTGACTGTTGTCAGTCCACTGTCATTATTCCAAAAATGCTGCTGAACTTTGTGATAGAGAAGAATGTCATCCCATACCCAGAATGCATAGCTCAGTTCTATTTCTTCTGTGCTTTTGTTGTTGCAGAATGTCACATGTTGGCTGCAATGGCATATGACCGCTATGTGGCTATATCTAACCCTTTGCTTTACAATGTAACCATATCCTATGAAGTCTGTTTGTTGATGGTAGCTGTGGTGTATGGTGTTGGCTTGATCAGTGCTACAGCTCAGACTCTATTCCTGCTAAGAGTGTTTTTCTGTAAGGCTAATAAAATTAACCACTACTTTTGTGATCTTTTCCCATTACTTGAGCTCTCTTGCTCTAGTACATTTATCAATGAAGTATTAGTACTCTCTTTCAGTGCATTTAATATTATTGTACCATCCGTTATCATTGTTAGCTCTTACATCTTCATCATTGTCAGCATCCTGCACCTTCAATCCTCTGGGGGCAGAGTCAAGGCCTTCAGCACCTGCAGCTCCCACATCATGGCTGTTTTCATCTTCTTTGGTTCTACAACATTCATGTATCTACAGCCATCTTCAGTCAGCTCCATGGACCAAGGCAAAGTGTCATCTGTGTTTTATACCATTGTTGTGCCTATGTTGAATCCCGTGATCTACAGCCTGAGAAATAAAGATGTCAAAGTCGCCCTAAAAAAGGTACTACAAAAGATATAACCTCAAAGCAAGGAATAAATTTTCTTGGCCATTACTGTAGTGTGTGGAAGAATATGCTCTATAAACAGTATTTGATAATACTAAATATGAGATTATTAGCTGTACATTTTATTTAGAAAAATGTACCAAAGTAGAAAAGGATTCTCAGACTTTTATCCATAGAGAAATGTTATTCTCTGGTAAAACCTGTGTTCACTCACAGACAGTCACCTATATCCCCTCCTAAAGTTATTTCAACATCCTTTGTCTGGTTGGTTGTACAACCAAAACTGAACACTGCTCTACTAGGCAAGCCTCAGAATATTAAGTTTGAAATAAAATTTCTTCTTTATTCTTTGGTTGTCTCAATGTTTGCAGTTGTCTTTTTTGATTAGTTTGCAAGTTATTCAAAATATTAATCTTTCTTGTGTAAGTTAAGCAATTGAAATGAACAATGCTTAACTCTGATTTTTTTTAACAGTATCTAGAAGTACAAATAGTGTCGATGGATCAATGGACAGATTCTGTTTCAGTCCTACACACAAGGTGATTTACTTAATGTTTCAATGGCAACGGTAAAGAGGAATAGATATACTGTGCAGTATTGTGGTTATCTGTTCCACATTCCCAGCACTGCTCTTTGACTCCTACTTACTTTCCTACAATCCATAATCATATTGCTTCCTCATGTAGAGTTACACCACTTTTCCTGCCTGCCTTTATGAGTGTCAGACTTAGAATTTTATTCTCTCACTGTACCTTGTATCATTTATTCATATGGGAACAAAGGATAAAGTTATAAAATTGTTTTCTCTCCTAGTGATTGGTGCCACTCTGAAAGTTATGATCAATCCCAAAGGAGAAGAAGGGTCAGAAAAGGAGACCTGCAAATAATGCCTACTTTTTTAAACATCCTTTGCTAATTAAGCTCTTGTATTATTTTAAGGAAAAGTACCAGACTTTGCTAATATTTTATGCAATTAGTTGTTCACTTCACAACACCCAAGACAGATTCCTGATAAATAAAAGTTTTGGCAGGAATGACAGAAAACAACTAAAAATAATTGAATTTATGAAGACCCATACTCCAAAGAAATTATTAGTTATATAAATACACAAATAAATTACACACAGAGGACAGTAACTTGAAAAGTAGGCATTTAAAATATTTGCAGGTAAGGTTTCATGAAGCAGGGTGTCTGTCAGCATCTATTTTTCCATGAAAAAAATATGAGATTGTTAATAACCTAGAATTTCACTTTCTTAATTTCTATTTGAGAAAAACTGACTGAAGAGGAAGAACTAGACTTTCCTGATATGGTCCTCAAATATAAATCGTTAAATTTCTTGCAAAGGAAAATTCACCTCCCTGTGTGGGGTAGATTTCTTTAAGCGGAGAAACAAATGTTCTTACTTGTTAAAAGACATGCTTTTGACAGTTATTAAACAGGCTACCCTGAGCTTATGCTGTATCCTACTTGGAAGTTTAACGATATATAATGTATACACAGACGGCATTGTCTTATCCATAAGAATCTAATAACCAGATATATCTTTAAAGATAACTGATATCCAGCAAGCATACTAGATCTCAAGTAGAATGTGAAACTCCCAGTTAGACTAAGATTCTAAAGATTTTTGGTTAGAAAAATATAAACATAGCTAATTAACTAAGAACAACGCATAAGGCAAAGCTTTTTATAGGTATTAGTTCATTTGATTTTATAGGGGTTAGCCCACAAGGCCTGAATCTTACACAAAGAACTACTTGGAAAGAAACTCCTATTTTGTTGTTGGAACTAATGAAGTAGAAATTCAACTCACTCATCTTGGGAAGTAAACAGCTCGTTTGAAAGTTTTAGTGGCTCTTTGTGGCATCTGTCTTCAGTGGCACCTCAGTTCCCACATCTCCTGCTGGGGGATATAGGAAACTGTTTTGTGTGACCTCTCTATAGAACAGTCTCTGAGATTATTGGATACCAAATACTTACATTCTAAAAGTGTCATTAACTATGACACTTTTGACATCATTCTTCAAGGCTGTCCAAAATAGTTGTTTAGAAGACAAAGGAAGACATTTCCAAATAACATGGTCTTCCCTCACTCTCTATTAAGCCATTTCTAGTTGTACTGCACAGATCTCCTTGTTCTCATTTAGCAGTGTCTGAGTTAAGCTGCATATGCAAAACATACCATCATATCTAACACACATAAAATCATGTCAATTTAGTCACAGTATGACTTGAAATATCTACTGAACCCAAGATGTACTTACACTGTATGCTCATGTCCCTATGATACCACAACTGTTCTGTACTAAGATCCATATCCCATCTTTGTTCTCAGTAGTTTCCCTCTTTGAAGTGTCTTATTGATGACATCTCATCTTTCCAAACTTTAGACATATTTTAATGAAAAGTTTATGGCTGTCCTTCTCATTCATGTTAATATGAGGCACATCTGCTTCATCTCGGAGTTACTATCTATGTTCTCTAATATTCCTTATCATTAAGGTTGTTTACCAAGAACAAAATTCGTAAAACTTTTGAGAACACTTTTGATTCCTATACTTTATATTTGAAATCTAATATTTATAATTATTCAAAGGCAACATCAGTCACAGAGCTTAGGAATCTTCTTACAAAGTCCTCAGAGTTTACAATTTGAAAGGCTATTTGTTAGCAATATGTAAAATTTCCCTTGTACACTTAGTACTATGTCTAATATGAATTAAAATTTAATATTGTATAACATATAACTATATGAATTATCTCTTCTCATAAGTACTTGAAATCACTAGCCCCACAACATCTGCTAGGTTTCCATTATGAGGCTTGATTCCCATCTAGAATAGTTAATCTTAATTTCAGCTAGTTACCATCAATGTATAACTGTCACTTCAGGTTTTATCTAGATCAAATCATCTGCATTCTGTGTGTTAAGTGCATAGGGATTTCAGGAATGGGGTCTCACCCTCAAAGTCTGAGTGCCTCACTGCCAGTCTGTTTAAGCTTGGGAGTCACTTAAACTGTCATGACCAAACCCTTCAAATGGTCCCATGTGCCAACAACTGGGGGTTTGATAGTCTGTTTTTGTCTGGCTGCATTGTCAGACCAAGTGGTTTGATTTACATATTTATTTAAATATCAATTACAATTAAATATTATATGGTAGTATTAAAATATATTACTACATTCTAAATCATATCATTATACTCATATAAGTGTAGCTAAGACAATTCACTAAAGAATCTCCTTATAGAAAATGAAGACCATCACATAAAACCACAACTGGAGACTATCAAAAAATATTCTGGACACAATGCAGAGGCCAGTGGGTCATGGGAATCTCAGCACTAGTGGATACATCTGCACCACAGCTCCTATATCTGTAACTCAGGAAAATAACTGTTGATGAAACAGAATTTTTGTAAAAGCTAGAGTATCAAGAAGTGTGTTGTGAAATAGACTGTCCTAGAAATTGTTTCATAAAGAGACCAGAACAATAGCAAAATCAATAGACATGTTAACATAGAATGTAGTAAAATTCAGACTCTCATACATAAACAAAACAAATAACGCTACATGAAGTATTATTAGCCTCTTCTAAGAATGATGCCCCTTGGTAGCTGTTCATTGTATAATGGTAAGCTCTGAAACCATAGTCATAGGAAAGAATGGGCTCAGCAGGTTATATTTACACACACACACACACACACACACACACACACACACACACACATTCACACACACACATACACACATACATACACATGCACACACACACATACATACACACACAAATAAATACATGAACAATTTGGAAGATGTTACTTCAAAGGATTGGAGGGAGGAAAGGAAATGGAGGTATACAAAATACTATTTCAATTAATCAATTAATTAAAAAACAATATAATGCTAAATGCAATTTTCAACAAACAATATAAATGATATTTTTGTATCTCATATATTTTCACCATTCTTAAATTTTGTTTTTATCAAAACAAAACCCTCACCCCTCCTTCAGAATAGAAACTTCCTATAGTCCCTGCCAAGCTTGGTGTGCACCATGCTGGTGTGTATAACTTCCACATCAGTCATACCTAGTGAGTTCCCTAGAAACAAAGACTACTTTTCTCTCTTTTCTCTTATTAGTAGTTCACATTGCCTATAGTGTAGGTCTAATAGTTTCTTGAAACAAGTTTTTAGATGCTTTACTATTAATCCCTCTGTAGATTTAATGTTACCTCTTTTGTTCTTGTTTAAACCCTCAATCTAATGAGAAGAAGGAAGGAAAACTACCAGACATGGTTTTGTGAGTGCCAGAGGAATATGGCTTCCTCATTCTAGTTTTCTATGACTTGGGATGTAGGACCAGATTCTATTGTGGATTTATCAGTCATTATTTTTTCTTGATACATAATGATTCAGCATATAAAGTTTTCACATCTACCAAAATTTTTAGAGAGCAAATGATTTGTGTGTCATCGTCATCTGAAAGCATGATTGGTCACTCACAGGACATTTGTGAAGTGGACCTTGCTCAAATCTTCTAAGCCAATATCCCTTCAGAAGAATGGAGATTAGGAAAAAGAAGACCACCAAGCTTTCTGGGAAGAAGGATACATCTGTTTATAATTTTATCATCTTCTGTATCCCCCTCTTTTCTACTCTTTATAGAGATGTATGAAAGCATGAATATGTGCTACCCACGTATTTTCTAGTAACAGGGTGCCTTGATGAACAGGCTTTCTTACCCTCCCTGTCTCCCGCTGGGTAAAACCATAGGAATCACTGTTTCTTCACTCCTATTAGCTGTAGTAGTGTAAGAGTTGGTAAAAGTTACTTTGAATTTCTATTCACTCTAAGATTCTTTAGACTATTTTAAATAGAATACACTGCTTTTCAGAAGTGCTATATACAAGACATGATATAAAACACTGTACTCAATTTACAACTTAGTGTAGAAAGTGTTCTGGTATTATAATTAAATATAATTATAGTAGCAGTATGTGTGTGCGAATGTAAACAAAAGAAGTATATTCATGGACATACAGAAAATGGTCTTACTACTTCGGGGAAGTTAGCTCTCACGTGGGCGGGCATGGGTCCTGTTGGGTGAAGTTGTGGATCCTGCAGTTCTGGAGAGCAGAAGCATGGGAATTTAACTGAGTTCACTCCATGTGGCACTCGGTGGATGCTGCGGCACTCTGACTGGGCATGGGGAGACCTCAGAGGTCCTGTAGGGGCAGGACTTCTGAGAGAGGGCCGACCCAGAGGCTAGTGGTCTCTGTCTTTGGGCCCCCAGATGCCGCTGAGAGCCCCAGAAGAACAGAGACATGAAGGCATATGGGCTGGACCGGCCCACAGCCGAGAAGAACGAGAGGGAGAGAAGCCCTGAGAGCATCCTATGAGTTGAGACTCTTTGTTATGGGGACTCGTTTGGCTGACTTGGCTAGCTTGCTTGAGTTGGCAAGGCTCAGCAGCAGGAACATAGAGAAGTCCTCCACAGGAGATTAGACAGTAGCTCGGTAATTGAAGGCCTCCTCTATGGTTCTTCACAGCAGGCCCCAAAGACATGAGGAAGTCCTTGGTTGTAAAGGGTTTATTATCATGGCAGAAAGTAAATGGATCTGGCTGCACCCCACAAAATCTCAGGGCAGACCTGAGTTAAATAGGGAGGAAGGAGGGAGGAGAGTCTAAGAAGGAATGCTTAATTGGTAAGCCCTCTGGCCTTTAGGTATCACATTAATATATAAATCTCTCGAGGGCCTGAGGCCGATAGTCATGCCCTCTACCTGTGGAGGGGCTGGTACGGGCATTACCCTAAGTGACTAAAAGGCGCTGATCAATGGAGGTCTTTGGTCAGGAATCTGGGGTCTGGGAGCATGGCCGAACACCTATCATCATCCTATTAGGGCCTGGGGTTCAAGGCCTGTGCTTGACCAGGTCCTTTCAAGGTCCCACATACTACCTCTTCGTTTAAATACTAAGCACCTTCAGTATTTCAAATATTAATTAGAATTTATTACCTGCTAAAGTTTTTAGTAGGTTATTCTAAAGAAAATATTTTGATTAAAATTGAGGAATGTTGATATTTCTTCTAAGTAATCAGGGCATTAAAATATGTCATAATAAAAGAAAACAAAATGTCTTCATTAACTTTTATACCATAAGTAGTAGATTGAACTTTATTTGAGATACTGAAAAGTATTGAGAACATAATAAATTAATATGCAATAAAATATTGTACTAAAATAAGTATGAAAAATTATGCTTAGGTAAAACATAAATTAAATCCCCCTTAAATGAAAACCTCCAAACATCACCACAGGAATGAATTTGTACTTGAATGAAAAGTATTTCTAAGAGAAATTCCATAGAATATACTGAAAATCAATGCTAATATTTATTAGTCACACAGTCTATAAATATTTAATAAATTTTTCCTATAATATAGGTAGTAGTGATTCTGCTTTTCAGAAGTTTGGGGAGTTGATCAACCCTTTTGAATAGAACAATGAGTCAAATATTTCAATATAAATGTCATGTACTATATAGTTAATCACCTCATTATTTAAACCATTCTTCAAATGACAGGGCATTATTGACAGTACTCATGATGCCAACTGTCTCTTAAATGTTACAGCTCTGGTTTTTTGTTTTCTAATATCAACTTGATTGACTTGAAAATATAAATGAAGCACATTTTAGTCTTTAAAATCACAAATCTTATTAGCATTATTGGAATTGGGGTAGAATTTCTAATTATTTTATCCTAATCAACACAGGTAGTATATTAAAATTCTATCAAATACATACATATAAAAAGTGAACAAAGTTGAATACAGCAAATAGATTTTTTTCAAAATCTTCTTTTGATTCACAATTGTGAGTAGTTTCCTCAGTTCTATCAATACAACCATGAAGTACAATTAATGTGGATTACTCAGTGACACACTTTCCATGGTAAAAAACAATTGCATAATTCTGAGCCATCTTGTTTCTGTTTCCCTAGAGATTATTTAAATGTGGAAAATAAAGAGGATCTTTCATTAACTGAAAATGTCAAAGGAAAAAATTGGATATTCTCTGAAAAGAAAGGATGTTCCTGTCTTCCTGAGTCAGTGAAACTGTGTTCAAGAAATTGGGATATAACTTTGAGTTGGAATTGTAATGATTTTTTAAAAAGTCAAAATAAATATCAATACTTTATACACTAAATTTTCCCATCTTAAACCTCAAATATTTGCAAATATTCTCTATGTCAACAGAAAATTTAGTCAGTGTACATGATGTTAATAGCTTTTAGGCGAGGAAGAAAAAGAACACCCCCCAAAACCAATTTCCTTCTATCTGACTGGAAAAGGTTTAAATTAGTGTCAATATTATGAAAATATTCTCTTTTCAACCACAATCCTGGTATTCATTTGAAGATAGGGTCATTGGTTGTTCTATGAAGGGAGTAAAAGAGATCATACAGTATGTTACCTAATCTGAGGAGGGATGAAATCATTATTTCCACGGGATTTCTCTGCACACATGTAAATATTGACACACAGGGTTGTACACAGAGATATGTAACTTCAATTCTAATATTTTCTAATTAAACTTCTTAAAGGAAAATTGAGCCTGGAAACCATTCCACAGTAACTCTCTTCTTCCTGACTGGTCTCTTCATGCAGCCAGCACTCCAGCCGCTCCATTTCCTTCTCCTACAAATTTACATCATCACAGTAATACACAATGTGGGCACGATCATACTTATTTGGCTTAGTTTTCACCTGCAAACTCCTATGTACTAATTTCTGAGCAATCTGTCTTTGTCACTCTCTGTCATATCACTGTGATTGCTCTCGGAATGGTGGCAAATGTTATGACAGAGACGAATATCATCCCCTTCCCTGAAGGAATGACTCAGCTCTACTTTTTCCTTTTTTTCTGGTATTGCAAATTGTCATATGTTGATGACAAGGGCAAGTGACCACTACATTGCCATCTGCATCCACTTGTTTTATAATGTCATCATGTCTCATTATCTATGCTTCTTGCTCACAGTGGGAATTTACACTTTGGAAATTGTTAGATCATCTGTTCCCCCAGATCTCATATCTCAATATTTTTGTGCAAGGCACTGTGCATTTTGTGCAAGACCAAGGAGATTAGCTGTTACTTCTGCGATCTCTTTCCACTCTTGGATTTGTCTTGCTTTAGAACATATACTAATGAAACATTGATTCTTTTCATAAGTCCATTTCCTAAGTACATTCTCACTCCTAACTCACTCCTAAAGATGGTCATCTTTATTTCACTTAGAATTATCAGTGTCAGCGTCCTCTGCACTTATTCGTCTGAAAACAGATCCAAAGCCTTCAACATCTGTAGCTTACACATCTCTGCTGCTATCTTCTGAGTTTCTGCTACATTCATATATTTACAGCCATCTTTAGTAAGCTCAATGGACCAAGGGCAAGTGTCATCTGTCTTTTATACTACTATCAGTTCCATGCGGAACCTATCAACCTACAGTCTGAGAAATCAAGATGTCAAATCTGCCCTGCAGAGAATCCTAGACAGAAGAGTGCATTCATAAAATGAATAGATACTTTGTTGTAAGTTAAAACGGGCCTTTGATTACCATAGATAATTCATGACTTAGGTTTATTTTTTTTTTTAAGCTGTGAGAATATCTGTGACGATTTTTATGTTATAAACCTCCCTGCTTATATCAATTTTTTTTGAATCTGTAGTGTAAGAACTATACCTGGAAAATGTGAGTAATTAAGTTAAAAGAATATCAAGTTTTAATCAAACATATACCCAAAGGGTAATGGTATTTAACTCAACTGTTAAAAAAATAAACAAAATAATATTTCCAGAAAAAGGATGAATATTATGTGAGATAACCCGGACTCAGTGTACCCACATGCTGCTTGTTGTCCGTCTTCTTTGTTCTTCTCTTACTTAGGCAGCCAAATTACAACTTTAAAATCTGTTACAGCCATGTTTTGTGCTTGTGTAGACTGACACAATCATTTTTCCCTTCAATAGTTTTAGTGTTAGTTCATGCTTATAATTACTAAGGACCAACTTTTGCTTTACATGCACATACAATTTTCAAAATTCTATAATAATTCTGTGAAGATTAATATAAATAAAAATAATTTTTCAAATAATAAAATAAAAAGATATTCAAAATATTTTAAAAATTCATTTAGGCAGGCATAAAAGACTTCATGCTTATCAGATTTTAGTGTTTTGCCTCATTATACAACAGTATTGTATAAGTGTGCTTTCTGTAATTATTTATTGTCAAGTTTATGTTAATTGATCTTTTGCCTGCACATATGTATGTGTATGTGGGAAAAAACTCTTGGGGAGTGAGTCCAGCAGGCGGTGGGGCCAAAGTCACGAGGGCCTGCAGAGGGGTTCAGCCACCCATGCTTCCCACACTGCCAGCGGAAGGTCCCACATTCACACAGCTGCTGTGGATCTGTGGCTACAGTTCAAAGTTCCAAAGGCTGGGAATCTGGCGGCAGGCACAGGAAGGCCCAGGCAACACATGGAGACTGGTTTTCCAGAGCTTTTATTGTTCATGGCGTGGTGAATGGGTGTAGATGGTATGTGCTCCCCCCCCCCCCCCAAAGCCAGGCTCCCCTGGCTTTATAGGGAGGGGGAAAAGGGGAGGGAATAACTTAATTAGCTACCCACTCCTTCTACATAACTCATTAATATTTAAATCTCTGGAGGTGGAGACCTCTACCTGTGCTATTGTCATTGATGGTGCAGGTTAAATGGCCAAGGCCCAATGTGTGTACTATGTTCTTTCTGGTCAGAAGCCAGAATAGGGTATCAGATTACCCACAGAGAAAATATCTTGTGTCTGTATGGATGTGACATCTGTCAATAATAAAATTGATGGTCTATAGATTAGGCAGAAAATAGGAGGTGGAACATCTTGTAGGCAGAAAGAATTTTGAGCGAGTTCTGGGCAGATTTGCCCAGGAAGATGTGACCAGAAAGATGTGTGGTACCTGAGCACAGGGGTCACTATTAAATGACTGGATGTGACTAGGAGTATAGGTACATTGACTTTGTGTGTAATCATTAAACCACACCTGGTTCGATATTCTCAAGAATCAGTCCGGAAGCCATTAATGGCCTAAATATGGATTATACTCTAAAGTTGATTGTATGCTGGGTGTTATACAGGTTGTTAAATTTTAATAATATTAAATATCAAATAGCATCTCTGGGACATGCTACTATTGCATTCTGGAACCCACAACAACTCTGGTTGCTTGCACTGGGTAAAACAGTCTCAGTCGCTGCGTTCTGGGCAGGAGAACTGTTGTTGCTGAAGCTCTCTATCCCTCGGTGTGAGCTAATGGCTACTGAGTGTATCTAAGAGAGGAGTAGATATTCCCTATAGCTGTGAACTCACTGATAAGATCTCTACTCCAGTGGATATCTCAGAAGCATAGCAATACAAACTGCCATGGTTAAACTTAGTGGATATCTAAACAGAACCCAACAAACAAACAAACACACAAAATAAGGAATTGGGCAGATGATAGGAGTCATTGCCAGGCACGGGAGGTAAGAATATCTACAGCATATTTTCACAGAATATCTACAGCATATTTTCACAGAATATCTACAGCATATTTTCATACATATGAAAATGAAACTGAGGAGGTTTGGATAATAAAAAATGTCTGATAACTTCATGGAAACATGACTTTAAAAAAATATATGAAAGTGAAATTTCTGAAAAGAAGAGCTCTGCTTATTTCTGGGAGAATTTGGAAGCTTTAAGGCATTGCTTTCAGGAAGGGTCTGCTCTCAGATTTTTGCTCATCGTTACTCATTGACACTGACTTTAAGTATTCAAACTTGCAAGCCCCCAAATGATTTTTTAATTTAATTTAATTTAATTTAATTTAATTTAATTTAATTTAATATTTTTATAACCTTGTACATAAATACTCTATTTTCATCATTTCCACTCACCTCACTCCCATAAAAATTTTCCCCTGCTCAATGTCAGATTCATCACACACACACATACATACACACCTCACAAACATATATATGTAAATATATATCATATATATATATTCATATATATATATATGAATATATATACATGCATGCATACGTGCATCCGTACATACATCTCCTGTTGAGACCATTTAGTGTTATTTACATGTATTTAGGTCTGAACAGTGGGATTGGAGACCCTATCAGAGAGCTCAACCCTGGAGAAGCCACCATTTGCTGTAACCCTTGATGTAGGAGTAAGAGCTTAATGGGATTTTACCCATCCATTTGGCATGTCTATGACTGTTGTCACTCTGCTAGTCTTATTTAGGCAAACAGAAGTTGACATTTTATAGGTGTTGCTTCCCCATCGTTATACAAGATACTATCTCACAGCAGATTTCTTGGTTGTCTGCTTCTTATAATATTTACAACCCTATTTTTTTTTATGTTCCTTGAGATGTAGTTGTAGAAATCTTATTGTAAATATATAGGTCTGGGCTGGGAAACTCACAATTAATTATCTGCATTTTGCCCAGTTGTGGTTTTCCATAGTGGCCTCCATCTGTTAGAAAACATAGCTTCTGTGATGAGAGTACAGAATTAATTCTACCTGAAGATGCAAGAATAAGTATTTTAAATACATTTAAAATTACAGTTGTTGAAGTAAATGGTAGAAGTAGGTTCTCCTCTATGGTCTATGACATCATGAGGCATGAGTATTGGGTTGGGTTTACACTATAAGGCTTAGTATGGAGCAGGTCTTAAAAGCCTAATCACACAACATGTGGTTACCACCATAATTTTAGTGCCATTGCTTCACACTTAAGGACATCTTGCCTTGATGGTAATTGCGCTGGACCGTAGACTCTGTAGCTGGCTGGAACTACTGATTATTTTTCTCCCTTGGTAGGTTCCATAGCATCTTAGATATATTACATATAGTTCTAAGAGAGATGATGCAAGCTTCAAGTAAGGACTTTGCTGAGAAGCCACTGAAATGCTCAAGATGTTTATGGGCAGTATTTTACATTGCATACATTTTGAATTTTTTTAAAAATAATGCCAAATAAATACTAAATTAAGAAATTTTGTTTATATGAGTTTCTATATGTTTAATAAGCATAAAGAGATTATAATTATCCATAGCTAAAAGTTATAGGCATGCAGAATTCTATTATAAATTTAAGACACTAAAAATAGCACTATAATAAAAATACATTTTTTTCTTCCTCACAGTATTAACACAGGATATTGCAGCAGGAAAAATTGCAGGATGCATGAGTTCATCTTAACTGAATTCTCTTAGAAGACAGAACTCCACCTACCCCGTTTCCTCTTCTTCACAAGAATCTATGTGGTCACTGTGGTCAGGAATTTGGGCAAGATTACATTGCTTTGTTCAGTTCCCACGGTCACACACCCATGTAGTATTTCCTCAGTTGACCTTAATTGACCTCTGCCATTTGATCACTAACCAAATGTTTGAGAAAATTGTGAGAGAATACAACCACATCTATTACCCTCAATACCTGACTTAGCTTTATTTCTTCCTCTTTTTTTATCATCACAAAGTATCTCATGTTATTTGCAATTGATGTGACTCCTATGTTGCCATATAACTCCTTGGTTTGCAATGTGACTATATTCTCCCAGATTCCCATTATGCTAGTATTAGCTATATATATTATTGGTGCCTTTTGTACCTCAGCTTATACAGGCTTCATGATCAGAGTACAATTCTATTACTTACATGTGACCAACCACCATTTCTGTGATCTTCTCCATACAAAGCTTCCCCACTTAAGATAAAGCTCCTATGTTCAAAACAATGTGTGATTGTATGTTTTGGTACATTTCAAATTATTGTCCCAAACGTGACTCTTCTCCCTTCTTACATATTCATTGTTATCACTGTCCTTAGCATTCAGTCTACTTAAAAAGCCTTCAGTACCTACTGCTTCTTGACCTATGCCATTGCTGTGTTCTTTGCATCTGCCTCATTCGTGTACTTACATTCATCATCAGGCACACTCATAGACCAAGGGAATGTCTCTTCCATGTTTTATATCATTGTCATGCCTGTGTACAACCCCTTGATCTACAAGCCAAGGGCTAAGGATATCAGTATTGCCCTGAATTGTACCCTTCCCCCAGCCTGCCGACCTGTCAGCCTAAGCAGGCCTGTCAGCCTGAGCAGGCTGGGCTTACCAATAAAGACCGAATAACACTAGGACCTGGGAAGCTACTTGCCTTTGAGACCTGCTGTCTGTCACAGCAGTCGAGTTGAGTAGATTGCCTGCTGAGCTTGCTTGATACACCTCTGGCCCGCAAGGATGCACACCCCTCACCCATGCTGCTGAGCCGAAGTGTCACTGCGGCCCGGTGCCACCACCGCTGCTACTGCTGCTGAACCAAAGTGCCTGCCGCTGCTGCTGCTGCTGCTGAGCCGAAGTGTCAAAGAGACTCTTCCTGTGGGGGTGGGGTCTCCCCCTTTTTATTTGATGGTCTTACATTAAACTTTGAGTCTCGATCAGAGAACTTTGTCCTGGCTTCCTTTCTTTCTGCCCTCGTACCCTTCCCTAGCCTCTCTTGCAGGTGAACCCGGTTTAACTGTGGCTGCTGGAGGCTACACTGAGTGAAATACTAGTGAAAGACCCCCATGGGGACCCTATCTCAAGTCTGGACCGGCGCTCACCCACGGACACACGAGAGACCTCCTTGATGCATTTGCATAAGGTAGTTTAATAACAAGGGCCTTTGGGTTGAAACTCGTCCCACGCAGGAGACAAGGGATTTCAACCCCGAACCCCAGAGGCGGGAGCTATTTATGGGTAGGGGTAGGGAAAGGCGGGAAAGTTTGGCGGGGTTACACATGATTGGTTATTTCAAATATCAGCAACTTGCAGAGGCAGCAGGATGGCTAGTTAGGACTTGTCTGGGCATGCCTTTTTATTTTTCTTTGTGGCCAGGAATGTGTCTTCCTGCTTTGGGCCTACCCCACCCACAGGTGGATTTTCTTCCCTGAGGCTTGAGGAATGTATGGGGCAGTGAAAGGCCCGAAATCCTACATTCAGTTCCGCCTTCCTGGAACTAATGAGCCTGTATATATTTTATAAAATGGTCTTTATAATTTTTCACTCTACACCACTATCCTATAAATTCCTTTTATAAATTTCTTTTTTATTGGGTATTTTACTTATTTACTTTTTAAATGTTATCCTCCTTCCCAGTTTCCCCTCCACAAGCCCCCTAGCCACCCCTCCTCACTCACTTGTCCCTCTATGAGGATGCTCCCCCAACTGCCCACCAACTCCTGCCTCAGTGTTCTAAGCATTCCCTTTTCCTGGGTTATCAAGCCTACAAAGGACCAAGTGGCTCCCCTCCCAGTGATGCCAGACAAGGCAATCCTCTGCTATATAACCAGCTGGAGTCATGTGTACCTTCTGTGTACTTGTTGGTTGGTGGTTTAGGCTCTGGGAGCTTTGGGCGGGTCTGGTTGTTTTATATTGTTTTTTTCTATGAGGTTGTAAACCCCTTCAGCTCCTACAATCCTTGCCCTAACTTTCCCACTGGGGTCCCTGAACTCAGTACAATGTTTGGCTGTGTGCATTCATATCTGTATTGGTCTGGCTCTGGCAGAGCCTCTCAGGGGACAACTATACTGGGCTCCTGTCAGTAAGCACTTTTTGGCATCAGCAATATGTCTTTTGTCTATCTTTGGGTACAGATTTCCTTCTCACCAAGACTCCTCTTCCCTGCATCTTACAAAGGCAGCTCCTAATCTACCATATAAACTGGAAACAGTCCATTGTCTTTTCTTTCAGCCTCTGACAAAATAGAAGGACAGGAAAAACACTGAAGTCAAGTGAATGTAAAAGGAATGCCATGCAGTTCAGTTCTCAATGGAATTCTCATGTTCTTCTAAAGCTTCAGCATTATGTTTACTCTCTATGCTTTCATTGCCATTCTGGTATTATGAGCATATATAACAAGTCCTGAACAAGATCTTCGTATATCATTCATATCTTCTCTAACCCACATATTCACCTTCCCAATCTTCTCATAAATCATTTCAAGAGGCTTGAGAATCATCTGCTCCTGTAGTCACAATGATCCTGAACGCAGTACTTACTATCTGTGCTAGTAGAAATTTATAAATCATAACTAAAATATTCTGGAGAATTGACATAGGGGGAGTTTTGCTGTTATTTTTGTTGTTGTTGTTGTTTGTTTCTGGAGTACAATGTCATCGATTTCAGCATATTAACCTGGTTCTATTTATAGCTAGACTCATTATAGTGGCTTGTTTTAGAGGAAAAAAACAGACATGGTATATTACCTTTTCTAGTTGGATCTGGCTTCATACAATTTCTAATATCTCACAAAATGATGACAGGATGTCAGAACCAAGAATTGATCATATGACTTCATAAGGGATATATTATGTGCAATATATATATATATATATATATATATATTTGTGTATATTTACTAATTTGAATATGTCTTGTGTATTGTTTGACAGAGATTTCAAAGGCTTATGTGGATGTGATTTTAATCATATTACTTAAAAATATCAAGTAAAATTTTATAATGATTTGTAATAGGAAGAATATACTCATTATGGATAGTTATTTTTTGAAGTGCTCATGTACACAGAAAACTATGACAAAGTATTTGGAAGAGTAAATGAGTACTACTGTCCCAGAGTGTTCAGTGATTATGATAAGCAGAGAAAGATACTAAGAAAAATATTAACATAAACATCATACTGATTCTGAAGCAGTGTGTTGTGATCCCCAAAATATGACCCCCAAGGAAGGAGTAGCATCATCAATAAAACAAAACATAATTTATAGGATTTGCCAAACATTATTACACTTGAAAATAATACATCAAAAGTTTTAATAATCCATATAAGAGGTAGGTTCTTCCCTAAGTTCTTGATTTGGCTTCGGTGCCATATATGAATTTCACTTTGTGATGTGCACATTAGGAACAAGAAGGAAATGATCAGTTTCCCCCAAATTTTTGTGCTGCTACTTCACAAGTGGGCATATCAGTCTAATCTGATTTGTTATTGTGTCCGACAGGGTTCAAAATTAGGTCAGACGTGACAGCATGCACAAGATGTGTGCAAGCCCCAAATACATGAAATAATGAAATGACGATCAGACGTGATCATCACGTTATGCCTATGGCAATGAACGCTTGGCAGTTGATAGCTTCTGAGAGATGGAGGGTCACTTTTCTTTAAGGGTATAGTCCCTCATACATCAACCGTGTTCCAGTGGAATGGCACAGAATCAAAATGTGTGGGACTGAAAAATTGGACTTGATATGAGGAGGGAAAAATGGCACACAGTTATGTGAACAAGGAAGCAGACTCACCTAGAAAGAGTGGCTGAAGGATATAAATATTATTAAAACGTCATGTATGAAATTCTCAAAAATCCAAGGAACTATTTAGAGCTTCAATAATGGAAATTCATATAAATATTGTCATACTCTATCATTTTAATAGCTACAATATGAAGTAAAATTACTTTTATTTAATCCTTAGGTAAAAGTATCAAAAAATAAAAAAATTAGTGACTCTGTCATACTATCTAAGAACATGTCAACAAACATCAAAAAGCCCAAATACTATATACTTGCTATTTCTCCTGTTTTTACATGTTGTCTTCACCAGAATTTACCTTAAGTAACACCAGTTGCATATACTTTTAAAATTTGAAAAAAAAATCCAGTGCTTTAATTTCTAGACAATAACTCATATACTTTTGTCAAATTTTTGTTTTAAAGAGAAGCCAGAGTTCTATAAGTTGGTTGCATTGCAGAATGGAGAATCAGAAGAGAAAATAGAAATTTTGGTTGTAGGTGTTATTTAAAACATGAGGGATGAGATCATTTTCTCATAGCTGAAGGTCGTTATCACTATTCCTTCTAATAAGATCTTTACTTTCTCAGCACAGTATTTAAAATCTTCGTATCGACTAACTTTGGGGAGGCAACAAATGGTTTGGGGTATCAATTCTATTATCAATAAAGATTAGTGACTTAGAAGCTAAGTTTTGTTTATTCCATCTCACACACTCCAAGCCAGAAGGAAGTGAGAGAAAAGGGAAATATTCCAACACAACAAAGAAGGTTATATTTGAATAGAAGTTCTTATCTCCTTCCACTGGAAACTCCCCTGCTCTTTCTTATATATGATTTCAGCAGAGGTGTATGAGTAATTATTTATCAAGACCCACTTACATTCTAGATCCACAACATCCTCATACATCTTATTTTTTTTAACTCAGTAAAATGTCAAGAAAAATACTCCTTGGTTTACTTATTTTAGGTCAAGCTGTGATACTTTGCAGTCATTTTGAAGCTGTTGACATACTTGATAAATATTTTTAAAACACTATGCAATTGTAAAGTATGAAACTTAGTGAAAACTTATGTGATTTATAATGATGCATATATAACTAATATATTTCTAAAAGTAAATATAACTCATAAATGGCCATGAGAGTTATATGCATGCTAAAATAGTATATAGTGCTAAAGGTAAATTTAAAGGAAGAATATAAGCAATGACTGAATTTCTGTTTACCATATCTTCTGTAAATGTCATATCTTATAATACATGGGACTAAGAAGAAAAGTTTTCCCTTTAATATTTTAAAAATGTATCTCATTTTTTGATATTATGAACATAGTGGAGCACTTGTCCATGTGGTATGGTGGAGCATCTTTTGGGTATATGCCTAGGAATGGTATAACTGGATCTTCAGGTAGAACTATTCCCAGTTTTTTGAGGAACCACCAGATTGATTTCCAGTGTGGTTGTACCAGTTTGCAACCCCACCAGCAATGGAGAAGTGTCCCTCTTTCTCTACATCTTCACCAGCATGTGCTGTCACCTGAGTTTTTGTTCTTATTCTGACTGTGCTATTTTTGTTTTATTTTCTCCTTCTAAAGCCTCCATATATCTCTCCCTAATCTTTTTCAAATCTATGACCTCTTTTTTTCCAATAACTGTTCTTACCTGTATATGCGTATATAGATTTTACATTTTTATTATCTAATACAGTTTTATTGCTAGCCCCACCTTCATAATTATGGAGCTACAGCATAATAGCTGTATTCCAGCTGGAACTCCCCAAACACCAGTCTATCCATATGTATCGCTTTATTAACATTCTGTAGGGCAGGCAACCTTCTTTTGTCTTTGTGTGCTGACCACCTACAGAAAATTGTGTGCTTATATTTGTAAATCTGTTTTAACATAAGTACAGATTGATATCCTAAACAAGTCTTTGAATCTTTAACATTCATTACCATTTCTAAAAATCTCATACTAATTTATTTGTATTTGTTATTATTTTGAGTTGAAGTTTAGTTAAAACATTCCTACCTCCTTTCCCCTTTCTCCAAACTCTCCTACCTACCCTTCCATAGTTTCTTTCAAATGACAACCTTTATTTTTTACTGACTGTTACAGCATGCAAGTGTGAATTTTTTTATACATATGTATTCCTAAATATCACAGTACTAAATATATGACATAATACAGTTATTGATCGAATTATATTTTTAAAGGAATAAGTAGGAGATAAGAACTTAAAACTTTACACATTAAGGTAAATATTGAGATGCTTCCCGAGTTCCTGTGACTGTGGGATACAGTCCGATATAGTTCCCTATAATACTCAGTATCTCATAAAATGCATTATTTGTTAAGGTCAGGTTACCTTTATTCTATTGAATAAGAAAATATTAACAGGTACAAAAATTCTATATATACATATTATTATAACTAAAGGATAAACTAGCAGGTAGGTCATCCATAGAGAAGGCTGATTCTCCATGTCTCAGCAGCCAATTAATCATTGATTAGTTTTAGCTTTTTATCTATGTGTGAATCCTGTGAAATTTCAATCATGTCAGCTTTCTATTTTAAAATACTCAACTTTACTATAAAAAAAATGCTGATTGAAAAGATATTTTAAATTAAATGTCAACATTTTTCTCTAAATTGATTTTTTTTTTAACTTCTAAGGACTATATATTTCCCATTGTGTGTTATATAAAAAAAAAGTCAATGAAATAAAAAATAAAAGTTTTCCTTCAAACTAGTAGTTTTTGCTTGTTTCTTGCATATGGAGAAGTACCACAATATTTAGAGAAATCTAGAGATTTGTTATAAATAAGGAACACAGAGTCACTTATCTATATCTGTCTTTATGTCTATATCTATCATCTCTATAGCTAATCATTTATTTGTTTGACTGTCTGTATGTATATATACATATATATATATATACATGTACATGTACATATATTATTTTTATTATATAATGTCTGTATATATATGTATATATGTATGTAAATAAAATAGACTATAGTTAATGTAGCAAAATTAATAACATCATATTATTAACACAGTAATGTTACTAAAGAGTAGAGCTGTTTTCTTTTTTTTTTTTTTTTTGTATTTATTTATCCATTCATTCATCTTTGGTGGGCTGCTTAAATATTCTGATTATTCTCCAATTATTCTATTATGGTTATTCACAAGCTTTTCTCCATTCCATGCTGAGTCTGTTTAGGATTCACATGAAAGAAAGAGAAATAAATGATGTTGCTGAAACTCTATAGAGTTGTCCCTCTATAGGACTCAGGGGCTCTCTAATATTAACGTCTTGTGTCAAATTGAGCACAGCATAAGGTTTGACCTCACTGTCTCAGTATATTCCATTCATAATTTCCATGAATCTGAGCTTAAGGAAAATCTACTATTAATATATTGTCCATAGATGAAAATGAAATTCAAATATAAAATGTATAAAATGTAATATACATATATGTATATATACGAATTAATGTGTGCTAATAAAAATAAATAAATGAATGAATGAATGAATAAAATGTAAAACATGAGGCAAAAACATATTAACATTATGTTGAACACATGAAAATAGCTACTACACATCCAATAAACTGTCATTTTCTAACTTTCAATTCTTTCACTATAATTTACATACTATTATGTGAAACTTTTTCAGAAATTTTCAAAAGTTTTCATATCTCATGTAAGTTTTTATTTCCACACTAGTATAACTATTCCGTGAAAGCAGGCCTGCTTCTTTTAAATATTTTCTGTGAAAATTAGCATCAAATATATTTTGAATTTCATTAGAACATTAAGGTGTTATGTTAGGCTGAATGGAGTAGTTTTAATTATGTGTTATATGTTCTCTATTAATTTGAGTATATACAATCTATAATGCTTGCAGAAGAAAAATAAGGAACAAATTACAAACAACAAATGAAAATGGTAAGAATAGAAGACATTTGATTTAGTCTTTAAAAACACTTTGATGGTTTAACAATTCATATTGTTCTTGTTTCTAACTACTTAGTCATAAAATAACTCAACTGCTTCTATAATCTCAGTGGGTCCCCCATCACTTTCATTTAGATGATTCTACCTTTCTTCATGGTTTCTTAAATCAGGATCAGTGCAAAGGAGTTTTGATTCTTGGAGAATCTGTTAATAATATTAATGTGAGTAGATTTATTACTTAAATAATAATAAATTTAATAATAATTTATGGTAATAAATTATTTATTTATTATTTATTTATATAATTTATGATAATAAATATCATATGCCATCAAGAAAGGTATTGTCTTCTAAAATGTGGTTACATCACTGGAGTCTGTTGTATTAATCATAATGTCCCACCAACCTACCTATACCTTCTGGGTCAAAGTAAACATTCTTTTAAATTTATTTTTATTGGTTATTTTATTTAATTATGTTTCAAATGTTATTTACCTTCCCAGTTTCCCTCCACAAACCCCTTATCCCCTCCCCGCTGCCTACATAACTTTTCAATGGTCCATGTACTCAAAACTTCATTAAGAGTAGAAAGTTTAGGAATGAATGTTCAGAAATCTGTTTAAAGAATAACTTGGCAATTGGGGAATTAGCATTAATAATTGCTTTTTTCTCATTAGCATATTTTTAGAATAATGAAAATCCTTAGGGAATGTTTATTTCCTGACATATATTACCTAAAGAAGTTAAACTCAAGACAGAGCTTCACAACTGCTTGGGTGACTGTGAGTGTGAAACAATCTGCAGAGGCACATCTAGGTGAGTCCTGGAAGAAGACAACTTTAGATACAGACCAGATTCAAAGTTGCCATTGAGAACTAGGCCTTGTCTTCCAATACTAACTGTAGAATTCTGGCTGCCTGCTTCTCCCAATTCCAGGAATAGTGCCACTGGCAAGTAGAAATTAAAACTCAATTTTGAGAATTTGAGGAAAGTTAAAGTGAGCAAATTTGTGTCACATATTCTCAATTATTTAAAACTGTAAGGCTTAGAACAATCTCTCTTTGAACTCAAGCAGAAAGTAGCTAAATATTCACATTCATTTATTTAATTATCCCCATATTCTTAAAAATACCATAAAAATCTGTAATCTGGCAGACATGTATTACCGAGGAGTCAGAAAAATAAATTCAACCGGTCATCTATTTAGGAGTGGAGTATATTTCCCAATGTATGATGTTAATAACTTAAAACATCCTGAGTACGTATTACAAAGGATAAATCTATTGAAAAATTTTGGAGAATCATACGATATCAGGCAGCCATAGTTTTAGATGGAGTATAAAAGGAAACATATTTACCAAATGACAGAGAAAAAGTGCTTAGTGATAGATACTCTTTTAGCTAGAATGAACATCATTCTAAAATGTAGACAATGGATAACTTTAATATAGTTTAGAAACTGTAAGTAGCCAAAAGTGTCCATCATGGAAGAATTTATAGCCTACCAAACTAGATTTTGATTAGTTACATAATTTAAAACACACATGCTTAAATAGAACATTTTTGGTGATCTTTTATTCTGATAATTATTGTGGAACATAAGACATTTTGACAGCAAAATGAATTTTCAGAGAAAAATATGAAATCTATAGACATTGGAATCAATTGAATTAGCAAAAACATTGTCATGAAATATAAAAAAAATGTATGAAATCTTTGAATATTGAACACATTGAGTAGCACTGATGTCACTCAAAATTTTATTGTTGTGAATTTACACAAATATTTTTTTTATTATGCAGCATTACTGTGAGTATTGGCACACTTCTGTATTTAGTATAAAAGCATGAGTGTGTAATAATAATTTGATTACAAAGTGTATTGCTTTGTTCTGCTACTTTTCTTTTATCTGTAATGTGTTTTATCACATATTCAGATCCAAGTTATGATGCATATACATTAAAAAGACAGATTTAGGTTGTGGGTTCTTTAAAACAGAATACATGTCACTTTAATTTAGATTGCTGCAGTAACCAAAGGTCATTTTATTTCCTTTGTAATTCAGCAACATTTAGAGAGATATGGAGAGTAAGAGACACAGAGAGAACAAAGAGGGAGGAAATGGGGAGAGGGGACGAAAGTTGGCAGAAACTTTCTGTGAGGCATGGTATTAGAATGAATTCACTCAATCTAATGGCTCCAAAGTGGGAAACTCATTTGATATTTCTAAAGTTGTACATTATTATTCTTAATATTTTTTTGTGTTTTAGATGTCTACATGCTACTGTAAGACATTCATATTCATGAAATTTGTCATAGGATTAAGAGCTCTATATTAAATAAATTGTAAGTCATGAATAAATAATTTTAAGAGTATTTTAATGGCTATATAAACTACTAGTCTATCTACAATAAAACACAACTTCTAACTATACTAATGAACATTGAAATAGCATAGGTTTAATGTAACTAAGTGTATAATTTGGACAGTTAATATAATATCAAAAGTCAGTGAGCCTAGAAATAGAATTACAACTACTTATTTATAGTTTTGTGATGTTCTTAGCAGAGCCACAGATTAAACAGGAGCTATCTTGCAGAGATTTAATTCTCTCTTGGTGATAAGGCTAAGCCTGCAACCAGAAAATGCAATACATTTTGTTATTCTTTGTGAAAAAATGTTTACACTAGAAAATATTTTGTAACGTCAATTCTTCCGCTACCAGGATCTGGAGAGGGGCGGAAGGGGAGTGGGGTTCTGCAGAGGCAAGGTTTGGGTATCTGGTGGGGGGAGTGTCCTGCAAGCTTCCTACTCCCAGCTGTGGCTCTGGTGCATAGGGCAGTGTGCTACTGGCCTTACCTGCCTCCCTGAGGACACTGGCCTACCAGGGATTTCTGTATTAATGTTCATTTTGATTAGAGACCTGTCTGCTCCTGACAGCCTCCTGTATTGGATTCTAAGAAGAAACTGAGTGTCTTTGGACTTACTCCAGTTGTGGTGAGATACCCACTAGGCAAGAATTGCCTATTTTCATCTACAGACAAATTATTGTCCAGAAAAGGACATACTTGCAGAATAGTTGACTGATTATATCTGCCTAGACAGAGTAATCAGCCCTTAATAATTCTGCATCATTAGGTCTGTCAGATGATCCTGGGCCAGAAGGCTGAAGATAAGATGCTCCGACGTTTTGTAGTATAGGGAGTGTCCAGGTGTTCAGCGGTCTCTATAAATTGGCTAAGTTTTAGAAGCTATGCTTTGTGCTTCCCATAATTTTAGTTAACTCAGTCATTCTGGATTTCTGACAGGGTTGAAAACTTATAATCTCATAACCAATCCTGGCTATTTACCTTGAGAGAAAAGATTTGAGAGGATGATTTTCAGCTGACATTCATTCTAAAGTCAAGAAAAAAGCCAGGTCCAGAACTAAGTGTTTTAGTTTGGAGAGATGACAGAGGTTCTGAGTAGCCAACAAAATGATGGACTGGGTATTAGGACCATCTTCTACCTGACTGGTACAAATTGGTATAATTATGCTTTAATTGTATTTTAAGAGAAAAGTTTTATTTTATCAGGAAGTGTGATATGTAGGAGAAGCTAAGGTGAGAGGGGTACCGAGAGGAAGAGAAGGGGTAAGGAGAGGAGAAGAAGAAGGAGAGAAGCTAGGTGGTGAGAGGGAGAAAGAGAGAGAAAGAGAGGGTGATATGGAGGCAGTTGTTCACATGTCTCCGCCAGTCAAAGATAGTTGATATATCTAGATTGGATATTAGGTTACATTCTGTTTGAGCATTACCAAACTTATAAAGTCTTTGATCAACATTTTTAAAAAGTGTATAAGAGCAAAAAAAAAAAAAAAAGCGGGGGGAGTGCATGGGCTAGGGGTTTTCTGGAGGGTGGAGAAATGGGGAAAGGGGATGGCATCTGAAATAAATAAATAAATACATAAATAAATAAAATATCCAATAAAAAAAAGGAAAAAGAAAGAAAATTTTTTAATGCCGTAATCATGTTATGTGACTTATAAGAATAAGAGAATGAGGACATAAGTTAATATGTACTTTTTATTAATATGTATTTTACATCTGCATGAAAAATAACTACATACATTATTCTCTTAGAAACTAATGTACTAACTGGGCAGACAAAATGACTCAGAGGGAGGGTAAATGCATTTGCCACACAATCTTGGTGATCTGACAGCTATTTTCCAAACCTGCATTGTGGAAGGAGTAAACATGCTGCCCAAATTTATAGTCTGTCTCTGTAATACGCAGCGCAACATACCATAAACCTGTACAGTCAAGCTTCATATAAAGAAACACATAGCAACTATAAATACTCTTTTATTATTTTAAAATTATTTTTTTAAAAAATGTAAGCATCTGCCAATGGTGTGTGTGCATATTATATAAAAAGAGATTCAAGAAGAAAGCTTGATATTGAGCATTACATACTTCCAGATGTGTTACTGATTCCATTATTTGTAATCTTTTAAGATACATATTTCTTATCACTGGGCTATAGTGATTGCTGCTGTATTTTGTCTTAATTTCAATGACTTTATATGTGATATCCACTAATTGAATTATAATAATCCTATCCATAAATCTATTAGACTTAATTTTTTTCCATATAGAGTATTACAAAAGACTACTATGGTAAGTTCTTCTCTTCTTTCATTTTTCTACAATATTTCTTGGTGTTACTTGAAAGATACAGCATGTGAGAATTGCTTGTATTTTATTAGATTGACTTCTGGATATTGGCTGCTAACTTGTTCATATTTTATGCCATTTGTATTTTATTTTTTATTTTTAGAAATTCCATTGAAGCCGGACGGTGGTGGCGCATGCCTTTAATCCCAGCACTTGGGAGGCAGAGGCAGGTGGATTTCTGAGTTCGAGGCCAGCATGGTCTACAGAGTGAGTTCCAGGACAGCCAGGGCTACACAGAGAAACCCTGTCTCAAAAAAACAAAAAAAAAAAACAAAACAAACAAACAAATAGAAATTCCATTGAAATATATTTTAATGTAAGGCCGCATGATAATAAAATAGACATAAATAATACATTGTTTGACACGCAAAGACTAGCAAATATAAAGCTTTTGGTGAGGCACTTATAACTGTAAGTGCTGCTTAGAAATGTACAGCATCAAAAAGAAAATGTGCCATAGCTTAGTGAGACAAGGTGTGACTCAATTTTGAAAAATTAAAGTAATAAAAAGATAATCACAATTTTTAGTGCAGGTATTACTGTAGTTTGTGTAATAGCTATTAGAACAGCACTCACAAAGTCATGGTGCATATGAATAACTGAACAACATAGTTAAAATATAAACAACCAAAATATAAGTGCTTCAAAATACTTTCTATTTTTGAACAATCTTATCCTTAACATGCTTTGATAATACTTTTAAAATATTCAAAAAGTAACAGGTCTTTGGTATGACAATAGTGTCAGGTATAGATTTTATCTTATGAAGCAGAAAATGTTTTAGTAGTTCCATTATACTCATGACACCATTGTCTCAATAAGAATGTCTTACATTCCAAACATTAACATAGCTCAAAGGTTGTACATCTGGATAAGATTGCTGAGTGTTTTCTTTGCTCCAGTAATGTTCATAGTATCTTCCAGCATTGGGAAAGCTATCCATTAATAATGATACTTCCAGGCCAAGCCAGGTATGATATCTTCATGCTGTTTTTAAACTACAGCATGCCTTCATCAACAAGGTCATACCATTGAGCTCTGGATTGTAACCAATAGTAATAAGAAGAGCTCATGATTTTTGCAGAAGTTGATGGGATCTCACTGGCCAACAACTCTCACAGAATGAACCCATTTACCCAATATGGTAGGTTCATAAAAGGAAACAATGTCATCCAGACACAGGGGACAGTTGCACATATAAACTTACAGTAATTATGACAATATACATAATTCCTGTGCGAGCTCACCAAGACTGAAAACATGTATTTTATGGCTATTCTAATAATAACATGCTTAAGAAATAAATGCTATTGCATGCATTAGTGCTTTGTTCCTTTACAGATGCTAAATAGAATTCATTCTATACAAAAATTACAATTGAATATTTGGGTTGTTTCATACTAAAGCTTTAATAATGAATGAATAAAGCTGCTAGACCATTTCCCCCATTTTTTAAATGGAGAAAACTGTTGCCATTCATCCTGGGTAAAACCTGAGAAACATATGACTGAAATGCATGGAAGGTATGTGTTCACACTTATAATATGCTATCAAGCAGGTTTTCAAAATTTCAAGGTTTTATATTTACTCCATGAACATGTGGCTTGTGGTGCACCTAGCTACTCGTCCACATGTGGTATTGCCACAGCTTTTCAATGGCCATTATGATATACTTGAATGAAGATATCTCATTCTGATTTCATTGATGATCAATCTTTTAATTAATTATTTCATTTATTTGCATTCTAAATGTTATTCCCCTCCTGGTTCCCCCTTCCAGAGTTCTTCAGCATATCGCCCCCTTCTTGCCTCTGAGAGGGTGCCCCCTTCTCCCTACCACCTGTGCATGCTCCTTTCCTGGGGCATCAAGTATCTACAGGACTAGGTGCATCCTCTCCACCTGAGGCCAGACAAGGCAGTTTTTTGCTACATATTTGCAGGGCATCTTGGACCAGCCTGTGTATGCTCTTTGGTTGGTGGCTTAGTCTCTGGGAGGTCTTAGAGGCCCAGGTTAGTTGACACTGTTTAATCTTAATGCCCATATGCTCATATACATATTTACTCTTCAAGTATTGGCATTGTAGGTATCTTCTTTATAATGCTTATTTTTCATCAATATATTTAATTTAGAACTTTGTGCTTATGGTATCACTTATACAAATATTCTTGGTATTTCATAGTAAATCCTTTGGCAGATATATTTAAACACTGTGGGTTTGTTACCTCATTTTTATGTCCCTTAAGCTTTAAAATATTTTTTATAAACTCTCTGACAGTTTCATAAGCATTCTTTGATCACATTTGCTCTCAATCTCAGGTCCATGCTCCTTCCCTTCCTATGTACTTTGTGTTCTGTTATTACTGTTTTTTCATCACAGCCAATTTGCCCCTTCCATATATTCATGGATATATGGTTTCCCTCTGTCACGTGGTCATCTTGTCTGGTACTACACTTTTAGAGAAACTGATATGCCCTCTCTCAGCAGGTATAGATTGCCAATGGATCCTTAGCAGAGATGAACTCTCATTTCCATGCTAGCACTTGGTCTACTTTGCCTTACATAGATCTTGTGCATGCTGCCAAAGTCATGGTGACTGTTAACAACAACTCCTCTGCTGTACCCAGATGCACTGCTTTCCTGTAGTCATCAACTACCTCTGTATCTCACATGCTTCCTAACCCTCTTCACAGTGATTTCAGAGCCACTGGAAGAGGGCTGTAGTTTTAAATTTAGATGATGTTCTCATTAACATTTGTCTTTACTTAAGTATCTGACAACATTTTAGGTACCAACAGATACACACAGAAACACAGACACAGACACAGACACAGACACAGACACAGACACAGACACAGACACAGACACAGACACAGACACAGACACAGACACAGACACAGACACAGACTCAGACACACACAGACACACACAGACACACAGACATGCACACATGCACTCACGCATGCACGCACACACTTGCATGCATGCATGCATGCATGCATACATGCTCTCACACACACACACATGTTCTGATTAGTATCACGTTCATCATGCTCTGTCTTGTATTCCCTGTTACAATTCCTTGTCCCTACAAGTTTCTTTCCATCATTTGTTACAATTTTTGTTTTGTTTCTGAACCATTTACTTTATGCCATCTGTGTGACCTTAAGTTTAGAACTGTACATTGGAGTATGAGAATTTTTTATTTCCTATAATTTTAATAAGTTTTAAAGTAAATATAAGATACAAGAATGGCTTGACTACCATACTGACAAATGCTATCTCTAGTAGCTACAGGTAGCTATTTAAACTTGAGGTAACACTATAAAGTTTTATTACTTTTAATTATTCGTTTTCATGTATTTGGTGAGCACACCTATGCCATGTTGTGTAGGTCAGAAAACAACTTGAAATTATGGGACCAAAATCATCTGGCTTGGTGGCAAGCATCTACCTGCTGAACCATCTTAAGGACCCCTTAAGTTGCCATTTAAACTTTAGCTCTTTTTTTTTTTCATTTTTTTTAAATTTTTGATTTTATTGAGGAACTAAATAGAATCTATAAACTTCTTACATTGCTTTTCTCATAATTTTGCCAATTCTGTAGTATAAGTGTTTCCAATAAAGAGAAGTCATAGTTTTTAGAGTCCATCTATAATCTAGCATGGCTTTTCTTTTCTTTCATTTTCTTTCCTTTTTTTTATTGGATATTTTCTTTATTTACATTTCAAATGTCAATGCCTTTCCCAGTACCTCACCCCCCGAAAACCCCTATTCAATCATCACTTCTCTGCTTCTATGAGGGTGTTCCCCCACCAACCCACTCCAGCCTCCCAGATTCTCCTACACTGGGGCATCAAACCTTCACAGGGCTGAGGACCTCTCCTCTTATTGATACCCAACAAGGCCATCGTTGGCTACATGTGCAGTTGTAGCCATGGAGCCCTCTATGTGTACTCCTTGTTTGGTGTTTTAGTCCCTGGGAATTGGGGCAAGGGGTCAGGTTGACTGAATGAAAGGCCATCCAAAGACTGCCCCACCTAGTGTTCCATCCAATTTACAGTCACCAAACCCAGACACTGTTGCAGATACCAAGAAGTGCATGCTGACAGTGGCCTGATACAGCTGTCTCCTGAGAGGCTTTGCCAGAGTCTGACAAATACAGAGGCAGTTGCTCCAATGCTCTCGCAGCTGGAGTGAGTATGGGGTTCTCAATGGGGTCCTCAAAGAAGGAGTTAGAGAAAGGAGTGAAGGAAGTGAAGGGATTGTTCCTCCTTTTTAGAGGATCCCTCCACCTCCTTCCCCTGAGACTGCTTATCTTGGTTCATTCTCTTGACCCTCTGGCCTTCTCTCCTGTCACTCCTCCATACCTGATCCCATTCTGCTTTTACATTTCAATAATTTTATATTTAATGACTAAACTCTAATTTAGTTAGGAATTTAATTTGTGTACACAGTGATTAATTGGTTCACAGTTCAGTAGGATAGAGGATAATAATTACATTTCTCCTAATTAATGCATATATGCACTGCAACTGTTCTTAGTTGACAACATTTAAATAGAAAAAGAAGAACCGCATTGGGTCTGTTTCTCTAATTTTAATATGTGCAAATACAAAATTTTTCATTTGCAAAATACAACAGTATGAACTACCAACACAAAACGTATAGTGCAGACTTGTTTGAGTGATAAGATGTGAGTAATAGTTATTTCCTTACACTGTAAGTAATAAAAATAAATTGTATTAGCTAACGGTTACATATTGTTATGTTACATGATAGTAGGCAATATGGGTATTTTGTCTTCAAGGCCTCACTATGTAACCACTACTGATGACTCTGTGGCTCTCAGAAATTGTTTCCGATAGGAGACTCCGCTTCCCAGTAGCACCAGGTGTCCACTACCTAATGTCCAAACTTCAAATTTAGATATTTAAACACTTTGTATATCTCAAGAATTAGAAAAATGGGAATGTTTAAAAAATAATCCTGGAGACCTCTTAATAAGATAGGATTCTGGATAAATTATTTACTGTTTTTTAGGGAAGGCTTGCTTCCCTAAAACATAGGCTTGTATGTTTTTATACTAATACCCACTTTACATCCGAAATTAAAAACATCATATTGAATTCACAAAATTTTTGTGATTATCACTGTAATACAGTGATAGTGTTTTCTATGAAATTCATTCTTAATTTTTAAGTATATGTTTAAAAGTAATAGTAATAAACATTTTATTTATCAAAAATGATACAGTTAAGGCAATTATATACAGGGCAAAGGAGTTCCAAGGCAGATAAATTATATAGGGAATTTGCATACGTGGGAAAGAATAAAAAAGTCACTGTAACAGCTTTACCATACTTTTATTCCTTCAGATTCAGAATGGAGGACATGACAGCAGGAAACTACTGCACAGTGACTGAGTTCTTCTTGGCTGGGCTCTCAGAGAAGCCAGAACTCCAGCTGCCCCTCTTCCTCCTCTTCATGGGAATCTATCTGATCACTGTGGCAGGGAACCTGGGCATGATTACACTGATTGGGCTCAGTTCCCATCTGCACACACCCATGTACTTTTTCCTCAGCAGTCTGTCCTTCATTGACTTCTGTCAGTCAACAGTTATTACTCCTAAAATGCTCTTGAGCTTTCTGACAGAGAAGAACCTTATCTCCTTCCCTGGATGCATGGCTCAGCTCTACTTCTTCATCACTTTTGGCATTGCAGAGTGCTACACATTAGCTGCAATGGCATATGACCGCTATGTTGCCATCTGTAACCCCTTGCTTTACAATACAACTATGTCCTCCGAGATTTTTACTTCCCTGATTTCAGGGGTATATGTATTTGCTGTGCTCTGTGCATCTGTAAACACAGGTTTCATGATTAGAATTCAGTTCTGCAAATTAAATGTGATCAACCACTATTTCTGTGATTTTCTTCCCCTCTTGAAGCTTGCATGCTCTAATACCTATATCAATGAAATGTTGATTCTATCTTTTGGTACAGTGAACATCTTTGTCCCAATGCTGACCATTGTTACTTCCTACATCTTCATCATTGCCAACATCCTCCGTATTCGCTCCACTGAAGGCAGGTCCAAAGCCTTCAGTACCTGCAGTTCCCACATCTCTGCTGTTGCTGTCTTCTATGGCTCTGCTGCATTCACGTACTTACAGCCATCATCAGTGAGTTCAATGGACAAAGGAAAAGTGTCCTCTGTGTTTTACACTACTGTTGTTCCCATGCTGAACCCCTTGATCTACAGCCTGAGGAATAAGGATGTCAGTGTTGCACTGAAGAAAATACTTGAAAGAAAAAAATTCATGTAAACAGAAGTCACATGTAGAACATTTCTTAGACGTAAATTATCTACAGTACATCAATTGACTTGATACTATTTATTTTACCTTACCTGTCATTATTATTACTTATTTGCTAAGGACTCTTGATAATTTTTACTATTACAAATTTCAACTTTAAATTTTAAGTACCTAATATGTCATATGTTTCTAAGTATCAACAATGTAAACAATTAGTAAGGAAACATGGATTCTTATGCCCATAGTTAATAGTCCATCATGGTATATAAATTTTTCTTAACATTTGTAAAAATTAATTTAAATTAATAAGTATCATTCCTAATTACAACAAAATGATATTATTTTATTCATTCTCAATTTATTTTTGAGAATTTTATACGTAAGTGCTGTAATTACATCATTTTTCTCATCTCCCTCCAGCCACTCTCATGAACCCCCGCTCTCTCTCAAATTAATAGACTGTTTTCCTTTCATTCATAAATACCCATAGGAAGACCGACTCTCTTCTCAACCATCATTAATGTCCCTATTTATCCATCTAGGAATGGGGTCCATGAGATTTCCCCCAACTACATTGGCATGTTACATGGTATTTTGTTTTCTCTTTTCTTTCTTTTTTTAAACTCATTTTGAGGAGACTATATTTTTGAGATATTAAATCTCACTTTTCTGCTATGCATTGGAGACACATTATTTCCACAGACTTCATTGTATTCTGGTTGTTAGAATATTTAGTTTCTTTTCAAAATATTTACTCTCGTTTAAGCAGGGAGGTAGTGTTGTAGATGGATGAGTTGTGGCTCTTCTCCTCACAGTTATTCCATCTATTTAGATTAGTTATGAAATTCTGTAATTGTCTTCATATGATGTAAGAGAGTTACAATTATCTGTGGATGACTCAAAAAGAACTATGTATGCAGTTAGAAATTATACTAGTTTGTGTAGGTGAAACTATTAGATTCTCCTCTAGGTTCACTAATCTCACCAGAAACTCATAGTTGACTCTGGGTAGTTGACTGGAAATGCAGGAGATTCCTCCAGGCGGGAAGCTAGGCACAGTGACTGTGGCTACAGAGGATCATTAAAGGCCTTCTCCACTGTTCCCCACGGTGAGACCCCAATGACACGAGAACTCCATGGGTTTCCAAAACGGCTTTATTGGCATGACAGATGTTGGTTGAATCTGGATGTACACACCGGTGAAACTCAGGGCAGTCCTGAGTTAAATAGGGAGGGAGAAAGAGGGGAGGGGCTGGGGAAGAATGCTTAATTGGCTGTGCCCTCTGGCCTTCAGACGTCTCATTAGTATGTAAATCTCTCTAGGGCCTGAGGCCTGTAGTCATGCCCTCTACCTGTGCTCTTTGGGCAGGGCTGCATTGCCCTGAACATGACTGAACAGTACAGGTCAATGGAGTTCCATGCCACATGTTAGGAGCCTGGATTCTGGGAAAGGCAGAATAGATGCGTGTCCCCTGCAGGCAATGGACACTTTTTGGGTCTCTAGGCATTCTAGCCAGCTCTTCGACCAAAACCAAGATCCCTTTCATGGCCCTACAGTTGACTATGTTTATAAAATCAGGTAATGAATTTCCCCTATTGAGTTGGCCTATAGAACAATTTGATAGCTTTTTTTTTTCCTGTCATGATGTAACTTGCACTATCATATCTTTAGCTATTAGTTGGTTTGCTGGTTATTATTGAGTTTTATGAATGTTACAACAGAATATAATAATTGTTTTACACGCTTGTCAAGTTGGGTTTCACTATTTCTTCTTAAGAAATCTAGTTCCTGGAACGAAGACTTCTATCTCAAATCCAGTTTGATTCGTATGAGTTCTGTGTCAAAATCATCTGATATGTTTTGTTGCTTTCAGTTTCTGAGAAGCAACTAAGGACAATAACAATAGCATATACATGTTGGGACATGTGTGTTTGTGTTTGTGTGTGTTCAAGTAAACATAGAATTATAAGTTTTCTGATAGATTGTTCAAACATCATTATTGATATTTATCTCCTTGTCCTCTTTCCTATTCCTCCTTTTACACTGATTTTCTAACCCTGTTCTCAAAGCATCCCCAAATATTTCTTTTTTCCCTCTCTATACCAGCTGTACCATACTGTCCTGATATTTACAGAAGA
>JANHMN010000023.1:42055920-42087769 GCA_030674055.1 Rhabdomys pumilio | reverse complement strand
AACCAAGAAACACACACACACACACACACACACACACACACACACACGGAAGTTAAAAATAAACAAACAAAACACCAATAAGACAAGGATGCCCAAACAAATCAAAATGAGACCAAAAAGTCTACAAAATACCTTTGAGTTAGTTTTTTGTTGGGATTTGTGAATAGGGATTGCCCTGAAGAGGGCTTAATATAATCACCTGTGTTTACTTCTTTGTTTCTCATTTTCTAGAGTTCCAAACCACAATCTTCTCTACAAGACCTATCCAATTCGTTACCTTATATTGTCAAGTGCTTCGGCCATTTCCAGAACTTACTTTGAGTTAACTGTAGCATGTGACTCTGTTGGGTTTTCATCCTTGAAACATTATCACCTTCTGTAGACTGTATTTGTTTTCCTGTTTTCTACTTCTGTTAATTGTTCATCCTTCTAACTCTGCTTAGCTGGCTCTTCATCATACTGACAGCATCTATACAGGGTGTTTCAAATTTCAGTCATTGAGTATTTTTTCTCTGTTATTCTTCCATTTTCTTTTTTGAGTATTAATTTCTATTAACATCTACATGTCTTTGAGAATAATGTGCTGGAGCTGATCCTGTGCCACAGTGCTCCATATGCAAATGCTGACAGGAGAGAGCTGGTCGACCAGGAGTGCCAACACACCTGTGAGCACAGGTAAGACCACCACTTCTGCTCAAATTCCTGGCCCAAGAGGGACCTGCCCAGAGCCATCAGGACACAGAAACCAAGGAAAAACCGGGGACAGAATCCTTTCGGTTTCTACCTGCACCCCAGAGCTGACCCTGTGTCACAGCTCTTCATACCCATATTGCTCCCAGAGATAAGTGGTCTCCAAGGAGTACTGACACACAGGCTTGCAGGAGGGACAAGCCACAGTCAGAGACAGCAAGACCAGCTAACACCAGAGATAACCAGATGGTGAGAGGCAAGAGCAAGAACATACACAACAGAAACCAAGGCTACTTGGCATCATCAGAACCCAGTTTTCCCACCGCAGCAAGTCCTTGATAACCCAACACACTGAAAGAGCAAGACTCTGATTTAAAATCACATCTCATGATGATGATAGAGGACTTTAAGAAGGACATAAGTAACTCCCTTAAAGAAATACAGGAGAACACAGGTAAACAGTTAGAAGCTCGTAAAGAGAAAACACAAAAATTCCTTAAAGAATTACAGGAAAACAATCAAACAGGTGAAGGAATTGAACAAAACCACCTATGATCTAAAAATAGAAACAGAAACAATAGAGAAATCACAAAGAAAGACAAATTTGGGGATAGAAAATCTAGGAAAGAGATGAGGAGTCATAGCCACAAACATCACCAACAGAATACAAGAGACAGAAGAGAGAATCTCAGGTGCAGAAAATACCATAGAAAACATTGACACAACAGTCAAAGAAAATGCAAAATGCAAAAAGCTCTTAACCCAAAACATCCAGGAAATTCAGGACACAACGAAAAGACCAAACCTAAGAAAAATAGGTATAGAAGACAGTGAAGATTCCCAACTTAAAGGGCCAGTAAATATCCTCAAGAAAATTATAGAAGAAAACTTCTCTACCCCAAAGAAAGAGATGTCCATGAACAAGAAGCCTACACAACTCAAAATGGATTGGACCAGAAAAAAAATTTCTCTTGTCATATAATAGCCAAAACACCAAATGCACAAAACAAAGAAAGAATATTAAAAGCAGTAAGGAAAAAAGGTCAAGTGACACATAAAGGCAGACCTATCAGAATTACACCAGACTCCTCACCAGAGACTATTAAAGTTAGAAGATCCTGGGAAGATGTCATACAGACCCTAAGAGAACACAAATGCCAGCCCAGGCTACTATACCCAGCAAAAATCTCAATTACCATAGATGGAGAAACCAAGATCTGCCATGACAAAACCAAATTTACACAATATCTTTCCAAAACTCCATCCCTACAAAGGATAATATAGGGAAAACTGCAACACGAGGAGGGAAACTACACCCCAGAAAAAGCAAGAAAGTAATCTTCCAACAAATCCAAAGATAGATAGCCACACAAATAATGCCACCACTAATAACAAACATAACAGGATGCAACAATCTTTTCTCCTTAATATCTGTTAACATCAATGGACTCAGTTCCCTCATAAAAAGAGATAGACTAATGGACTGGATACTCAAACAGGACACAGCATTTTGCTGCATACAGGAAGCCCACCTCAGTGACAAAGACAGACACTACCTTAGAGTAAAAGGCTGGAAAACAATTTTTCAAGCAAATAGTCCTAAGAATCAAGCTAAAGTTGTTATTCTAATATTAAATAAAATTGACTTTCAACTTAAAGCTATCAAAGAGGATGAGGAAGGACATTTCATACTCATCAAAGGAAAAGTCCACCAACATGAACTGTGAATTCTGAACATCTATGCACCATATGCAAGAGCATCCACTTTCATAAAACAAACCTTACTAAAGCTCAAAGCATACATTGCATCTCATACAATAATAGTGGGAGACTTTCAAAACCTCACTCTCAGCAAAGGACAGATCATGGAAACAGAAACTAAAGAGAGATACAGTGAAACTAACAGAAGTTATAAACCAAATGGATTTAACTGATATCTACAGAACATTTCATCCAACAGAATATACCCTTTTCTCAGCACCTCACGGTACTTTCTCCAAAATAGACCATATAATTGGTCACAAAACAGGCCTCAACAGATACAAAAGATTGAAATAATTCTATACATCCTATCAAATCACCATGGATTAAGGCTCGCCTTCAATAATGATAAAAACAATAGAAAACCCACATTCACATGGAAACTGAACAACACTCTACTCAATAACATAGTCAAGGAAGAAGTAAAGAAAGAAATTAAAGACTTTTTAGAATTTAATGAAAATTTAGACACATCATACCAAAACTTATGGGACATAATGAAAGCAAATCTAAGAGGAAAACTCATAGCTCTAAGTGCCTACACAAAGAAAGTGGAGAAAGAATACACTAACAACTTGACAGCACACCTGAAAACTCCAGAACAAAAATAAGCAGACACACCCAAGAGGAGTAGATGGCAGAAAATAATCAAACTCAGGGCTGAAATCAACCAAGTAGAAACAAAAAGAACTATACTAAGAATCAATAAAACCAGGAGCTGGTTCTTTGAGAAAATCAACAAGAGAGATAAACACTTAGCCAGAATAATCAGAGGGCAGAGAGACAATATTCAAATTAATAAAATCAGAACTGAAAAGGGTTACATAACAACAGAAAATGAGGAAATACAAAAAAATCATCAAGTCTTACTACAAAAGCCTATAGTCAACAAAATTGAAAAATCTGGATGCAATGGACAATTTTCTAGAATGATATCAGGTACCAAAGTGAAATCAGGAGCAGATAAGCCATCTAAACAGTCCCATAATCACTAAAAAATAGAATCAGTCATTAGAAGTCTCCCCAGCAAAAAGAAGTTCAGAACCAGATGGTTTTAATGCAGAGTTCTATCAGACTTATTACTATTTTTCTGTAAAGTGTTTCACAAAATAGAAACAGAAGGAACACTACCCAATTCATTCTATGAAGCCACAATTACACTTATACCTAAATCACACAAAGACCCAACTAAGAAAGAGAACTACAGACCAATCTCTCTTATGAATATCAATGCAAAAAATACTCAATAAAATTCTTGCAAACTGAATCCAAGAACACATCAAAAAATTATCCATCACGATCAAGTAGACTTTATCCCAGGAATGCAGGGATGGTTCAATATACAAAATCCATCAATGTAATTCACTATATAAAAATAAAAACCTCAAAGAAAAAAACCACACAATCATATCACTAGATGCTAGGAAAGCATTTGACAAAATTCAACAACCCCTTCATGATAAAAGACTTGGAAAGAACAGGAATCCAAGCTCCTTACCTAAACAGTAAAAGCAATATACAGCAAACCAGTAGCCAGCATCAAATTAAATTGAGAGAACCTTGAAGCAGTCTCACTAAAATCAGGGACCAGAAAAGGATGCCCACTCTCTCCCTACTTATTCAATATAGTACTGGAAGTCCTAGTCAGAGCAATTAGGCAACAAACGGAGGTCAAAGGAATACAAATTGGAAAGGAAGAAGTAACAATTTCACTATTTGCAGATGATATGATTGTATACTTAAGTGACCCCAAAATTTCCAACAGATAGCTCCTAAACCTGCTAAACAACTTTAGCAAAGTGGTTGGATATAAAATTAACTCAAACAAATCAGTAGCCTTCCTCAACTCAAAAGATAAACAGAATGAGAAAGAAATTAAGGAAATGACACCCTTCACAACAGTCACAAACAATATAAAATACTTTGGTCTGAATCTAACCAAACAAGTAAAAGGTCTGTGTGATAAGAACCTAAAGTCCCAGAAGAAAGAAATTAAGGCAGATCTCAGAAGATGGAAAGATCTCCCATGGAAGGATTAATATAGTAAAAATGGCCATCTTGCAGAGATCAATCTACAGATTTAATGCAACCCCATCAAAATTTCCATTCAATTCTTTAGAGAGATAGAAAGAGCAATTCTCATATTCATTTGGAATAACAAAAATCGCAGTATAGTGAAAACTATTCTCAACAATCAAAGAACTTCTGGGGGAATCACCATCCCTGACTTCAAGCTATACTACAAAGCAATGGTGATAAAACTTGCATGGTATTGGCTCAGAAACAGGCAGGAGGATCAGTGGAATAGAATTGAAGGCCCAGAAATGAACTCCCATACCTATGGTCACTTGATCTTTGACAAAGGAGCTAAAACCATCCAGTGGAAAAAAGACAGCAGTGTCAACAAATGGTGCTGGTTCAACTGGAGGACAGCATGTAGAAGTATGCAAATTGATCCATACTTATCTCCTTGTACAAAGTTCAAGTACAAGTGGATCAAGGACATCCACATAAAACCAGATACACTGAATCTAATAAAAGAGAAAATTAAAAAAACCCTCAAACACATGGGCACAGGGGAAAAGTTTCTGAACAGAACACCAATGGCTTATGCTCTAAGATCAAGAACTGACAAATGGGACATCATAAAACTGCAAAGCTTCTGTAAAGCAAAGGAAACTGTCAATGGGACAAAGCAGCAACCAACAGATTGGGAAAAAATCTTTCTTAATCCTACATCTGATAGAGGGCTAATATCCAAGTTATATAAACAACTGAATAAATTAGACTCTAGACAATGAAATAATCCTATTAAAAATGGGGTACATAGCTAAACAAAGAATTCTCAACTGAGGAAACTCGAATGGCCGAGAAACACCTCAAGAAGTGTTCAACATCTTTAGTCAACAGAGAAATGCAAATCAAAACAACTCTAAGATCCCACCTCACACCAGTCAGAATGGCTAAGATCAAAAACATAGGTGACAGCAGATGCTGATGAGGATGTGGACAAAGAGGAACACTCCACTGTTGTTGGTGGGATTGCAAGATGGTGCAACCACTCTGGAAATCAGTCTGGCTGTTTCTCAGAAAACTGGACATAGCATTACCTTAAGACCCAGCTATAACACTCCTGGGCATATACCCAGAAGATGCTCCAATATATAATAATTTCACATGCTCCACTATGTTCATAGCAGCCTTATTTATAATAGCCAGAAGCTAGAAAGAACCCAGATGTCCTACAACAGAGGAATGGATACAGAAAATGTGGTACACTTACTCATGGAGTACTACTCAGTTATTAAAAATAATTGAATTCATAAAGTTTAGGCAAATTGATGGAACTGGAAAATAAAATCCAATCACAAAAGAACACACATGGTATGCACTCACTGATAAGTGGATATTAGCCCAGAAACTCACAATACCTAACACAAAACACATAGACCACATGCAGCTCAAGAAGAAGAAGGAAGATTGTCAGGAGCCATAATGGGACAAGCTAATAATTGGCAGATGATCATCCTGAAATGCTTGCCTCGGCTTATTATATAACCTAACCCTGGTCATGTCTAGTACCTTAACATTCATAATGCTAAGAAATGAGAACAACTTAAATGTCCTTCAACCAATGAATAACTAACAAATACATGGTACACATGTATAATGGAATTCTACTCATCTGTGGAAAAAATCATGAGACTATCAAATAAATATGTGAAAATAAATATTATTATAATGAGTGAGGTAACTGAGACCCAGAAAATAGCTATGAAATATTCTTTTCTATTTATACTTTCTGGCTGTGAATCCAAAGATGTGAGTTTATAACCTAGAGTAACTGCACAAACCATGAATGTAAGGAGGGACTAACTGGGGACAGAATTTTATGTATTGGAATAGTACACAGATGCTACAGAGGGAGAAATAGTATAAACTGAGGGGGCCTTAATTGGGAAGTTGTTCTCAGAGGGTAGTATGGAGTGACAGGAAGGAAGGGTGGATAAATAATGCCAAGTATTTTTGACAATACATAGGGAATCATATTTTCTTATTTATCTAAAATCATGTATGATACACATGTATGTGTATTATATATTAACATGAATGTATGTTATGTCATTTTGAATGATAATGATCCCCTCAAGGGTCATTGCCTACTTAGAAAAATCCCAGTACCATGCACAACCATCCTCTTGAGTTGTTAATCAGGGTAATCCAAGAGACCTCCAAAACAGGCCCTGGAAACTAGACCCTTGTAGTAAAGTAACATTAACTAAAAACCCAGAAACGGAGGGACTTAAGCTAGAACTAACATGGAAACCTCCTTACTAAGAAGTGAATTTTATAAAATAAGAAGATGCTACACAAACTGCCAAGGGAGAGTTGCAATCACTCAACATATGGAGACATGAAGTCTTTGAGCCACAAATATGACTTTACTGGCGATACATCCACAATGGTGCAATAAGGGGGATTTTTATTTTTGGGAAATCAAGTGCTGTTTATTTGGACTTAAGGTCTTCTCAACAAGAGGGAAGCCATGCTTGGTACTGTCTACTTGCGATTGGAGAGGGTATAAATCCAAGATGAGAACCCACAACTGCCAGTATCTTAAACTAGCATAATTTGTAGCTGTTTTCTAAATATATATTGTCATATACACAAGTAAACATAGTTTTCAAACTTCATCAATAAAGATTATTTTTGCAATATATGGAGACTATCACAAAGTTCTGCAAAAACCAAAATGCACAGAATAATGAACTATATGACATTCAAACCCAACATATACATCTGCAATTATTCTCTTCAACATAAGGCTCAGAAAAATCACAAAAGTGGAGGCAGAAAATCTCTAGAGTCACATAATCCCTGTTGATAGAATATACCCCTTAATCCTGGCAGTGAAAACATACAAATGAAATTTCAATGGTATAGTTTCTGAAACAAACCAGCATAATGACACCTGTTGGGCCACAATGAAGAGAGGGGAAAATATAGTTGTTTACTTATTAAAGCAGATTCTTGTGATGTAAAAGGTTACTGATAGTTAAAATTTACTGTGTGTTTGTAATTTGTTTTTCATTATTATATTTTTATAATTTAAAACATTTTATGTTTAAATGTATTTTATTATATTCTTCCACCCTAACAATTTTTCCAAATTTTCTCCTCATTCGTACCAACACAACCTCAAGTTCTTTCTCAAGTAACAAATAAAATGTCAATAAAATACAACCCTCCAAATCAAGAAAACAAATAATAGCCCCCAAATCCATAAAATTACAACCAAATAAAACTGCACACACACACACACACACACACACACACACACACACACAAATATGAAAGCAAGTAAACAAACAAACAAAAATGTGGAATCCAGTATGTGTTCGTCAGCTACCCTTTAATACGAATACTGCCCTGGAGTGGTTACTGTACCCAGTTTCACTTTATTGAAGAAAATTGACCTCTCCCCCTCTCTCTGTTTGTCTTTGTCTCTCTCTGTCTTTCTCTGTCTCTGTCTCTCTCTCTGTCTGTCTCTATCTCTGCCTCTGTCTTTCTCTGGGCAACCTATGTTTAGAGTTCCAGTCATTCATATATTCCTTTTAAAAAATATAACCAAATAGGTTATAAAACAGAAGTATCATTAAAAAGTTGGACAAGACAACACGACCAAAGAAAAGGAGGCCAAGAGAAAGCACACAAAATCAGAGACCCACATGTTTGCTTATACACAAGTGCCATAAAAAGACTTAACTGGATATCATAATCATCTATCTATCATCTATCTATCTATCTATCTATCTATCTATCTATCTATCTATCTTCTATCTATCTACTTATCTATTTTTTATCTATCTATGGGAGAAAGAGAGAGGGACGGAGGGAGGGAGAGAGAGAGAGGGAGAGAGAGAGAGAGAGAGAACTGGTGAATACTTGATTATTGGTGTTGCACACTATGCACACTGATCTAGTCCTGTGGTTACTTAAGAGTTTTTCTCAAAATGATGTGGAGGGCCCTGTTTTCTTAAGTGTCTTCCCTCTATTCTGGCTCTTGAACTCTTTCTGCCTTTTATTCTGAAAAATGTCTGATCTCTAAATGAACATATTTGATGAAGATATCCCATTTAGGGCTCATTAAAGTCTCTTGTTCTGTGTATTGTATAGCTATGGGTTTCTATATTTGTTTCCAAGTGTTGAAGGAGAAAGTCTCTGATGGCTCCTAAACATATCACTAATCTCTGTATAGCAGAATATCGTTAGGAGTATTTATCACTAAATTATTCAAACACATATTATTTTATTTCATCCTGAGTTGACAGGCTATTTAGTCTCTGGCCAGCCAGAGTGTTAGGTCTGGGTTCCATCTCATAGAGTGCACCTTAAGACAAATGAGTTATTGGTGAGTTACTACCACAAGCTTGATGCCACCATTGTTCTAGCATGTCTTACAGATATGACAGCACTGTAGATAAGTAGATTCATGGCTGGCTTGGTGTTTGCATTTCTCTTTTGATAACATGCATAGTATCTTTTTGTAACAAACATACTTGAATGTAATGTGTGATAGAGGTATGTTGGCACCAGCCCAATATCTCCTTGTTCAGTGAGTTCTTTAGGTGTTGTCTGCAGCAATGGGCTGTTGTTGACAGTTTGTGGAGAGTAACCTATAGTCTTGGCATCAGCTTGTGTTGCTTAGGATTTCAATGTAACCTCTTGGGCCAAAAACTTAATTGGATGTAGCTCAATGGCAGTACTTAAAGCTTCCTTTATGGCCAAGAGATGGCCATTTTCAGACAGCATCTCTCTATTATTTGGCAATATTACTTAGATGGCCTTGATATATTTCAGAATGATTCTACATTAGTAGGTTTCAATCAAATGTTCCTTAATTTTAACTGTCTCTTCCCGTATTCCCTTCCTCCATTTCATTCCCTTTTTCCTTCCTCATGTGATCCTCCCTTTTCATCCCTTACTGTATCTATTATTTGTTCTGCATGTTTGTTGTTGTTGTTGTTGATGATGATGATAATGATGATGATGATGATGATGTACTGAGGGAAATTCCTTTTCTCATCTAATCTATTTGGTGTTTTGTATGCTCCAAGTACTTTGATAGGTATCACCATCTTTATGTTTGAGATATTTTCTTTTCTTTCCTTTACTTTTTTGAGACAGGGTTTCTCTGTATATTTCTGGCATCCTGGAACTCACTCTGTAGACCATGCTGGCCTTGAACTCAGAAATCTGCATGCCTCTGCCTCCCAAGTGCTGGGATTAAAGGCGTGCACCACCACTGCCCAGCTGAGATATTTTCTTTTATGATTTTGTTAAAAATATTTTCTGTGAATTTCACATGAATACTTCTTCTTTCTCTACCTCTGTTTTTCATAGAAATGTACCAAATTCCCTGGATGTTTTGTGACTGGTTTTAAATGTAAAATTTTCCTTTACTACTGTATCCAATTGTTCATGTTGTCTTCAATGGCTGAGAATCTGCTTTTCAAGTCTTGTATTTTGTTTGTGAATCTTACTTTCAGGATACTGTTCAAATTTCTAAATGCTTATTAGCATAGTTTTTTTTCAGATTGAGTTTTCTTGAGTGATTCTATTTTAGATTTCATGTCTTAATTTGTTTTGTTCTTTTGTGTCCACACAGTTTTTCATAGAAGTTTTTATGGGATTTATTAATTTTCCCTTTAAGGACCTCTATCATCTCCATATAGACTATTTTAAGGTATTTTTCTTGTTCTTAAGCTATGTTGGGAAACTCAAGACCTATAGTGTGGTAACAGGTCTGTAGTGAAGGCATAATTTACTGAATGTTATATTTTATATTTTTATGGAAGATTATGCATCAAAGTCCTGATATCTGGTCCTGCCTTCTTGAACAGGTGTTTTCTTTCTTAGTATTTGTTGTCTTATCTGGTTCTGAGGTGAGTGTAGTAGCTGTGTGTTGCCTAATGGGAAATTGTTCTGGGATCCTGATATGTATAGTCACTGGAGAGTTCCAGGTAAAATGTGTTCTGGGTATCAAGATCTGACACTAAAGAAAGTAGATAAACTAGGAGAGGAACCTAAGGCGATTCATGTAAAGGAAGAAAGCTGGATGTTCCCCTAGAATTTTCTTAGTTAGTCACTCAGAAATAGAGGCACTAAGAGAAGAAAGGCCATAAAAATGCTTTGATATAAATCTGTGGATGAGGTCTATATCAAAATACTGGGGTATAAAACTTGGAAGAATGGAGGGAGAGGTGAATATCTGCAGTTACCCTATGTGCTTCCCTGATCAGTGTGGCCTGTGGATTCTCAGGATGTGGGGACTAGGACAAAGCAAGGAGTAGGGGAAGAGAGTTTTGCAGGTTACAGTATCTGTGATCCACTGGAGATGAGAGTATTTGGGGGAGGTTACAGCTGGTGTTGTGCACAGAGCTGGTGATGACACTAGATGACTGGACTTACAGGAACAAACATAGAGGTGATGATTTGTTTTAGGCTACTAGCTTCCTTGACTGGGTTGGCATGTGGCTTCCCAAGGAGTACCTGATGGAGGTTTTGGGTAAGACCAAACACTGAATAAGAGGAGAAAGGTTATGATGGGAAGATCTGTGAGATACAGTAGATGGGAGTGGCTGCTGCAGGTGTACTGCTGCAGATCTGGGGAGAAGCCTGCCTGAGAGATTTGACTAATAGGAATAGAATAAGAAATGAAGATCAATTGCTAGCCTCCCACATTCCTGGAGAGAATGGTCTGTGAATTCTTAAGGGGGACCTATTGGAGTTGTGGATTGAGATATTGAAAGAGTTGGAGAAGTGTCGGTAGCCAATATTAGAAGATGGTGCCAACTGCCTGCCCGCCTCTTCAGATTTTTCTGATAAACAGGTATTCTACACATGGTCTGCATGATTCTGGTGTGTGCCCCTCCCGAGTGGGCATATGCTAACGAGGTACTGTAGCCTTAGCCAATCCTTACATTGGCAACATCTGCTTCTCTATATAAGCAGCACCTTTCAGCTGCAGAGGTCCCCCATAGTATTATTATTAGTTCCTGCAATAAAGGCTGATGAGAAGAATCCAACCGTGTTGTGTCTGCTTGCTGGTCAAGTTGGGTGCGACAGAGAAGCAAGTTTAGAAGAGAATATGTGGGATCCCAAAAATTTGGGGGAGCTGCCATAGATTATTTGAATAAGAACTGAGCGGTGGATTGGGAGATTAAATCTGGAGGAACACAGGAAAATTCAAAACAAGAACTCAGGCAGAGTTGGAACCCAAGGAGTGGGAGCTGATGCAGAGGCCATGAAGGGGTGCATCTTACTGGCTTGCTTCACTAAGCTTGCTCAGCCTGTTTTCTTATAGAAATAAGGAGAAACAAACAGGGATGGCACCACCCACCATGTGCTGGTCCCTCGTCCAAGGATCACTAATTGATAAAATGTGGCAGCTTGATTTCATGGAGGCATAACCAACTGAGGAACCTGATGAGTTTATATTGTGTCAAATTGACAAACAAAACAAGCAATCATGCTCCTTCGCTTATTGTAAAATCCACTTTTTCATTATGAAATATTTTTTTTCCAGGAAACATCATTACCTAGCTGACTCTGCTGCAAGCTAGTCTAGTTTCTCAAAAATCTCATTTCTGTCTACTCCACACACTCTTTCATTGATTGTTATGGTTCACCTTCACATAAAATATTAACCAAATATGTAATCAAATATTTAATTAATGTTTTGAAATAATAATACCAGTAGAAGAGCTATACTCAAAGGAAAATATTCAGTATAAGTTTTTACCTTCTTATGACTATATTTTAAAATCAAGTCAGTTGTGTAGTACACAGTTGTAATGTCAGTACTTGTGTATCTGAGGAAGGAAGATTGTGATGTTGATGGCCATCTGAGTTACAACATTAAATAGCTCAAAACAAAACAATATCTCCCAGAAATATTCCCAAGTAACAACTATTAAGAACATTGTTTTGAAACTTGTAAAACTGTATTATTCTCCTTTACCCATAGAAAGCAATATTATTTGATGTAAGATTTAATCTCTGTCAAGTTCTTTATTCACATTGCCTTCATTCACATTGATAACTGTTTAAAAGTATTTCTATGAATTTCCTTAAACATCTCACTCCAGCTGCAGTATAACAGCACTTATGTAGCAAAACCAGATAGATTTTTTCCTGATCTCTTCAAGGTAAAGATCAGTATGGTTTCTATAACAATTTTCATTCTACCTGAATTGGATCCATCATGAAAACTAGTCTCAAGAAAAATCATCTCTGTAAATTTAAGAAATGTGTTGGCACCCACCTGTAAACATAGCACTGAAGAAAAGAAGGTAGAAGGTTCAGAAATGTCATGGTCTTCATCCACTACAAAACAAGTTTGAAGAGATCCTCAGTTATATTATATATACCCTACCTCTAATATCCTCTCTACCTCAAAGACATGTTACCATCTGTTTTCCTAAGACCAAAAATCAGTCATGTTGAAAGTCAAGTCAGTACACAAATGCTGCACATGTCTCTTACCTGCTCCCCATGGCCTTATTCTTTTCTCAACTTCATTCAGTGATTTCTCATGGTGCCACTTTTCTATTCCCCTCCAGTCTTTTTCTCTCCATATGTTTCTCAGAGTTCTCTCCTTATTACCCTCCTTTTATGTTTCCTCTGCTTTTAGGACACCAGAGGAACCATAAAGAAGATCTGTGAATTCCTAGGAAAGAAACTAGAGCCAGATGAGACAGATCTGGTCCTTAAGTACAGCTCCTTCCCAGCCATGAATGAAAGCAAGATGTGTGATTTTAGTATCCACACAAAAGATATAATCACTAATGATTTGCAGATGTTCAGGAAAGGTAAACAATTTCAGAATGTCAGATCATGTGGAGGTCTTCTGCCAATTGGAATATATCAGCAGTGATTGCTCAGCATTCATCGTTTTTCATAAAACTTACAGGGGAACTTTTCCATGGTAATGATGTTGGCTTAAGACACTCTGAAATATTTATTTTTTCTGGAGCATTATCTTGGGATTGCAGACAGTTATGTCCTATACCTTTAATGGAAGATGAGAAAATAGATGTACTTCTGTGAGACTTTGTAAGGCTCCTGTATCAGACCTCAACTCTAAAAATATTTAATGTATCAGAGCAAAGATATATTTGGGGTGGTAAACACAGAAATCACTTCCTTTGACTTCTGGAAAAGATGTTGAACAGGACAAGATTACTGCCTCAAAGCAGGCCAAGAATCAACCTCATAACGACTAAGAGATATATTCTCCATTATTAAAATCAGATGATATTTGCCAACCTACATTTTTAACTGCTGCAGGCTCCAGGATGCTCTCTTTATTTTGAATTCTCTTCCTTAAATGGTAATAACAATCCTCTATATGTATGTGCTAACTCTCTATGCTGGTAGAGGTTTATGTATATGGTTTTGTAGCTGTGAAGTTAGTGAGTAACTTTGACAGAATAAATCACAACTGGAGTCTCACCCACTCCTAATTAAAGAATATGAGGTGAGATGGGACTCAGTATTCAAGAATGAAAGAGTCTGATGTTAGGTCTTTGTGGATGAGTAAAGAACTTGGGTATACATACAGGTGTTAGAGATTTAAAAGTTTATTTTTTTCTCCCCCAATAATTTTAGTGTTTCACCAGTAGACTTCAGTTCTCCTCTACCTTAGAGTCTGAGGATAAGATCCTAAGTATGTCAGGGCATCAAAACTTTCCATAGAGATACCTATTTAAAGGGCTTAGCAGATTGCATTTAATAAAGTACTCTTGGTAGCTTCATAACAAATTTAGACTCTTATTTGAGAACAAAGACCTGTCATCACAGGAATGTGGTCATCTAAAAACAAATATCTGAAGCCTTTGGAAAAACACTACTATTAATAACTTCAGTCTTCTAGACTCAATCCAGCCTGTGTGGATATAAAGTAATCAGCACTGGAACTTGTGGCCTTACCTAAGAAAAGAAGTCTATGAATTTCTTGCAATGAATTAGAATTTGGCAGAGGCAAACAGTACGTATACCTAAAAGGCTGTAAGGAAAAGCCAAAAAAAATATTGTGGCTTGTTTAATAGACAGGTTCTATGGAAACTAAGAAGCAAAAGTTCTGTTGAAGTCACATTGAAAGAAATGCAACAAAATTTAGAAAACAATTCTATGACAATCAAGGTCTAGCACTGATACCGTATTTCATATAATACAGAGGATCAAGGTCTGGCATTGATACCATATTTTATGTAATACACAGACCAACAAGGTGTAGCACTGATACCTTATTTCATGTAGTACATAGATTATCAAGGTCTATCACTGATACCGTATTTCATGTAATACACTGACGATCAAGGTCTAGCAGTAATACCATATTTCATGTGATACATAGAGGATCAAGGTCTAGCACTGATACTGCATTTCATGGAATACATAGATGATCAAGTCTCTTCTGACTACGTTATGACACAGAGCTGCAAACACCATATATCTTTGAAGGAAAACGGTAACCATATACTGTTGGCAATGCCCAATAAAACAAAAACTGCTTCTGGTGATGTTAATGGAGATGTAGTGACCAAAAGGCATTCGCTAGGTCATTAACTGCACGTGACGTAATAATTAAATTAAGGATGCCACACACTCACCTTGTGACCTTACTGACTCCTCCCATCTCTGTTCTTCACATGGCTGACGTCTAGGCTGGAATCTGCTCTAGAGGCTTCTGTTTTCTGATATCCAGATGCTCTAACTCCAGAGCTCAAGCTCTGCTTTCACCCTACTAAGCTCTTCTTGCAATGAGCAGAGTCAGTGTCTCACTCAGAATCAGGCTCTGCTGCTGCTTAAAGAGAAAACACAACCTCATCCTGGGCATCTTGTGATTTATCTCCAGCATTGGAGATTTTCTTGGCCTTCTCCTAGTAGAGACTCACTCGATCCCTATGTGGCCTCAGCAGCTGGGCTACAAATGTGTATTTAATATCTTTTTTAAAAGCCTCAGGAATTAGAATGAAATAATCCATTACAGGCCACACCTGTTGTGTAGAGTATTTGTCACAGCTTGTGCTTTTGATTAAACTGCACAAGGAATCGATGTTTGATACAGAAAATGATGAAATATAGATGCAAAAGAGAAAACCCAAAAGCTAAAGTAAACTTAAATTCCCCCCAGAAATTAATTTTAATATTTTATTATTAATTCTTCTTGTTTTCCAATGCATTTATTTATAATTAAACCATTAAGTAGAAAGGGATATGTACAGATGTATGTGCTCATATGACACCTTTTCTAATCAGTTACAATGAAAATATTTGAGGTGAAAGTAAGACAGGATTTAATTTAGCTTAGACTAGCCTCAAATTCATTAGATAGCTGAGCTGGGTCAGCTCAGTGTTATGATCTTCCCAACTTGTCTGTTAGGTTCTGAGATTAAAGGCATGGACCTCCAAAGGGAGCAGCATGTTGCCTTTCAACTTCAAGCTCTTTCTCTCTGACTGGTTTTATTTCTGAAAGTAGTTTTCCTGAGAAGGTATCCCATAGCTCTGGAACCTAAAAATCTTGGGGTATCCAAGTAACTTCAAAATACAGCTCCTTGTTCCAGTATCTGGGATCCACAGATGATCTTCTGCACTCCTCAAAAGAGAGAAGCTGGGTCTTGTCTCCAGCTCTTTCCTCTATAATACACTAGATAATACTACTCTATAATACTCCTTGACTCCACTCAACTGCTGCTGCTGTTCTTTCTGCTCAAATTTTCAAAATAGAAGTTGGAGAAAGCCCAGCAAATAAAAAAGGCAGAGAAGGTTAACTTGATTGAGAACCACATTCTGTAGACTGCCTCAGTTCTGCTATGATTCCTGTGGACATATTTTCTAGCATACACTACAGTTAACATTGGTAACTGACTCACTCTATGAAAGTAGTCATCTTAAAATATTTGCTTGCTTGTAGAGACTGGAGAGATGGCTCAGCAGTTAAGAGCACTAACTTCTCTTCCAGAGGTCCTGAATTTATTTTGCTGTAACCATATTAGCTTTAGTCACATCATTTTTTTTTAGGCTATACAAAACCATGTAAGACCATCTATGAGGAAAAACAGGAAAATGTACTATTCATATATATATGAATGTATGTATATATATTCATATATATGAATGAATATATACACACATATTCAATATATATGTGTACATACAGACATATATTCATACACACACATATACATACATACTATTGCTAATATCCCTTGTAGAAATTTCACAGATTTGAATAGTAATTCCTAATTTTCAGATGTCACTGGCTGGAGAGATGTCCCATTACTTAGGAGCACTGACTGCTCTTTCAGAGGTTCTGAATTCAATTCCCAGTAACCACATGGTGGCTCACTACCAACTGTTATGGGATCTTATACCCTCTTCTGGTGTGTCTGAAGACAGTTACAGTGTACTCTCATAAAAATAAAATAAATATATCTAAAAATGTCACTGAAGAAAGATATTATGTACTAAAGTGATTAATGCTTCAGCTGCTCTTTTAAAAAATGATTTTATGTATATTGATGTTCTACAAAATTGTATGTGTATATGAAGTTTTAGATGCCCTGCAACTGGAGATAGAGACAGTTCTGAGTTGCCATGTGAGTGCTGATAATTGAACCTGGGTCGTTTGAGCCACTGCTCTTAACCACTGAGCCAACTCTCCAGCACCCTCGGCTGTTAATTCTTAAGTTACACTGCCCTTATTTGGTTATAGAGATGTCTAAGGTGTCTAAAACTTGCCAATATAGCTTAATTTTAACAACTTCAAAGTAATCTTTTGGAAGAACACTTTTGTGTTTTGTCTTCTGGTACTTAGGCCTGTTCAAGCAAAAGATCTGTGGAAATATTAGAAAGATGGAAACCAGGGTGCTCTGCTCATTAAGTTGGTTGGAACCAGAATGTTCAAACTTAAATAAGACAAATGTTCTTCACCTTGGCAATTTGCCCTCAAAGAGAGATGATGTTACAGAGTATACAGGTTAAATACATCATGACTTCACCAAACACCTATGTAGAGTAAAATAATGCAGACATCAGTAGTGCACCTCAGCAATCCCAGTGCTCAAGGCAAGGTCAGATGACTGCAACCTGAAGGCTAGTGTGGAACACACAGAGAGATCCTGCATTGGGGAAAAAAGAGAAAAACCAAGGCAGGCACAGTGGTGAATGCCTTTAATCTTAGCACTCAGGAGGCAGATGTGGTAGACAAGCAGATCTCTGTGTGTTCCAGGACAAACTGGTCTACACAGTGAGATCAGGACAGCCAGAACTACATAGTGAGCTCCTGTCTGCTAAACAAAAAGCAAGAAAACCAACAAAACAAAGAAAACACATGGACATCTGTTGTACTAGAAAGCACATGCTTGGCCAAGTGTGGCAGCATATGTCTGTAAATGCATTATGCAAGATGTGAATGTGGGAAGATTAGGAGGTCAAAGATAGTCTTGGCTTCATAATAAGTACAAGGCCAACCAGGGCTATATTCACTTCTGTCTCAAAAACCCAAAGTTTGTCTGGAGAGAGAGTGCAGCAGTTAAGAGCACTTACTGCTCCTCCTAAGGACCTGATTTCAGTCCAGAGCACCCACCCATGTCTAGTAGCTCACAGTCGCATTTAACTTAAGGGGATCTTGAACTCTTTTCTGTCCTCTCTGGGCACACTAATATGTAATATATATCCATATAGACACACAATTTCTAAAACAAGTTAAAAACAAAATAATTTTATATACTAACTTAATTACTATATCAAATGATTAATTATGTCCAAAGTCTAATTTGCTCATTCATTCATTATTTATTGCAGTACTTGTGACTGAACCCAAAATTATATACATGCTAGACAAGCAGAATACACTGAGCTAGGTCTGTCACTTACTTAAATATTATGACATATCACAGTATCCTAGATTTTCATCATTTTGGTGACATAGCTCCCCAAACTCATGACTCTAGGTTTCTGTACTGGCAACAGGTGTCACCCAAGGAATCACTAACTTTTCATTATACTGGTGAGTCTCTTTTCTTTGTTGGGTTGGATGTTTTGATGCCTAAGTCCAATATATGCTTCTTTCTTATTTTCACACATCTTGATAACATACATCCTGTGTGGATTCATACAAAAAGGTTTATAATAGAAATAGAAATTTCAAGTTGGTAAAAACAAAACAACAAATCAGGGTCATGGAAACAGTCTTTAAAAGTCCACACTCATCTTCTCTGTGGCCTTACTTTCCTTCTAAGTACCTCCTCTCTTAAAACCATATGTTATGTGTGTACTTTCTATGAGGTTAAGACTCTTCGAAATTTGAAGACCAAGTTTAGGAGTCAGTTCTCTCTTTCTGAGAACAAGTCATCAAGCCTTGGTGGTCCCTTTAACTGTTGAGCTATCTTGCTGTCTCCAAGAATACTGAGTTTCAAAAATTATCTTTTTGCTGCTATTCACATATGACTGGTAGTTTGCCCGAGTAGAGAATTCTCTATACAATTATTTTATCTTTTTGTTTTTTATCTATCTTTTTTTTTTTTTTTGAAACAAGGTCTTTCTATGTAGTCTTGGCTGGCTTGTTACACAATGTTCAGAGCAAGCTGGCCTCGAACCCGCCTGTGCCATCATGCTCCTTTACCACTGCTTCCGGAAGAGATAAAAGCAAATCTGTGTCAATTCATCATTCTAAATTCATGTTTCTATGAAGTACTCTATAGGGCTAAGTGTGTGTTAACTTCATATGAATAAAAAGACTTTCAGTGAGTCCTTTCTTATAAAAGCATATTCTAGAAGATCAGAGGTACAGATGATTATTATCTGCCATGTGGGTGTTGGGATCTGAACCTGGGTCTTTGGCAGGAGTGACAAATAATTTTAAGGGTTGAGTCAAGACTTTATTAATTTTAGTTTATGAGAGTATTTTCTTACATGCATATCTGTACCATGTGTGTGCCTGGTGCTCATGGAGACTAGAAGAGGAAATAAGATTCCAGGAACTGGAGTTACAGACTGTTATGAGCACATCTTATAAAATAAAAAGAAAATGAAACTGTCTCTAAGATGAAAGTTCATAGCACAAAATCCCTACATGACAACACTGGTGAGGTCTCACACTGGCAATTTAACAGCTCACTTTAAAGTCTAGAACAGAAAGGAGTGAGCAATGAAGAACAGACGTAGACATCAAGATATTCTCAAATCAGGAGCTGATATCCATAAAATAGAAAGAGAAGAACACAAAGAAGTAATAAAACGTGCAGTTGGTCCTTTGAGCCTTTTATTAGACAAAATGGAAACACTTTGTGGGGGAAAAAGAAACTCGCGCTGGGGGAGGGAGTCTGGCGGCAGTGGAGACAAAGCTTCCGACACTGCCGCTGGAGGCAGATCCTCCACTCAGCCACAGCAGCTGGTGGCTGCAGTTTAAGGTTCCAAAGTTCTAAAAGTTGACAGTCTGGCGGCAGGCGCAGGAAGGCCCAGGCAACACGTGGAGTTTTCCAAAGCTTTTATTGTTCATGGTGTGGTGAATAGGTGTAGATGGTATGCGCTTTCCCCGCCAAAAGCCAGGCTCCCCTGACTTTTTATAGGAAGGGGGGGAAAGGGAGAGGATAACTTAATTAGCTAAGCTCCCCCCCCCACCCCCGCCTTTAGGTAACTTATTAATATTTTAATCTCTGAAGGTGGAGACCTGCTAATCACGCCCTCTACCTGTGTGCTACGTGACCAAAGGGCACAGGCTAAATGAAGTTACCTCATCCAAGCCCCAACAACACTTATTAAAAGATAAAGAATATCAAAATTAATGAAATCTAAATGATAATGGTGACAAAATAACAGACAATGAGGAAAGCCAGAGAATGATAAAGACATAGTTTTAAAATGCCTGCACTCCACCAAATTGGAATTTCTAAAAAAAAATGGATAATCTTCTCAATAGGTTCCACTTACCAAAGTTAAATCAAACTAAGGTAAATAACTTAAAGAGACCTAAACTCCCAGAAAAAAAGAAATCATTGCACCTCTGCCAACAAATACAGCCCAGGGCCATGAGTTTCAGGGTAGAATCCTACCAGACTTCCAAAGAGGAGTTCACGAAAATACTCATTAAAGTATTTTAACTACTAACCCTGATTAAGTATCAATAATAAAGAAGAAAACTTAGCTGATTTTATTTTGTGAACACATGGTTACCCACATATCTAACCAATATAAAGACTCAGCTACAGAGAGAGAGAGAGAGAGAGAGAGAGAGAGAGAGAGAGAGAGAATATTACAGACCAATTCCCTTAAAACCACAGATGCAAATATAAAAGCAACAATTTAATTGGGACTGGCTTACAGTTTCAGAGATTTAGTCCTTTTACATAATAGCAGGAAGCATGGCAGGCATGCAAGAAAACATGATGCTGGTGAAGAAGCTGAGAGTTGTGCTTCTTGATCCAAAGGCAGCCAGGAAGAGACTGTCTGCCATGGAGCTAGTAGGAGGGTCCACTCTGCACTGGGTGGAACTTCAAAGCCCACCCCCATAGTGATGCAGTTTCTCCAACAAGGCCACATCTCATAATAACTTCCTCCCACTCCCTGAGCCAAGCGTATTTATACTACCACATTCCACTGCCTGGCCCCCATATGATTGAACATACATATGAGTATATGGGGACATATTATAAAAATAGCCTAATACAAAATATGTGAGGTTCAAATTAAAAACTTCCATCATTTATAGCATTCTCAAAATGTTAAAAGTCCAAAGTTCTGTGGGTCCCTTGTTCTGGAGGGTGTCCCATGATGATCTCCCGACTGGGGACGGGGACAAGTTGAGTACAAGAAGGACTGGCTACTGTCTCTGTGCTGCTTCCGGCCAGCATCTCCACTGTCTGTAGGTCTGCGGTCCAGCCTGATGTGGGAGGTCGAGGCCAAAGGACACAGAGTGCAAGCAGGAGGGGAGATTGCCTGCCCCCACTGCTGCCTCTGATTGCTCGTGCTGTTGTCACTGACTGGTTTCTCCCAGGTGCTGCACCTGTCTCTCTGCACTGAGTCTTTCTAGACCCAGGGTTGGGCCGATAAGGAGCCAGCTAGATGGCAAGGAGGCAGCTTGGTGTCCCAGGCAGGTTCCGGGAGAGCAGAGCTCTCCCCAAGTGTTACAGCTCTTGTATCAAAAACACTCGAACACCAGGATGATTTTTGAGCACACACTTTACTTCCCCTAGAGCCCTTATATACAGTTTTGGGGTGAGTTAGGGTCTGGCAGCAGATAATGCCTATTGGCTTAGTCTGAGAGCTTGGAGACACCTCATCTGCATGTGGGAGAGCCTGAGGCACTGGTCCTCCTGACTGATGGTCAGCAACCTCTTTGTGGGAGGGGTTGTTGCAGGGCTGAAGCTAAGTGAAAAGAACCAGGGCTTGGAAGCAGAGGGAACACCTACCGTCCAATAATGGTCTGGGGTTCCAAGCTCATTCTCGACCAAGCACCCAGCTGCTTCTCACAGCCCACCACCCTACAAAGTTCAAAGTCTCTTTTGAGATTCATCCAATCATGTAACTATAATTCCTTATACTTTCCAAAACAAATACCACATCATATATGTTCAAATTTACAGGACTTACTTCACCATTCCTAATCACAATTGTGAGGACATACTGGGCCAAAAGAAGACCAAAAGCCAACAAGGCAATCTCCAAATTCTGCATCTCCATGTCTGCTGTCAAAGGGTTCTTCAGATCTCCAACTCCTTCCTGCTTTGCTCACTGCAGCACAATTCTTTCTCTTTGGCTGATTTTACTTCCTGAAAGTAGTTTTCCTGAGAAGGTATCCCATAGCTCGAGAACCTAAAAAACTTGGGGTCTCCAAAGTAACTTCAAAATTACAGCTCCTTGTTCCAGTATCTAGGATCCACAGATGATCTTCTGTCCTCCTCAAAAGAAAGAAGCAGGGTCTTGTCTCCAGCTCTTCCCTTTATAGTACACTAGGTTCTGCTTGACACTGCTCAACTGCTGCTGCTGTCCTTTCTGCTCATCCCATGGGACTGACATATTCAATACATTGGGTTCTTCTCTGACAAGCAGTCTTCACTGCATTCCTCTCATGCTCATTTCATGGTGCCAAGCCTTAGCTGCACTGCATGAATCATTCATGCCTAAAAACCAGTGCCACCTGGTTGAGTCTTACACAGGACTGAGTCAAGCTGCACCACAAGGGACAACCTTGGCTACCTCTAGAATACAACTTCTTTCTCCTCTCAGAAAACACTTACCAGAAGATGTCACCTCAGTGGTGCTGATTTCTTCTTCATCCCCACTAATTTTTTATCTACAGCTAACCAGCATCAGTTGTCTCAGTCGTCCCGTCTATTCTTCCTCTAAAGTCAGAGCCACATGGACAAAGCTGCTGAGTTCCTCTGCTTGCTGGGGCTGAAACATGGCCCCATCTATTACATCATCACCAGCTTTATAATTTTCAACAACTTCACTGCCTAAGCTCAGCTGTCCTTGAACTTGCTCTATAGATTAACCTTGAACTCAGATCTGCATGCCTTTGTCTCCTGAATGCTGGGTAATATGTGTGTAACACTTTCCCTGTACCTAAGCTTTTCTTTACCTAAAACTTGTTCTGTACCAGGATGACTCTAACTAGAAAACTGCTTGACGCTCATCTCCTGAGATTTAAGGCATGTACCACCATGCCTGTACTTAAGTATTTTATTTTAGATCTTAAAATGAAAACCCAGAATAGTAATCACAATCCATCGATTGTCTGTTTCACAAATACTGGTAATTCTTGTGTCCACATGAAAACAATTACTAGGTAATAATAATACCTAACATGATACAGTTATCCTTCGTACAAATGTAAATCCATAAGTTTTGGTGAATGGAATCTTGCACTAATGTCACCATTTCTTTAATACCATTTAATATAATTAGTCACAGGATTTAGCTTCATTCAACTTCCTGATGAGGCTTTTCTCTTGTGGCCTAATATTTTATATATTTTTTTCTTTCTAAGATTGCTATGCTTGCTCAAAACAATCATCATGAGAATAAACATAGGTCAAAGGCTTTGCTTGCTTTACTAAGACTTCCTTTGTCAATGCAATGAACATCAACCTCTTTACCTTATCTTCAAGGACACTCTACAGACAAGGGTAAAAGACAGCAATATTCTTCAGCAAGATATCATAAAAACTGTATACAAAGTTCAAATCACCCTCAGTACATATGTGTTTCATATTCCTACTTGGATGGTGCATTAAGCTCCACTTAATGCATGTATAAATTCAAAGTCTAAAACTCCACATTGTTCCATAAAACAACAACAACAAAAAAGACATGGCCAGGCCTATCATAGCAATGCTTAAGACTGGAGTACCAACTTGTGTCTTAGAATCTCCATTGCTAAGAAGAGACTTTGTAACCAAGGCAACTGTGTTAAAGGCAAATATTTAATTGGGCATGGCTTACAGTTTCAAATGTTTAGTCCTTTACCATCATGGCAGGAAGAATGTCAGCATGCCAGCAGCCATGATGCTGGAAAAGGAGCTGAGAGTTCTGCATCTTCATGAGAAGGCATCCAGGAAGAGACTGTCTTCCAGCCTAGTGGTAGGAGGGTCTGTTTTGTACTAGCCTGAGATCCAAAGACCACCACCATAGTAATTCAATTCCTTCAAAAAGGTAACATCTACTCCCAGAAGACACATCTCTTAATATTGCCACTTTTTAGGGTTAAGAATATTTAAATCACCAGTTTATTTCTACTATAAATTCTTCCATGCTTTTAAAAATGATTAGGATAGCTGGGCAGTGTTGGTGCGCCTTTAATCCCAGCACTTGGAAGGCAGAGGCAGGTGGATTTGTGAGTTTGAGGCCAGCCTGGTCTTCAGAGTGAGTTCCAGGACAGCCAAGGCTACACAGAGAAACATTGCCTCTAAAAACAAAAACAAAACAAAACAAAACAAACAAAAAATGATTAGGATATGCAGAGGCTTTAACATGTTGATTACTTTCAGATTGTTTCTCTCTCATATGTGTTCATTTCTGTATTCAGAAACCACTGTGGCATGTACACAATTTCCCAACTTTAATACAATCAAAAGGTTTCTGCTCAGTTTGTGTTCTTTGGAGACCACAGATTTATCACATTCATTACATTTGTAAGATTTTTCTAAAGCGTGTGTTCCTTTAAGTGTTTGGAGAGTACAGTGACATGCAAAGGCTTTACCACATTCATTACAATCATAAGGTCTCACTCCTGCACGTTTTCTTTTGTGTATTCAGAGATGACAGTGAACTGGAAAGGCTTTACGTCATTCATGACATTCAGTTTCTCTCCAGGATATGCTCTATTATGATATTGGAGACCACTCTGATGTGAAAAGGCTTTACCACATTGGTAAGTTTTCTCTCCAATATGTGTCCTTTTATGATATTGGAGGCTACTGTGACATGAAAAGGCTTTACCACACTAATTACATTGATAAGGTTTCTTTCCAGTATGTGTTCTATTATGAGACTGAAGACCACTCTGATGTGGAAAGGCTTTACCACATTGACTCTCCAGTATGTGTTCTTTTATGTAATTGGAGACGATGTTGACGTGAAAAGGCTTTACCACATTGATTACATTCATAAGGTTTCTCTCCAGTATGTGTTATTTTATGACATTGGAGACTACTGTGACCTGAAAAAGCTTTACCACATTGAGTACATTGATAAGGTTTTTCTCCAGTATGTGTCCTTTTATGATATTGGAGACTACTGTGACATGGAAAGGCTTTACCACATTGGTTACATTCATAAGGTTTCTCTCCAGTATGTGTTATTTTATGTCTTCGAAGATTACTGAGACAGGAAAAGGCTTTACCACATTGACTACATTGATAAGGTTTCTCTCCGGTATGTGTTCTTTTATGATATTGGAGATAACGGTGACAAGAAAAGGCTTTACCACACTGATTACATTGATAAGGTTTCTCTCCAGTATGTATTCTTTTATGACATTGGAGATTACCATGTCGTGAAAAGGCTTTACCACATTGACTACATTCATAAGGTTTCTCTCCAGTGTGTGTTCTTTTATGTTTTTGGAGACTACGTTGACATGAAAAGGCTTTATCACATTGATTACATTGATAAGGTTTCTCTCCAGTATGTGTGCTTTTATGATATTGAAGATTACTGTGACTTGAAAAGGCTTTACCACATTGACTACATTCATAAGGTTTTTCTCTAGTATGTGTCCTTTTATGACACTGGAGACTACGTTGACTTGAAAAGGCTTTACCACATTGGTTACATTCATAAGATTTCTCTCCAGTATGTGTTCTTTTATGACATTGGAGACTACGGTGACATGAAAAGGCTTTACCACATTGATTACATTGATAAGGTTTCTCTCCAGTATGTGTCCTTTTATGATATCGGAGGCCACTATGACCTGAAAAAGCTTTACCACATTGAGTACATTCATGTGGTTTCCCTCTAGTATGACTTCTTTCATGCCTGCAACAATAATGGGCACATGTAAAAAGCTTTACCACATTAATTAGCCTGATCAATCATTTTATCAATATGAATAAATTTTGCAGTTGGTGTAATAATAAAGAACACTCAGATTGTAAGGTTTTATCCCTTTGATGTTCATGGTTGTACTCGCTGACAATGGGTTGCTTTACCTCTTTGAAAATACCTGTGATGGTAAGATCATTTATTACATGGCTCACATTTATAACATCTTTTTCTATGAAATTTCTATATGATGTATTTCACATGTCTGAAGATATCAGGGTATAAAAACACTGACTGCTTTCTTAGTTTTTCCTGTAGTGTGCATCACACCACAGCAGCACTGTGAGCCAGGACAAACAGAAGAATTTCCAAACTTTTAGTACTCATAGATTTTCTACAGTGTGACTTGGGGATGTCCCCAGTAATGTCAGAAAACCAATTAATTGCAAATGTCTATCGTATTCAGAAAGTCTACCAAAGGCAGAATACTACATATCTTCTCATTTTTCTGAAGTAGAAAGAGGTACGTTCCTTCTTTTAACATCCCTATGCTAACAAGGTTTTATCCATTCTGACAATCGATATACCCATTAAAAGAAGTAGGATGAGTGAAATGTTTCCATATTGAATTTACACCATTTGACATTTTGTTCTTTGTAGACATGTGGTATATAGATTAAGGTTTCTCCACGACTTTCTTCACTCTCATTAACTGACCACTCAATAAACTTAGAATTGTCACTACAAGAATATGAGTATCACCAAGTTTACCATGGACTATCTACTTACTGGATGGTTTTGGATATATATTTATCACTATTCAATGTGCAACATCTAAATATTATGAGACCATTCAGATTGGTAGTTCCACAGCAAAGCTCTAATGGAGCTATAAAACAATTAAAGGTTATCTCCTAAGGCATTGTTTCCATGTCTTCTTCCTTAAAGGGATGCCTTACAAACATAAATTAGATAACTGACATTGAGGAACATGGCTCTGTGAGAATATTATAATCATAGCTATACTTAAAGGACTGAGTTTTTTACACACTTGCTTTTCTTTAGAGCTTCCACAACACATTAAAATTTCCTCACAGGCATATTTGTATCAGCGTGCACATGAAAACTACCTTTCACGCCTTCTAGAACTTTGATGTTGTTCTTCAATATGATGATCTTCCCAACTGTAACCTAAAACACAGGACCAGAAAATGAATGATACAGTATTAAAAATTAGGTAAAATTCAAGTTACTGTGGATTTTGACAGCACTGAACCTGATTTATTCAGCTCAATCTTCCTTGTTCTTAATTGAAATAACAGAGGATCATCAATAACCAAGAATTACTAGTTCCATTATTTTGAAAAGCAAAACAAAATACACAGTCTTACCTATAGCAATGAGGTTCTGGTAGGTCTCCAGCATCACATCTTTGTAGAGATTCTTCTGGGAAGGATCCAGCAAATTCCACTCTTCTGCAGTGAAGTTCACATGCACATCATCATAAGTCACTGCATCCTAAAATATCCAATACATGTGTAAAAGAGAAAGCATGATCGTGACATCATTGTAAATAAATGGATACTTTCTAGACAATGTAATAATGTAATTCTGGCGCTTCCTCCACTTATTTCCTGAAACAGAAGTTATAATCTAATTATTCTGTCATTTTAGAAGGAAATTGATTTAAAAGTTTCACCTGTGTTGCTTCTGGTCCCTTTGAATAAAATATAGCCTTGTAACACAAATGGCAACTGAGAGGGATATACAGTGGGAAACAGATCAACTGTACTGAGCAAACATCTGAAAAGTTGTAAGAACAATTACTAACTACAAAAATGATGGGCAAGCTGTGTGTATTTGCTCATGTCTTTAATCATCATAGAGGTACAGGCAGGTGTATGTCACTGAGCTGGATGCTGGCGTGGTCTATGTAATGTGTTGCAGGACAGCTAAAGTTACATATTAAGACTCTCACTCCCATGTAAAAATCAACCAAGGAAACAAAAATGATAGAGAGAACTCACAGTTCTTTACTGAAGTTCCTACAAAGAAATATATGTTCACTGCAGTTCTGTATCCATCTTGCAAAAACATGAAGTGAACCAATTTATACAACAACATTAATAAATTTTACTAGAAGGGAATGCATATTTAAATGGTTAAAAATGGACAGATGAAAATACTAGTAATATATATGTTGATCAGAAATAAGTAACAGAGCAGGAAAGAGCTCAGGAGTGGAAAGCTCTTGCTGGTCTTCCACATAAAGGTAGTCAATTTCTAGTATTCACATGTGGATCAACAACTATCCATTTCTTCAAAATTAAGAGGATTGAGGACATCTTCTAACAACAGTAAAGATGAGGCACACATGGTATTCATATTCATCCACACAGGCACACTACTCTTATTTATTCAAAAATTTTAAAACAAACACAAGAGTAAGGCAGAACGACATACACCTGGAAACTAATGAATGCGAAGCCTCAGGCAGTATTGATATCATGAATATATGCCATTCAGAGAAATTATATATATATATATATATATATATATATATTTCCAAATTTTAAAATTAAAAATGTGGATGAAGAAGTACACAGAAGCATGTGTTTATTTTACAAAAACATGTCAGGTGGCTTCTGTGGTTTATATATCTACAATCAGGACAGGAAGTGCTTCACAGAGAAAGTTTGTCATGAAAACAATAAACAAAAGATATGAAGTTAAAAATATAAAACCACCAGGCTTGCAAAATAGCTTAGTATTGAATACCAAATGTTTATACTGTATCTTACGTGATTTAGGGGTTGAGACCAAATGGGGAATGTATGGGAACATGAGAAGAAAGGTGAAGGATCAGTTTCAACCACAACACAGTAGACACACAGAACAAAATATGTCCTGTCTAAAAAGAAATACAGGGGTAAAGCTGGAGCAGATGGTGACGGAATGGCCAATAAAAACTTGCCCAACTAGAGACCCTCCTTATGAACAAGCACTAATCCATGACATTATTAGGGATAGTCTGTTATACTCCCACATAGGAGCCTTGCATAATTGTCCATTAAGAGGCTCCACCCAGCAGCTGGCTTGAAACAGATGCAGAAAACCACAGTCAAACATTGAATGGTCCTTGGGGACTGTTATGGAAGAGTTGGAGGAAGGATTGATGGTTCTAAAGAGGATAAGAACTCTACAGGAAGACCAACAGACTCAACTAAGCTGGACCCTTGAGGACACTCACAGACTGATCCACAAACAAAATAACACACACAGTCTAGACTAAGGCCCCTGGAACACATGTAGCAGATGTGTAGCTCAGTCTTCATGATGGTCCTCCAACAACTGTAGCAGGGGTTGTCCCTAAAGCTGCTCTCTATCTTTGGAATCTGCTCCCTGAACAGGGCTGCCATGTCTGGCTTCAATGGAAAGGATGAACTTAGCCCAGCAGAGACTTGATGCACCACGGTGTGAAGATACTCAGGGGCCCACACCTTCTCAAAGGAGAAACAGAGGATATTGAAGAGAGGGATTCTGTGCAGGCAGGGGAGCTAGAGTAGGGACTTCACAAAGTTCATAGCCATTTTATTTATAACAGCTTGTAACTGGAAGAATCCCAGATGTCACTCAACAAAAATATGGATATAGAAAATGTGGTTCATTTACAAAAGGAAAAACTATTCAGCTATAAAATACAAAAACATCATGAATTTTGCAGGCAAATGGATACAGCTAGAAACTATTATCCTGAGTGAGGTAACCCAGACCTAAAAGCACATGCATGTATGTACTCACTTACAAGTGAAGAATAATCATAAAATAAAGGAAACCCACACTACACTTCAAAGACCCAAAGAAGCTATAGAAGAAGGAAGGCCCAAATGAGCACAGTTGAATCTCACTCAGAAGGGGGAATAAAACAGTCACAGGAGGCAGATGGAAGAAAGAGAACTGGATGGGAGAGCAGATAAGAAAGGGGAATCGGGGAGAATCAGCAACAGGTGTGGTGAGAGACAAGAGAGGGCCAGAGGGGAAAAATGAATCAAAATCTGTAGCTGGCTGGGGGGAGGTGTTACATTTAGGATGTGCCAGAGACCATGAATTGGAGGGTGACAAGGAGTCTATGAGGTTGATCTTAGCTGAGATGCATAGCAGTTAGATATGGACACTGAAGAGGGCATATCTGCAGTCAGGCAGGACCCCCAATGGAGAGTTAAAGACACCAACCAATCCAAAAACCTTTCTACCCAATATTTGTTCCTGTCCACAAGAATGCAATCTACAACACAGATTCTGTCCAGCAGCAAAATAACCCTTTGATAGCATGTTGTTGTTCTAACTTGCTACTGTACTGCTGTGATTGAATCCTGTAAGCAAAAGCATCTCAGGTAATAAATGGTTGTTGTACATGGTTCTCTCAGATCAGTCCATTATTTTGGGAGCTCTAATTAGAAACTGAAGGCAAAAAGCATGGGTAAGCACTATCTCCTGGCTTGTTCACTTGCTTGGTCACTGTCTTCAAGTTCAGCTAGCTCTCTCATTCAGCCCAGGACCACTTGCTTAGGGATATTGCATCCCTCAGTGGAAGAGTCTTCCCAATTAATCATCAACACTATCTTTCACAGACATAGCAACCAGCCATTCTGATGAGGGCACACCCTCGATTGAGGTTCCTTCAGATGACTTAAGCTCTAAAATGTTGAGAACTGAAAACAACTATTACAAAGACACAATAATAAATGTGGAAGTTGTAAAAATCCAAAACCAATGAGCTAACCATATCAATATAGGAGCTCCTGCCACCCCATGAGGGACTTGAAGTTGTGGGTGAGCCAGGACAAAATAGGGTGGGCACCTGGCTCAGAGCAGGGAAGGGATACACTGGAAGGGGGATCTCAGAGCCTGTGCTGACCTGGGGTGAGGCATCTTTAACCCTGGTTTCCCAGGCCAGTGCTACCAAAGAGGAGGCTAAAACAGCTGGAAGGTGGACAGAAAAGCAGATTGTCTCACAGACCTGGAAATGACCACCAACAAAGGACAGGATCTCTGACCCAAGGAAGACATGCTAAATTTGTTAGAATCGATGAAAAATGACCTCCCATCTCATGACAGCTCCAAGTTCAAAACTATAGAGTCACATATGAACTGGGCAGAGGGTAGTTCAGGAGGTGGGAAATGAGGTCTTTGTTTTTCCACCCTGTAAAACAAGGAAGGCAGAGCCTGATTTTGCCCTGGATGCTGTCTGGAAGAGCTCTCTGTTATGGACTAGTCAATGGGTCTAAGTCCTGTTGTTAAGAATGATTTAATCCAAGGTGTGGGGCTAGTAACTAAATCAATTAGGATGGAATCTGTCTCATTTCCTCAGTGAGAGAATAACAAAGTTCCACACACAAAATAGACAGCCGCAAGGGGGCGGTAAAGGCTACCCAGCAGATTCCTCCACTTGGACAGAGGAGAAAATGAAGACAGGATGGCAGCAGCTGTGAGCCCTGTCAGGGCTACAAGTCTGCTCTAAGTTTCCCAGAAATTAAGACCAGAGAAACATCATCCACTATACCAGGCTCTGGAACATCTTTGAAGCACTTCAGGGCTACGACTCTCCAGCGTATCCACTGTAGCAGGGTTCCACATTCAATTTAGTCATCTCCCTCCACATATCCTCAAGAAAAACCTGAAAACCAAGGCACACAGACACAAATCTGGCAGACAAGCCACTGACATAGAAACAGTAGTTCATGTTAACAACTGCCCTTTCAATCCTTTAGTTGGGAGTTCTGAGGGTCTTGTGGTTCCAGTCAATGCATTAAGATGTTATGTCCAAGTCACAGAGACCCCA
>JANHMN010000023.1:42022722-42037442 GCA_030674055.1 Rhabdomys pumilio | reverse complement strand
TATTTACGAACCCGGTTGGTGACCTGGTGAACATGAATCATAGGGAAAATCAATGTACAGAGTATGACATTTTCAACATTTGGAATTTTCCACAAGGTCTTGGATTAAAAGTAAAAATAGGAAGCTATTTTCCTTGTTCCTCACAGAGCCAACAACTTTATATATCTGAGAACTTGGAGTGGGCCACAGGAGGAGCATCGGTGGGTATAAAACAATTTAAACTTTTTTCAGGATATCTAAATTATAAAATATGAGGCATTGAAGTTACAGCTCTGTAATTAATACCAATTGCTCTTCTTGCTAAAGACCCAACCTCAGTTACCAGCATCAAAATTTAATAACTCACAATGTCATGTAAATCTATGTCATAGGAAGCAAAGGCCTCTGGATTCAACTTTCAATTGTACCTGCATGCCTATCCACCCCACACTACATAAATATATTTATTAAATATACAGTAATAGTAATATATAATTAAAAATTTATAGCTATATATGAACCATACAATTTTTGTTTCTGTGTGATCATCTTTATATCCTAAAGAAGTACAACATACATTCATTAACAGAAATATTTCTCCAGATTCAAGGTTTTCTTTTCAACTTAGAAAAACTCCATTGGATTTATGATATTTTTATATGACATGCTTTGTTGGTATTCATCAGACAGCTCTTTCTTGATTTATCCTACCTCTCCACAAAACTCAATGTCGTAATTTTTTTAATTTATAAATCTTCCAAGAGAAACTGATGCCACATAAACATTACTTTTAGATTAATAATTTTAGAAAGAAAAAAAATTAAATTGCTACAACCTAAATGTTACATACATACTATTAAATGATGTACTAAATATTGTGTTATTTTGAGGGTATTTCAGGGTAATAGAAAATAATAAAGTACATGAAATTGACAAGTAATGCTGGTCAGCAGAGGAATAAATATAGCCATCTCTGTTAATGTCCAATAAATAAATATATGGCTCATTATACATAGAATGTATAGATGTACTCCACATATACACACACCAACACATATGTATTGGTGTATGTATGTATATATTTATATGAATATAAATATATATATGAAATATATATATACATATATATGCATGTATTCATATATATATATACATATATATTTATCTCAGGTTCCCACCTCCATGTGTAGTGTGACATGCATTGCTGGATTCAGGAAAATTTATCAGGAACAAACAGCAGACTGCTGCTTTGATTGTGCCCAGTGCCCAGAAAATGAGGTTTCCAATGAGACAGGTACATGTTTGCATGCAGAAAAATATTGGTGAATTCTAATATCTTCTTATTCCAAACTAAAATGTAAGATGACCTAGTTAGAAAATATAGACATAAAATCTCTTTGTTTCTGAATTTAATTATTTGAATGGTATGAACTTCTTTTGTATCCTGCAAATAACCTGCACTATCTTCTACAAAAAAACTCATTTCTCTCACAATACGATGGCTATAGATTTTATATTATGCAGAAAACATTTAGGGGCTATATATCTGTAATCATTTTAAACAAAACTTAGGCAAAAGTAACATAAGTTTAATCTTACATGATTTTTTTGTACAAAGTAACTGGACTACATGAACAGGCCACAAATTTTCCCTCCTATCATTCAGCTGGGTCCCTGAAATAGACCAGATGCTTAGGGTAGCAGATGTTGTTTAATTAAATATATTTAAGAGCATGGAAGATTTAAAGGATTATGTAGTTCTTGATAAAAATTAGAGCAACAGTGAAGATTTCAACAATGCATCCAGAGATGTGATAATGCCTATCAGCACTCACAGCTTATCTAAGAGAAAGTGATGAATGTGAGTATCCATAAACTTCATGACATCTAGCTTGGAATGCATAGTTGGAAAAAAAGATAGCTTATCACAATGAGGGGGACATGGATAGGTCTGTGAGGCATACAGCATCAATAATGGAAATACTCTTTTTGGAAACAATATTTTGCATGAGGAATTGCATATTGTTGTGCCTATGTGAATACACAGACAAAGTGCACAACCGTCAAACCAAACAAAGTTCATACTGCAGTTCTTCAACTGGCATTGAGAACTATGTCTGCACACAACACATATCTCTTAGGAGAGAGTTTATGCTTTAAAAAATTAACAATCTGATATTATGTATGTTATTATTCATAACACAGTAGAAAACAACAAGTTTTCTTTCTGCTTACTAAATAAGTATTTTTTTTCTCCTGCAGTTTTGGTGACGGTGTTTTGTTACATCACAAACCATAAGTTAATACAGAACAGCCTTACATTAGTGCTTCCTGCAGCAAAAGAAATGGAATTAATGCTCAACACCAAAATATTTTGGGGCTATCATCTGAATAATACAAACAGTCAAATATTAAGTTTATAAATGTAATATGATATAAGGGTTTGTTGTTGTTCACCAGCAGATATGGAGCAGTGTGTGAGGTGTCCAGATGATAAGTATGCCAACTTACAGCAAACCCACTGCCTCCAAAGGGCTGTGTCATTCCTGGCTTACGAAGATCCATTGGGGATGGCTCTAGGCTGCATGGCCCTGTCCTTCTCTGTCTTCACAGTTCTAATACTAGTAACTTTTATGAAGCACAATGACACTCCCATTGTGAAGGCCAATAACCGCATTCTCAGCTACATCCTGCTCATCTCTCTCATCTTCTGTTTTCTCTGCTCATTGCTATTCATTGGACAACCTAACCAGGCCACCTGCATCCTGCAACAGACCACATTTGGAGTATTTTTCACTGTGGCTGTTTCTACAGTGTTGGCCAAAACAATAACTGTGGTCATGGCTTTCAAGCTCACTACTCCAGGAAGAAGAATGAGAGGGATGCTAGCATCAGGGGCACCTAACTTGGTCATTCCCATTTGTACCCTAATCCAACTTATTCTTTGTGGAATCTGGTTGGTAACATCTCCTCCCTTTATTGACAGAGATATACAATCTGAACATGGGAAGACTGTCATTATTTGCAACAAAGGCTCAGTCATTGCCTTCCACTTTGTCCTGGGATACTTGGGCTCCTTGGCTCTGGGGAGCTTCACTGTGGCTTTCTTGGCTAGGAACCTTCCTGACAGATTCAATGAAGCCAAGTTCCTAACTTTCAGCATGCTGGTGTTCTGCAGTGTGTGGATCACCTTCCTCCCTGTCTACCACAGCACTAGGGGGAAGGTCATGGTGGTTGTGGAGGTTTTTTCCATCTTGGCTTCTAGTGCAGGGTTGCTAGGGTGTATCTTTGTCCCAAAGTGTTATGTTATTTTAGCTAGAGCAGATTCAAATTTTATACAGAAGTACAAAGATAAATTGCATTATTGAAACTTTAATAGTATGAAATTTTAGATGTTATTCAACATATCTTTTCCTCTGTCTTAAAAAAGTAGTACTTAATCATATAAAATTTTAAGTAATATACAAATTTGAAATTACAAACAGGACAGCATTGTCCATTATCATACCAATTACTAAAGTTTAGTGGAAAATGATTTCATTCATAAGTACACAAACCTGCAGATATTGAGAACCAGGAATCTCAATTGAGGAAAGGTTACCATCATTTTGTCCTGTAGTGTTGTGTGTATGCCATGTACTTAATTAATCATTAATATAAGATGACCTTACTGACTGTGGACAGTGTCAACTCTAGGCATGTTTTTCTGGGAGTTATAAGAAAGAGGACTGCAGATGACATGGACATGAAGCTAATAATCAGCATTGTTCCATCTGCTTTCATGGACTGCCTATATCCAATTTCATGCCTTAGCTTCATTCAATATACTGTGACCAAAGTACATAAGAAAATAAAGACATTTCTCACATGTTTATTTTGACCATATTGTTTGTTACGGTGATAGAAACTAAAGCATCACCTAAATAGAAAATTGACTCAATTAACATTTGGAATATAATAGACTGCTGATGCAATAAATGTCACTGATTTGAAAAGACAAACAAGAGTGAATGTTAGCAGAGTGTGAGGCACAGTGACAGTAATGCATATTTTGATGGTCATCACAAAAGCGCTGGATTTTACAATATCTTTACAATGTACTAGGAAGTTTTTAAGAATATCAGATAACATACTAAGAAGAAAACATATTATAAAAAGGAAAAGGGGGTTCAGATTGTGTCTGCAATATAACACTCTAACTTTATGTGAAAACACACAATTTCATTATGAAATGATTGTGTTTCATTAAGTCAGGACAACCACTAACGGAAATATCCCACACAAGATCTATACCACAATAAGTGCAGTGAAGTATATAAACATATAAATAACTCTAGCTAAAGGGACTCATCAATAATTTTTATCAAAATATAAGTACTAAAGGTTATTTGGGTTTCATATCACACACAAATATGAATATGCAAGCACATACACATTATTTCTAAAAATCAGGTGTTGCAAGTTACTGTCAGCTTTCTCTTAAAGTTCTATTTGCTGCTCTACTTTTAAAATATTATTTGGTAGTTTATTTTTGACACTGTAATAAAAGTACTTTTCATTTATATTTCCTGTATTCAAAACACTCTTTGTGCCCTTCCCTGCACTTCTAAAATGTACATGCTCTCTTATTTCATCAATTCTTACTGAATGTGTATATGTATTTGCATATTCATATCTTTTTGAAATATAAATTGTAGAGACCGTGTAAAATTGCATATATTTATTTTCTTATTGCTCGTTATTGGTAGTATATCACCAATATTTTTTCTTTGGTTGTCTCTGAGGATGACAACCTCTTCCATTCCTAGGTTTATAGTTTCCTGTCAATGATTGTGTAGACTATACATTGCCAGCTTTCTTCCTTCCAAGCTGTCATAAACACTGTGACCCTTTTTCTTATTATGTTTTGGAGGTCATATTGGTAAGACTTCATGGTGTGTCTTCTGCTAATCCTAGAAGATATATATTCACAGCTATCATCCTTATCTTTTGTCTCTCAAGATCCTTCCTACCATCTTCATGTTTCCCTGAGCAGTAGATGAAGGACCAGGTTGTAAGAGAGTATATTGCTTGTTTTGAAATGTACATTTTGAAAAGGAGGAATCTCTAGTAAGACCCACTTGGTCTTTTTTCACGTTACATTTCCTCTGGTAGTGTGTAGTGTATTTTCTAGCAATTAGAATTTCAGTCACCAGAGGTAAATCTTCTACTTGGGGACCAGCTCAACTTTTCTGTATGTGTATACATAAGGAAAGTTTGTCTTCAGGATTATCTCCTTACCACCAGTGAACAGAGAACAACACCACCACTCAGTCCTCAGGGATATATGTGGAAAAGCAGATCAATAAATATAAGGGACAGAGGTATTACATGACTTCAGTAAAACAGTATCATTAACAAAAAAAAAAGAACTGATAATCATATGATCTCACAAAGATTTCTCAGTATTCATAAAATTCACACAAGATCAAGCCTTACATGGTTCTAATATTGACAAGGAGACATGGACAACTGCAAATACATTATAAATTTAGAATACGTGGCCATATCTGTCAAGAAACATTCTTTTGTTGTCTTGATGTTACTCTATATTAATGTTCCATCACCTGATAAAGAAACTGAGGAAAGAAAACACAAATATATACATAAATACATGCTAAATAAAATAACACAAATCAACACATGAGTGAATACCCTTTTCTACAATTGGTCATGTAGTACCATGGAAGGAAGCCAGTTTCTGCTTGAGAACAGGCTGGAAACCCAGGTGACCCCAGGTGATCTCGAGGGATTGCATGCGTTTCGCCATGTCCCCAGAATCCAGGCTCCTGACATGAGGCCTTCATAGATTTGTGTCCTTCAGTCATGTAAGGGCAAGTTCATAGCTGTTCCATAGGTAGAGGACATGATGACAAGTAACAAAGTCTCAAAACAGATCTCTATTTTAATGAGGTACCTAAACGCCAGAAAGGTGTAGTCAATCAGGCTTCCCATCCCAGATACTCTTTCTTGCTAAAGGTATTTAACTTGAGGCCAGCCCTGAGAAAAGGAGGCATGGTTTTGACTCATTGCCACTCTCTGAAATGACTTAAATAAATGATTTTAAAACCATGGTCTATCTCTTTTTATCAGCATATGACATAGGAAGCTTTGGAGAAGGCCCTCGAGGAAAGAGTAGCCCTATAATCTACTGCAGAAGACCTCTATGTGCTCCCAACTGCTGAGAAAAACAGCCGAAGCCAATTGCCCATGACAAGCCAAAAATTCTCTCCCCATGCCCAGAGCCATTGTGCTGTGAGCAAAGTCAAACTTCCCGAGTTTTGCCTCACCAAGCGGCCCTAGACACATTGTGGGGCAGACACAGGACACTACTGAACCCAACAAGAAAACACAAATGTCTACACAAATGAATTCTAAATTAAATAAAACAAAAGCACACATGAGTGAATGCTCTTTTCTACAGTTGGTCATGTGGCCTTAGCTGACATTTAATTTCTCTTCCATTTATTTTATATTTTCTACAAGTTACTCAACCAGCACCTCAGCAAGTTGTCAACCTTTACAAAGACAGTGATGCCTACCTGTATTTTGAATGTATCTGTATCCTTGTCATCCTGATTGAAATAGGCTGCTTTATTTTCCAATTTAATTTACTCAACGGCTTGTTAGCACCAGGAGATATCCTAAAGGATCTCCTGTACTTCAGAAATAAGATGTGTAATCTCTATTTGGGGGTCATTATCACACTTCTGTGAACATGAAGTAACTTTGTTAGTTTGGTACAATAATATGTCAAATACATTTTTGAGGAATAAAACATTCTGAAATCCTATGTAAGACATTCAGTAAGATTGAGGATTTGGGAGAAGCATGCATACAGGAAAGATAACTCCACAGGCAGAAAAATATCAATTCAGGTAAGAACAAAGCATTATCCTTTTAAGAGATCAAAGAGTCCCATGTAGTCACCCTGCAACCACATTATTGGCAGGTAAATCTGAAGAATGATGTCATGTCTGTGGCTTAATGTTGATCTCTTCTGTTGATAGACATAGCACTCAGTAGCAACTGTAGCCAGAGAAGTCTTCCATAAACTCTATCATTTCCATCATGATCACTCTTTCATGGACTCACTAGACAATGCTAGGAATGACTGGAGAAAGAGATTGACAGCACACAGAACAGGTTATCCTATCTACTTGATTACTGAGCGAATCCTCAGCCAAGGTCAACTTTTGATTAGCATTTATGAGAGGAAAAATTATTTTAAAATCCTTACACAACCTGTTGAGCTCTGTCCAAACACTTCTTCCTCAGATGTCTTTTTCTATGACTTTTTTCCATTTACTTAATTTTTTACCTTTATATTTTTCTTTATAAATTTCACATTAAGTATCTCACAGATTAATTTGGTAAGGCATATGCAAACCATTGTGAATTAGGGTTGTTTGGGGGGCCTTGATACAAAATAGAGTCACTTGAGAGGAGACAATATGAACATGACATTAGGGCATTTCCTTTATTAATGATCAATGTGGCATCACCTAACCCAATGTAAGCAGTACTATCCTTAGCTGTACTGGACTGTGCAGTAGAGAAAAGCAGGCTGGGCAAGCCAGTAATTTGTATTCCACCATGGTCTGCTTCAGTTCCTCCCTAGGTTTCCCCTGTGCAAGACTATAAACAGGAAGCCAAATGAACCCTATAATTCTTCATGTTGCTTTGGTCATTGTTTTAGCACAGCAACAGAAATCAAATTGTAACTTGGTGTCAGATTTGATGCAAATCAACGACTGTATCTTAAGAAAAAAACAATTAGGCTGAGGTAAGAATGGATTATGAAGTTTTGTCACAAAAACAAAAACAGAGTCAGGCTCTGTGGTCCTAAATCTCATCTGGTATTTTTAGAATCTGTTCCTTTAAAATGTGAATATTTTCAAATATTCTCTGTTTGGGTCTGGAGAGATAGTTTGGTAATTAAGGGATTTTGCTTCTCAAGTTCACAACTTCCTATGAATCCACCTCCTTGGTTTTCAGTGCTCTCTTCTGTCCTCATGCACTCATGGACATATGAATCTCTCCAGCACACATACATTATTTGAAATTAATGAGAAAAATAAAACAATCAAACAAAAAACAAAAATATTTTAAGAAAGTTCTCAGTTTTAATTTTTTTTCTCCTCAGAGTAGGTCTTCTATCCTATTCTAAGCACAAATTCAAGAACTCAAACTATTCTTGAACTATCAATTTTCCTGTCTAAGCCTCTCTAGTGATTGATATTATGACATGCAACTGCACACATTTCAGATGTACTTGTGAACAAGCAATCCTACATTTAAACCACATAACAAGAAAACAAAGCCGGGCAGTGGTGGTGCATGCCTTTAATCCCAACACTTGGGAGGCAGAGTCAGGTGCATGTCTGAGTTCAAGGCCAGCCTGGTCTACAGAGTGAGTTCCAGGACAGCCAAGGCTATACAGAGAAACACTGTTTCAAAAAACTAAAAAAAGAAAAAGAAAAGAAAAACAAGAGCATCCACAAACACATAGAGGTTCTTTGGGAAGCTAGGGAGAGCTGTTGCCAAATGCCTGAAATTCCTGACAGAAGGAAGCAGGAGAGGCCTAAAAGTTTATCAAAGGCATCTTCTGCTACACAATCAATTGATGACCAAAATGAGTGATGAGAGAACATTATTTATTATTATTATTATTATTATTATTATTATTATTAATTTTATTTTATTTTTTACAGTCCATTCACTGTTCCCCTTCCAGTCTGCCTTCCCACAGTTGCTCATCCTATTCTTTCTCCCCCTGTATCCAAGAGGATATTCCTCCATCACCTGCCACCAGGCATTTCCACTCCCTGGGGTCAAATCCCTTGAGAGTTAGGTCCATCATCTCCCACTGAGGCCAGACCAGGCAGTCCTCTGCTGTATACATGCCAGGGGCCTTGGATCAGCTTGTGTTTGCTGCCTGATTGCTAGCTCAGTGTCTGAGAGATCCCATTGGTCCAAGTTAATTGAGACATCTGGTCTTCCTCTCAGGCCACCCTCCTCCTCAGCTTGTTCCAACCTTTCCCTAATTCAACCACAGAGGTCCATTACTTTCATCTAATAATTGAGTGTATGTAACAAGGGTGAGAGATCAAGGGTTTCCCAATGGAGACGTTAGAGAGAAGACTGGAGGAGCTGAAAGGGTTTGTGGCCCCATTAGGAGAGCAACAATACCAACCAACCAGGCCTCCCCAGGATCTAAACCACCAGCCTGGGAGCATAGGGAGGGACCCATGACTCTATCTGTATATGTAGGGGAGGATGTCCTTGTTGGGCATAATTGGGAGAGGAGATCCTTGGTCCCATGAAGGCTGAACAATGAGTGAGGGGGAATTTGAGGTTGGTGAGGTAGGAGTGGTGGGCTAGGTGGGGGCACATCCTCATAGAGGAAGGAGAAGGGGGGATGGTGTAGGAGGTTCCTGGGTGGTGGGAAGAAAGGTGTAAGGAGTTAAAATCTGAAATGTAAATATGATATCCAATAAAAAAAGAATTAAAGATCTTAAAGATCTTTAAAGAATTAAAGATTCTGATGGAATCACCTGAAGCTGCTACTAAATTTGGTAATGTTTAAGAATCACCCAGGTGGGTCTGGCATTGAAGGCATGAAGGGGTCGTGAAGAGCATCTGAGGCTTGTCACTGTGAGAAGCCATGGAAGGCCATTGGTAAAGGTGCAGCTTCAATTGCAGTTGATGGCCCAGGACTGATGGAGTCATAAAAAGAAGTTGAGGCTTGGCACCGTGAAGAGAGCCTGTGAGAGCCTATTGGTAATACCTAGTTACAACAGAAGACTCCCATGTATTGGAGATGCCAGTCCCATTGGATGACCACTTTGAAGAGCAGCAGTAGTGAAGTGGATCAACCAGAGCCTGAAGTTCTACAGAGGTCAGTGGTAGAGATGTGACCCAAGCCCTTTGGAGGAGTCCAGAAGATCATATCTGGATCCCAGCCATTGTAACAAGAAGCTGTAACATTGAAGTTGCCCTAGAGACACCAAGATCTTTGAGATGCCAGAGATGGGGTCTAATAGTGCCACTCCCTAGATTGAACATATACAAACCATCACAGTATACATACAGACTTCGTAAATTCTACCAAAGTATTTCTATAGCTATAAAAACTTCAGCAAAGTGGCTGGATAAAATATTAACTCAAACAAATAATTAGCCTTCTTGATATAAATAATAAATGGACTGAGAAGAAAATAGGAAAACAACACCATTCACAGTAGTCACAAATAATACAAAATATCTTAGGGTAACTCTAACCAAACAAGTGAAAGATCTGTACAAGGATAAGTTCAAATCTCTCAAGAAAAAAGCTAAAAAACCTCAGAAAATGGTTATATATTTCATTCTCAAGAATTGGTACAATTAATATAGAAAAATGGCCATCTTACCAAAAGCATTCTACAGATTCAATCCAATCCCCTTCAAAATTGCAAAAAATTCCTCAAGACATGGAAAGAGCAATTCACAATTTTATATGAAAAAGAAAAAACCCAGGATAGCAAAAACAATTCTTAAAAATAAAAGAACTTCTGGGGGAATTTCAATCTCTGACCTCAAATTATACCACAGAGCAATAGTGAAAAAACTGCATGGTATTGGTAAAGATATAGACATTTTGATAGATGGGATAGAATGGAAGACCCAGAAATAAAACCACACATGTATGTATACTTGATCTTTGACCAAAGATCCAAAGAGGCCAAAAATATACATGGAAAAAAATCTTAAATAAATGTTACTGGTCTAACTGGTAGTCTGTAGGTAGAAAATTGAAAATAGATCAATATTAGTCGCCTTGCACAAAACTCAAGTACAAGTGGATCAAGAACCTCAACATAAAACAAGATACACTGAATTTAAGGGAACAAATGTGGGAAAGAGCCTCAAACTCATTGGCACTGAAGAAAATTTCCTGAAGAAAACTACAGTGGCTCTAAACCTAAGATCAAGAATTGATAAATGTGACCTCATGAAACTGAAAATCTTCTGTTAGGCAAAGTGCATGGTCAATAAAACAAATTGAAAAACAACAGATTGGGGAAAAATTCTTCACTATCCCCACATCTGAAAGAGGACTAATATACAAAATATATAAAGAATTCAAGAAGCTAACCTCCCCAAACAGCCAAACAACCAAATCAAATAATTGGGTATAATGTTAATCAGAATTTACAACAGAGAAATCTTGAGCAGCGAGAAACACTTAAAGAAATGTCCAAAGTCATTAGTGATCAGGGAAATCAAGATCAAGATGACACTGACCATCTACCTTACACCAATAAGAATGGCTAAGATAAAAAACTCAGGTGACAGCACATGTTGGCAAGCATGTGGAGAAAGAGAAAATCTCCTCCATTGCTGTGGAATTACAAATTGATACAACCACTATGAAAATCTATCTGGAGTTCCTCAGAAAATTGGAAATAGTTCTACCTGAAGACCCAGCTGTACCACTCTTGAGCATATACCCAAAAGATTCCCTGCTGTAACAGAGTGGCATACGTTCCACTATATTCAAAGCAGCCCTATTTGTGATAGGCAGAAGCTGGCAACAATTCAGATGTCTAACAACAGAATGGATTCAGAAAATGTGGTTTATTTATACAATGGAATACTAGTCAGCTTTAAGAATGAGGACACCATGAGTTTTTCAGGCAAATGAATGGAACTAGAAAATATCATTCTGAGTGAGGTAACTCAGACCCAAAAGAACATGCATGGCATGTACTCACTAATAAGTGAATATTAGGAAAAAAAGTACAGAATATCCAGGATACAATCCACAGAATGCAAGAAGGTAAACAAACCAAAGGGAAAAAGTGAGGGTGCTTAAATCCCGCTTGAGAGGGAGAAGAAAGCAGTCATGATGGGTAGAGGGAGGAAGAAATGTGGGTAGGAGAGGAAACAGGGTGGGGAAAAGTGGAAAATGATCAGGTATTGGGAGGGGGAACAGGAGTGAAGCACTGACGACCAGAAGAATGCATGGAAATATGCAACCCCAGTAGGTGAGAGGTCATGGGACCCTCAAGAATGTACCATAGACCTGGGAGGCTAGAAACTCCCAGGACTCAAAGGGAGGGAGGAACCTTAGACAAAATGTCTGAAAGTGGGGACGTAGAACTTGTAGAGTCCACCTCCTGTAGAAAGGTATGGCATTTAGTGAATGATTGGAACTGTCATCCCACAGTCAAAACCTCTAACCCAGAATGGCTCTTGTGGGAAAGAACTGCAGGGTTAAAAATGGAGAAGACACTCTGGGAAAGGAGGTCCAGTGACTGGCCCAACTTGCTATCCATCTCAAGGGGAGGATTCAAGGCCTGACACTATTGCTGATGCTATGATGTGTTTACAGACAGGAACCTAGCATGGAGGTCTTCTGAGAGGCCCAACAAGTAGCTGACTGAGACAGACTCAGATAATTACACCCAACCAGTGAATTGAAGTTGGGTTATACCAGGACGGGGATAATGACTGGACTGTAAAACAAAAATAAGGATATTTTGTAAAAATATACAAGAGAATTGAAAAAAAAAAACCTTGTGTCTTATAAGACAACTACAGACGAAAGCTGGACTTCAACAACAGCAGAAACACCAGAAAGCCTGCACACTCATGGAAAGAAATCATCTCTTATGACATCTGGGTCATAAAAAATAAATAAAATTAATAAGAAATAAATTAAAAATTTTCTAGAATCCAGTGAAAAATAAGACATGACATACCTGAATTTTTAGGACACAATGAAAGCAATGCTAAGAGAAAATTCATAGTACTAAGTTCCAAAATGAAAAAAATAGAAAGTTCTTATACCAGCAATTTAAAACTACACCTGAAAGTTCAAGAAAAAAAGAAGAAAACAAACCAAAGAGGAGTAAAAATCAGGAAATAATCAAAACAAGGGGTGAAATCAATCAGTTAGAAACAAAAGAAAACAATACAAGGTCAACAAAAGCAAAAGGTAGTTCCTTGAGAAAAATCAACAAGATAGACAACCCATAGACAAATTAAAGGACAGACAGTAGTCAAAAAATCAAAATGAGAAATGAAAAAACTATATAGTAAAAGAAAATTTTGAAATAGGCCCAAACTAAGAAAAATAACATAGCCCTGTGATTCCTTTTCCCTAACATAAATAGTTAAAAATGCCTATCAGTGGGTTTGGGCCCAGTTAGTCAGCCACAGAGGATGTGAAGTTATAGGACAAAGGCCTGTTAAGTCTTCCAAGGACCTGGCTGGACATAAAGATAAAAAAGGTATGCAAGGACACCTTTACATAGAAAATATACATGTGCCCAGGAGTATGTCTTAATAAATAATGGCCATCTGGTGTTCTTTCAAACTCTTCCCCCCAGTTGAGGTCTTCTTAAGGTCCAAGAAACTGCAATTTAAGTTTAACTAGATACTATGCTAACTTAGATAAGCTTCCCTGCAGGAACTGCCCCCTGCCCCATCGACCAGTACAGCCTGCTGATGTAAAACAGCTAATCTTGTGTACCTGTGTGAAAGTTTCCCCCTTTTCCCCACCCTTTGGCTATAAAAATCTTAAACCCTAGAGCCTTGGGATTATTCCCTCTGTCTCTTACATGAGACACATGTGGGGCGGCCCTGGAGTGCTCCTTCATTAAACTATCTCATGTATTTACAGCAAGCTGTTCTCTCGAGAGTCCTTGGATACGTGCCATCTTGCGACTTGAGTGGGGTCCCTTGAGATCCCCTTCTGGGAGGTCTTATGCCTTTAAATAGAAAGTGACAGTGAAGAAATTAAAAAATAATTAGATCTTGCTTCAAAGCCTGTACATATTGTTTTCTGAGAGGCACCACCCAGCAGCCCACTCAGACAGATACAGACACCCACAACCAAAACAGGAGAATGGAGCTTGCAGACTCTTATGAAAGAACAGGAGGAAGGATTATGGGTCCCAAAGGAGATAGTGAAGAACAACAGAGTAAACTAACCTGAACTCTCAGAGCTCTCAGAGTCAGAAACACCAAAGAAAACACAGGCTGGACCTAGGCCTCCCCACACATATGTAGCAGATGTGCATCTTGGTCTTCATGTTTTGTCCCAAACCACAGGAACAAGGGCTATCCCAAAAGCTGATACCTGTGTGTAGGATATGTTCTACTAGCTGGGCTACCTTGTCTGGCCTTGGTGAAAGAGAAAGCACCTAGCCTGAAAAGTCTTGAAATGCCAGGGTGGGAAGGATATGCAGGTGGCCCTAAACCACTCAGAGGAGAAGGAAAGGGACACTGGAGAAAGATTGTGGAAAATTATCCATGGAGGACCAAGGTGCAGGATATAGAATGAATAAGTAAAAATATAAATTTTAATTTAATTTTTTTAAAAAACCCAAAGGAAAGCACATGCAGGAGAGGGTGTGCATCAAGAGGAACACTCCTCCTTTCCTGTTGGAAGTGCAAACTTGTACAACTACTTTGGAAATCAATTTGGTGGTTTTTCAGAAAACTATGAATAGTTCTACTTCAAGACCCATCTATACAACTCCTGGGCTCGTTCAACAATCCAATAAAGACACTTATCCAACCATGTTCATAGCAGCTTTATTCATAATAGCCAGAAACTAGAATCAACCTAGATGTCCCTCAACTGAGAATCGATAAAGAAAGTGTGGTACATCTATACAACAGAATACTATTCATCTATGAAAAGAAAA
>JANHMN010000023.1:41988771-42020644 GCA_030674055.1 Rhabdomys pumilio | reverse complement strand
AAGATAAATTGCATTATTGAAACTTTAATAGTATGAAATTTTAGATGATATTCAACATATCTTTTCATTTGTCTTAACAAAAGTAGAACTTAATCATATAAAACCTTAAGTAATATACAAATTGAACTTACAAACAAGAAAGCACTGTCCATTGTCATACCAATTACTAAAGTTTAGTGGAAAATTGATTTATTCATAAGTACACAAACCTGCAGATATTGAGAACCAGGAATCACAATTGAGGAATGGCTCCTATTATTTGCACCTGTAGTTTTGTGTGTAAGTCATGTACTTAATTAGTCGTTAATATAAGGTGACCTTACTGACTGTGGACAGTGCCAACTCTAGGCATGTTTTTCTGGGAGTTATAAGAAAGAGGAATGAAGACAACATGGAAATAAAGCCAATAATCAGCATTATTTTACTTGTTTTCATTTACTTCCTACATTCAATTCCGTGCCTTGGCTTCATTCAATATACTGTGATCAAAATACATAAGAAAATAAACACCTTTCTCACACGTTTCTTTTGATCATAGTCTTTGTTACAGTGATAGAAACTACAATATCACCAAAAGAGTAAATGGCCTCTTAAGATTTGGAATATCATAGGTGCAATACAAGGCACTGATTTTAAAAGGGAATCAAGACTGAATGTTACCAGACTGTGAAGCCCAGTGACAGTAATGCATATTTTGATGGTCATCACAAAAGTGCTGCATTTTAGAATATCTTTAGCATGTGCTAGGAAGATGTTAAAAATATCACATAACATACTAGGAAGGGAACATTGTATAAAAAGGACATGGAGGTTCAGATTGTGCCCGGAATATAAGACTCTAACTTTACATAAAAAAGCATGATTTCATTATGAAATGATTGTGTTTCATTAAGTAAGGAAAACCACTAATAGAAATAGCACACACAAGATCTTTACCACAGTAAGGTCAGTGAAGTATACAAACATATAAATCACTCCACACGAAAAGACTCAACATTAATTTTTGTCAAAATATGAGTACGAAAGATTATTTGGGTTTCACATTACACACACAAACATGCACATACAAACACATACACATTATTTCTTTACATCACGTGTTGCAGATCAGTGTCTGCTTTCCCTCAAAGTTCTATTTGCTGCTCTATTTTTAAGTATAATTTGGTAGTTTATTTTTGACATTGTAATTTAACTGCTTTGTGCTTATATTTCTTATCTTCAAAACAATCTTTGTGCCCTTCCCTGTACTCCTAAAATGTACATGCCCTCTTATTTCATCAATTTTTACTGAATGTGTATATGTACTTGCATAATCATATGTTTTTGAAATATAAATTGTAGAGACCATGTAAAATTGCATATATTTATGGTCTGATGGCTCATTATAGGAAGTATATCACCAATATTTGTTCTCTGGTTGTTCCTGAGGATGACAACCTCTTCCATTCCCAGGTTTATAGTTTCCTGTCAATGGTTGTGTAGACTATACATTGCCAGCTTCCTTCCTTCCAAGCTGTCATGCACACTGTGACCCTTTTTCTCATTATGTTTTGGAGGTCATATTGGTAAGACTTCATGGTATACCTTCTGCCAGTCCTAGAAGATATATGTTTACTGCTAGCTTCCTTATCCTTTGACTCTCAAGATCTTTCCTACCATCTTCACTTTTCCCTGAGCCTTAGATGAGAGACCTGCTTGTTTTTAAATGTACATTTTTAAGAGGAGGAAACTTTATGTAGTAGGACCCACTTGATCTTTATTCCTTTTACCTTTTTCTCTGGTAGCATGTGGTGTACTTTCTAGCAATTTGAATTCCAATCACTAGAGGTAAAGCTTCTTGTTGGGGACCAGCTCCCCTTTTCCATATCTGTTGACATAAGGATGGTTTGTCTTCAGGATTATTTCCTTACCACCAGTTAATACAGAACAACACCACCACTCAGGGCTCAGGGATCTATGTGGAAAAGCAGATCAATAATGGACAGAGGTATTGCGTGACTTCAGTAAGACAGTATCATTAAGAACAAAATAACTGATAATCATATGAACTCACAGAGACTTCTCAGCATTCATAAGACTCACACAAGATCAAGCCCTACAGTGTCCCAATATTGACAAGGAGACATGGGCAACACAAATATATTATAAAATTAGTATATGTGGCCATATCTGTCAAGAAACATTCTTTTGTTATCTTTTTTATAATTTTTTATAGGATATTATATTTACATTTGAGATTTTATCCCCTTATCCCATTCTTCCCACCACCCAGGAACCTCCTATACTATCCCACCCTCCTCATGCTACTATAAGGATGTGCCCCCCCACCTACCATCCACCTCCTCCCCACCCTCAAGTTCCCCCCCAATAGGTGTTTAGCCTTCATGGGAACAAGGATCTCCTCTCCCACCTATGCCCAACAAGGCCATCTGCCCCTACATGTACAGAGGGAGTCAGAGGTCCCTCCATATGTGCTCCCAGTCTCATGGTTTAGACCCTTGGTAGCTCTGGTTGGTTGGTGTTATTGCTCTCCTCATGGGGCCACCAATCCTTTCACCTCCTTCGGTCTTCTCTTTAACTTCTCCATTAGGAAACCCTTGATCAGATCGGTGCTTAGCTGTGAGCATCAGTCTCTGAATATATCAGACTCTGGAGACCTCTAAGGAGACAGCTACATCAGGCTCTTGTCAGCATGCACTTCCTGACATCCACATCAGTGTCTTCCTTTGATGACTGCACATGGGATGGATATCCAGGTAGAATGGAATCCAAACGACCCTTCCTTCAGTTTTTTTCTCACACTTTGTCTCCATGTTTGCTCCCTTGAGTATTTTGTTACTCCTTCTAAGAAGGACCAAGGCATGCACACTTGGTCTTCCTTCTTCACGAGCTTCATGTGCTCTGAGAGTTGAATCTTGGCTGTTTCAAGCTTTGGGGCTAATATCAGCTTATCAGTGAGTAAATACCATGTGTGTTCTTTTGTGATTGGGTTATCTCACTCAGGATCATATATTCTAGTTCCATCTATTTTCATAAGAATTTCTCGAATTCAATATTTAATAGCTGAATAATACTCCATTGTGTAGATGTACCACATTTTTTTTGTATCCATTCTTCTGTAGAAGGACATCTAGGTCCTTTCCAGCTTCTAGCTATTATAAATAAGGCTGCTATGAACATAGTGGAGCATATGTCCTTGTTATATGTTGGAGCATCTTCTGGGTATATGCCCAGAAGTGATATAGCTGGATCCTCAGGTAATGCTATGTCCAATTTTGTGAGGAACAACCAGACTTATTTCCATTGTGGTTGTACTAGCTTGCAATCTCACCAACAATGAAGGAGTGTGCCTCTTTTTCCACATCCTCTCCAGCTTGAGATTTTGATCTTAGCCATTCTGACTGGTGTGAGGTGGTATCTCAGGGTTGTTTTGATTTGCATTTCCCTGATGACTAAGGGTGTTGAGCATTGCTTAAGGTGCTTCTTGGTCATTGGAGTTTCCTCAGTTGAAAATTCTTTGTTTGGCTCTGTACCCCATTTTTAATAGGGTTATTTGGTTGTCTGGAGTATAATTTTTTGAGTTCTTTGTATACCTTGAATATTACCTCTCTATCAGATGTAGGATTGGTAAAGATCTTTTCCCAATCTGTTGATTTCCATTTTGTCTACTGACAGTGGCCTTTGCCTTACAGAATCTTTGCAATTTTGTGAGGTTCCATTTGTCAATTCTTGATCTTAGAGCCTAAGACATTGGTGTTCTGTTCAGGAACTTTTCCCCTGAGCCTAGGTATTCAAGTGTCTGCCCCACCTTCTCTTCTATTAGTTTCAGTGTATCTGGTATTCTGTGAAGGACCTTTATCCACTTGGACTTGAGCTTTGTATAAGGGAATAAGAATGGATTGATTTGCATTCTTCTACATGCTGACCTCCTGTTAAGCCAACACCATTTGTTGAAAATGCTGTCCTTCGGCAGGTAATAATCAAACTCAGGGCCGAAATCAACCAAGTTGAAACAAAAAGAACTATACAAAAGATAAACAAAACCAGGAGCTGGTTCTTTGAGAAAATCAACAAGATAGACAAACCCTTGGCCAGACTAACCAAAGGGCGCAGAGACAGCACTCAAGTCAATAAAATTAGAACTGAAAAGGGAGACATAACAACAGAAACAGAGGAAATTAAAAAAAATGGTTCGATCCTACTACAAAGGCCTATACTCAACAAAATTCGAAAATCTGGATGAAATGGACAGCTTTCTAGATAGATACCAGGTACCAAAGTTAAACAAGGAGCAGTTAAACCATCTAAACAGTCGCATTACCCCTAAAGAAATAGAAGCAGTCATTAAAAATCTCACCACCAAAAAATGTCTGGGGCCAGATGGTTTTAGTGCATAATTCTACCAGACCTTCCAGGAAGACCTAATACCAATTACCTTAAAACTATTTCACAGAATAGAAACAGAAGGAACAATACCCAATTCGTTCTATGAATCTATAATTGTGCTCATACCAAAGCCTCACAAAGACCCAACAAAGAAAGAGAACTACAGACCAATCTCTCTTATGAATATTGATGCAAAAATACTCAATAAAATTCTCGCAAACCAAATCCAAGAACACATCAAAGCAATCATCCATCATGATCAAGTAGGCTTTATCCCAGGAATGCAGGAATGGTTCAATATTCGAAAATCCATCAATGTAATCAACTACATAAATAAACTCAAAGGAAAAAAACCATACGATCATCTCATTAGATGCGGAGAAAGCATTTGACAAAATTCAACATCCCTTCATGTTAAAAGTCCTGGAAAGAGCAGGATTTCAAGGTCCATACCTATACATAGTAAAAGCAATATACAGCAAGCCAGTAGCCAACATCAAACTAAATGGAGAGAAACTTGAAGCAATCCCACTAAGATCAGGGACTAGACAAGGCTGTCCACTCTCACTCTACCTATTCAATATAGTACTGGAAGTCCTAGCTAGAGCAATTAGACAACAAAAGGAAGTCAAAGGGATACAAATAGGAAAGGAAGAAGTCAAAATTTCTCTATTTGCAGATGATATGATAGTATACTTAAGTGACCCTAAAATTTCGATCAGAGAACTCCTAAACCTGATAAACAATTTTAGTAAAGTGGCTGGATATAAAATCAACTCAAACAAATCAGTAGCCTTCCTATACTCAAAAGATAAACAGGCTGAGAAAGAAATTAGGGTAATGACACCCTTCACAATAGTCACAAACAATATAAAATATCTTGGAGTGAACCTAACCAAGCAAGTGAAAGATCTGTATGACAAGGACTTCAAGTCTCTGAAGAAAGAAATAGAAGAAGACCTCAGAATATGGAAAGATCTCCCATGCTCCTGGATTGGCAGGATTAATTTAGTAAAAATGGCCATCTTGCCAAAAGCTATCTATAGATTCAATGCAATCCCCATCAAAATTCCAAATCAATTCTTCATAGAGATAGAAAGAGCAATTTGCAAATTTATTTGGAACAACAAAAAACCCAGAATAGTGAGAACTATTCTCAACAAAAAAAGAACTTCAGAGGGAATCACCATCCCTGACCTCAACCTGTACTACAGGGCTATAGTAATAAAAACTGCATGTTATTGGTACAGATACAGACAGGAAGATCAATGGAATAGAATTGAAGACCCAGAAATAAGCCCACATACCTTTGGTCACTTGATCTTTGACAAAGGAGCTAAAACCGTCCAGTGTACAAAGGACAGCATTTTCAGCAAATGGTGCTGGTTCAACTGGAGGTCAGCATGTAGAAAAATGCAAATCCCCTTGTACAAACCTCAAATCCAAGTGGATAAGAGACCTTCACTTAAAACCAGATACACTGAAACTAATAGAAGAGAAGGTGGGGAAGACCCTTGAATACATAGTCACAGGGGAAAAGTTTCTGAACAGAACACCAATCGCTTATGCTCTAAGATTATGAATTGACAAATGGGACCTCATAAAATTGCAAAGCTTCTGTAAGGCAAAGGACATTGTCAATAAGACAAAATGGCAATCAACAGAGTGGGAAAAGATCTTAACCAATCCCACATATGATAGAGGGCTAATATCCAAGATATAGAAAGAACTCAAGAAATTATACTTCAGAAAACCATACAACCCTATTAAAAATGGGGAACAGAGCTAAACAAAGAATTCTCAACTGAGTAAATTCGAATGGCTGAGAAGCACCTTAAGAAATGCTCAACATCCTTACCCATCAGGGAAATGCAAATCAAAACAACCCTGAGATATCATCTCACACCAGTCAGAATGGCTAAGATAAAAAACTCAGGTGATAGTAGATGCTGGCAAGAATGTGGAGAAAGAGGAACACTCCTCCATTGTTGGTGGGATTGAAACTGGTACAACCACTCTGGAAATCAGTCTGGCGGTTCCTGAGAAAACTGGACATAGCATTATCTGATGATCCAGCTATCCCACTCCTGGGCATATACCCCAAAGACGCTCCAACATATAATAAGGATATATGCTCCATTATGTTCATAGCAACCTTATTTATAATAGCCAGAAGCTGGAAAGAACCAAGATGTCCAACAACAGAGGAATGGATACAAAAAATATGGTACATCTACACAATGGAGTATTACTCAGCTATTAAAAATAATGAATTTGAGAAATTTATAGTTAAATGGATGGATCTAGAAATTATCATCCTGAGTGAGTTAACCCAATCACAAAAGAACACACATGGTATTTACTCACTGTTAAGCAGATGTTAGCCCAAAAACTTAGAATAGCGAAGACTCAACCTACAGACCATGTGAAGCTCAAGAAGAAGAAAGACCAAGAGGGGATGCCTCAGTTCTACTTAGAACCAGTAACAAAATACTCAAGGGAACAATTATGGAAACAAAACATGGGACAGAAACTGAAGGAGGAGCCATCAGGACATCATTCCAGCTGGGCATCCACCCCATGTACTGTCACCTAAGCTAGACATTGATGTGTATGGCTGGAAATGCATGCTGTCAAGAATATGGTATAGCTGTCTCCTTAGAGATCTGTCAGAGACTGACACATTCAGAGGATGATGCTCACAGCTAACCACTGATAAGATCAAAGGTTTCCCAATGGAGAACTTAGAAGAATGAAGGAGCAGGAAGGGTTTGTTACCCCAAGAGGAAAGCAACAATACCAAACAGCCAGAGCCCCCCCAGAGTCTAAACCACCAGCCTGGGAGCACATAGGGAGGGACCTATGACTCTAGCGGTATACGTAGGGGAGGACGACCTTGTTGTGCATAGGTAGGAGAGGATATACTTGGTCCCATGAAAAACAAACACAGAATGGTGGGGGAATGTGAGGGTGAGGAGGGAGTAATGGGGGTGGGGTGTAGGTGCGGGCACAGCCTCATAGAAGGGATATAAGGAGGGAGGATGGGATAAGGGGTTCCTGGGTGGTGGGGGAAATGGGATAAGAGGATAAAACTTGAAATGTAAATATTATAACCAACTACATAAAAGGGGGGAAAAGTTGTTAGAACCAACATCTTTAAAAAAAAATGTCAGCTCTCTAGAAAAAAAATTTTTTTTCTTGATACTAAAACTTGTCCAGACAATTGTATATTGCAGAATACACAGCCTTGGTGTATCTACTCATCAAGCAAAATGAGCAGACCTATTCAAACCTCCAGTGTCTGGGAATTCCACCTGGGTGCAGTGAAGACACAGCATCAGAAGCTTATCAATTTACTCCTCCCCTCCACCCCTCTTCTAATATCTCCACTCCCGTAATCAGCTTGAAGAAGTTAAAGAAGAGTCAGCGCCCCTATTCCCTGGGCTTGGGGACTAAGGTGGCTAATATTAGGCTGTCTCTCTGGGAAAAAGTAGTGGTTTTGTTGGAACAGGGAGGATTAGCTAGGATTAATGGCATAGCCATAACCTATTGGTAGAAATCTGTATAATTTAGTATCAAGATGAAGTTATAATTTCTTAAATGGTACAAAATTCACTTGGATTTCAAATTTAAGGTTTTCAATGGTATAAGCTTCTTATTGATATGAAAGTGAAATGAAGATTGATACTCTCCTAGGCATTGTGCCTGTATAACACATTTAGAAATACAAGGTTTAGACCCAGTCCTTCTTTTTTTTTTTTTTTTTTTTTTTTTTTTTTTTTTTTTTTTTTTTTTTTAGCTGATTTGGGATGATTAGCCTGTGAGATAAGGGACTATAGCAAATTCATGACTTTGAGTTAATTTTTAAGGTGTTTTCTATATTTTATTTAGAAATAGCTGAGAGGAGTTAACAGACAACAGTCCAGGTTACCTTACATGGATAGTTGGATTTCAAAAAGTCAGAAATCCATAGAATTGACATCACAAATATTTCTATATTAATGTTCATCTTGATTAGAGACCTGTCTGCCCCTGACAGCTTCCTGTCTTGGATTGTAAGAAGAAATTGAGCATCCTTGGAGTTACTCCAGTTGTGGTGAGATAGCCACCAGGCAAGAATTGCCTCTCTCCATCTACAGACAAATTACTGTCCAGAAAAGGACACACTTGCAGACTAGTCGACTGATTATACCTGCCTAGACAGAGTAACCAGCCCTTAATAATTCTGCATCACTAAGGTCTGTCAGATGATTTTGGGCCAGAAGGCTGAACATTTGATGCTCCAATGTTTGGTAGTATAGGGGCTGTCCAGGTGTTCAGCGGTCTCTATAAATTGGCTAAGTTTTAGAAGCTATGCTTAGTGCTTCCCATAACTTCAGTTAATCTAGTCATTCTGGATTTCTGACGGCGTTGAAGACCTATAGACTCATAGCCAATCCTGGCTATTTACCTTGAGAGAAAAGATCTGAGTGGATGGTTTTCAGCTGACATTCACTCTAAAGCCAAGAAAAAGCCAGGTTCAAAATTAAGTGTTTTAGTCAAGAGAGACGACAGAGATTCTGGTTAGTCAAAAGAGGAGGGGCTGGTATTAAGACTATCTTGTACCTCACTGGTACAAATAGGAATAATTATGCTCTAATTGTATTTTGAGAGAAAAGTTTTATTTTAACAGGAAGGGTAATATGTAGGAGGAGCTAAGGGGGAAGGAGCACCGAGAGGAAAAGATGGAGTAAGAAGAGAAGATGAAGTAGATGAGAAGCTAGGTAAAGAGAGAGAAAAAGAGAGAGAAAGAGAGAGGGGGCATGGAGGCAGAAGTTCACATGTCTCCACCAGTCAAAGATAGTTTACATAGCTAGGTTGGGTATTAGGTTACACTTCTGATTGAGCATTATCATACTTATAAAGTCTCTGATTACCGTTTAAAAAATTGTATAAAAGCAAAATGGAAAAGGGGGCACGGGATAGGGGTTTTCTAGGGAGGGGAAATGGGAAAGGGGTTGGCATCTGAAATGTAAATAAAATATCCAATAAAAAAAGAAAATGCTGTCCTTTTTCCACTGGATTGTTTTAGCTCCTTTGTCAAAGATCAAGTGATTATAGGTGTGTGGGTTCATTTCTGGATCTTCAATTCTATTCCATTGATCTTCCTGCCTGTCTCTGTATCAATAACATGCAGTATTTATCCCTATTGCTCTGTAGCACAGTTTGATGTCAGGGATGGTGATTCCCCCAGAAATTCTTTTATTGTTGAGAAAAGTTCTAGCTATCCTGTTTTTTTTTTTTTTTTGTTATTCCTAATGAATTTGCAAATTGCCTTTTCTATCTCTGTGAGGAATTGATTTGGAATTTTGATGGGAATAGCATTTAATGTGTAGATTGCTTTTGTCAAAATGGCCATTTTTACTAAATTAATCCTGCCAGTCTAGGATTGGGGTGTGTGCCTCAACAAAGTGGTGCTCAATTCAAGGCAGCAAGAATGATAGATCCAGTAAGGGACATTACTGAAAAAATGAAGGTGATCACCGCAAGAATTTGGCAAGTTGAGAAAGGTAAATCATGATAATGAAAATGGGGCAAGAAATAAGTCAGACTGACCTCAACTCTGCTTTTTTTGTTGTTGTTGTTTGCTGCTCATGTGTGTTAATTGTCTGCTTTTGTTTCATTGTTTGAATGCTGTTTCACTTTCAAAATAAAAAGAAATGTAAATTAGAATCATATATATATAATTGTTTTATATAATTATAATATATATATTATATATATAAAAATTGTTTTAGGGTGAAATTGTTTTAGGGTGACATATTCCATATAGAGCAGTCAGAGAAAGGACTTATGGAGATAAAGAGGATGGCAACCTCTTAGGAAGAAGAACACTGTCAACTAACACAGACGCTTCAGAGCTTACAGAGTCTAAACCAAAAACCAAGGAGCACAGAGAGGTTGGTTAATCCCCCATGCACGTGTGTAGCAGAGGATAGCCTTGTATGACCACAATGAAAGAGGGTACAATTGACCCTATAGAAACTTAATGCCCCAGAGAAAAGCGATGCTGGCAGAGGTGAGATTCTGGTGGGTGAGTGGGTGGGTGGGTGGGAGAACACCCTCTCAAAGGGAGTAAGGAGGGAGATGGGGAGAAGAATTCAGAAGAAAGGGACCAAGGAAGGAGGCAACTTTGAAATATAAATAAATTCATTTTTAAAAATGAATAAAAAGAAACATATTGAAAAAATATATACCTACATAGGCTTTGATAAAAAACAGATGGTTTCCTCGCAGAGAAAATCTTTGATCTGGCTGCTATGTGCAATGTTAGCTTCTGTGATCTGTAACATGACACACAGCTACAGCCAATGGCCTGTGTTTCAATCATCTGCACTTTGAAACCAACTATACAAAGATGATAGAGTCCTTAAAGTGGAAATGACTAAATCACTTAAAGAAATCCAGCAAAATACAAACTAGAGGAAATCAACAAATACCTCAAAGACAGCCAGGAAACACACAAACACACACACAAAATAGATGAAACCAAAAAATCCTATAAATAAAGCCAAGAAAAATAACAAAGCAAGAGTTGAAGAAAATAAAACTACTCAATACCTAAAAACAGAAGAAATGAAGAAAACACAAACTGAGGGTATACTGCATATAAAAATTTAGGACTGCAAAGACGAACTACAGAGCCAAGGTTCATCCACAGAATATAGAGATGAAAGACAAATCTCAAGCACTGAAGAAACAATATAAGGAGTTGATAGATCAGATAAAGAAAATGTTAAATCTAAAACTTCGTGACAAAATATCCATAAAATCCAAGACATTGTGCAAAGGTAAACATAAAAATACTAGGAATACAGGAAGAATACTAGATCAAAGTCTTGGAAAGTATTAACAACAAATCTTAGAAAAAAAATTTTCTAACCTAAAGAGGGAGGTACCTATCAAAGCACAAGAATCATCCAAACATCAATCAGAATGAACCATAAAATAAAGTCTCTTCCCTGTATAATAATCAAAACATACAGTATGAAGAAACAATACTAAAAGCTGCAAAGGGGAAAAGCCGAAAAACATAGAAAGGAAGATAAATTAAAATTACAGATGAGCATAATTGTAGCTTCATAGAACGAATTGGGTAGTGTTCACTCTGTTTCTATTCTGTGGAATAGTTTGAGGAGAATTGGTATTAGGTCTTCCTTGAATGTCTGATAGAATTCTGCACTAAAACCCTCTGGTCCCAGACTTTTTTGGTGAGGAGACTTTTAATGACTGCTTCTACTTCTTTAGGGGTTATGGGACTGTTTAGATGGTTTCTCTGTTCCTCATTTAACTTTGGTAGCAGGTATCTGTCTAGAAAATTGTCCATTTTTTCCAGATTATCCAATTTTGTTGAGTATAGAACTTTGTAGTAGGATCTGATGATATTTTTAATTTCCTCAGTTTCTGTTGTTATGTCTCCCCTTTCAGTTCTGATTTCATTAATGTGGATACAGAATATTCCACAGAATATAAACAGAAGGAACACTATGCAATTCATTGTATAAAGCTACAGTTATGCTCATACCTATACCCCACAAAGATCCAACAGAGAAAGAGAAATATAGACCAATCTCACTTATGAATATTGATGCAAAAATATTCAATGAAATGTTCACAAACCGAATCCAAGAACATATCAAAACAATCATCCACCATGATCAAGTAGACTTTATCCAAGGAATGCAGGGATGTTTCAATATTTGGAAATCCATCAATGTAATCAACTACATAAATAAACTCAAAGAAAAAAAAAACACATGATCATCTCAGTAAATGATGAGAAAGCATTTGACAAAATTCAACATCCCTTCATTTTAAAAGTCTTGGAAAGATCAGGAATTCAAGGCCCATACCTAAACATAGTAAAAGCAATATACACCAAGCCAGCAGCCAACATCAAACTAAATGGAGAGAAACCTGAAGCAATCCCACTAAGATCAGGACCTAGACAAGGCTGCCCACTCTCACCCTACCTATTCAAGACAGTACTGCAAGTCCTAGCTAGAGCAATTAGACAAAAAAAAGAAGTCAAAGGGATACAAATAGGAAAGGAAGAAGTCAAAATTTCACTATTTGCATATGATATGATATGATAGTATACTTAAGTGACCCTAAAATTTCCTCCAGAGAACTCCTAAACCTGATAAACAACTTCAGTTAAGTGGCTGGATATAAAATCAACTTAAACAAATCAGTCACCTTCCTCTACTCACAGAATAAACAGGTGCTTCTCCTTCATTCAATATTTTTCAGTTGAGAAATTTTTATGGAGCTCTGTGCCCCATTTTCCTTGTACAAAGCTCAAGTCCAAGTGGATCAAGGATCATTCTATAAACAGAGATACACTGAATCACAAAAACGAACATACTGACAAGAACAGTTCCATGTAAACTGTTGTTGGAATGAATATTTAAAGGTTCTACAAAAATAAATTGTGACTACTGACAGAACTGGCACTCAAATCATCTCAGCAAGCCACAAGGGGAAAGGGTCTGGTGATAGAAAAATGCTACATATGTAATGGGGGCCATGGACCAGGCCATGTATGTTTTTTTGTTGGTGGTTCAGTCTGTGAGGTCTGAGAGGTCCAATTAGTTGATACTGTTGTTCTTCTTATAGGGTTGCAATCCCTTTCAGCTCCTTCATTCCTTACCCTAACTCTTCCATAGGGGTCCCCTGGCTCAGTCTAATGGTTGGCTGTAAATACGTGCATCTGTCTTAGTCAGCCACTGGGTAGAGCCTCTAAGAAGACATCCATGCTAGGCTCCTGTCTGCAAGCACAACATGGCATCAGCAGTAGTGTCAGGGTTTGGTGTCTGTGGTTGGGATGGATCCCAAGGTGTGGCACTCTCTGGATGGCCTTTCCTTCAGTCTCTGCTCCATTTTTTGTCCCAGCTTTTCCTTAAGACAGGAACAATTCTGGGTCAAAAATTTTGAGATGGGTGGGTAGTCCCATCCCTCAAGTAGGGGTGGGGCATGTCTATCTACTAGAGGTAGCCTCTCAGGTTCTATCTCCCCACTGTTGGATATTTTCACTAATGTCATCCTCATTGAATCCTGGTATCTGGGACTTTCTAGAGGTTCCCTCCACTTCCACACCCCACTGCTACATATTTCCATTCATTCTCCTGACCCTCTGGGCTCTTTTCTGTTTCCCCCCATAGTTGATCCTGCCCCCAATTTTTCTCCCCCTTCCCTATCCCACCCAGGTTCCTCTCTTCCTCTGCCTTCCATTATTATTTTGTTTCCTTTTCTAAGTGGGATTGAAGCATTCACACTTGGGCCTTCCTTCTTGTTATGCTTCACATGGTCTGTGATTTGAATGATGGGTATTCTGAACTTTTGGCTAAAATCTACTGAATGCCATATATGTCATTTTAGTTCTGGGTTGCCTTACTCAGGATGATATTTTCCAGTCCCATCCATTTGCTTGAAAAATTTATAATGTCCTTGTTTTTAATAGCTGATGGGCCTAGAAGGAAATAGTATTTCCTTGCAAAAGGCTCATCCTCAGTTACCAGCATGAAAATTTGATAAATCACAACTTTGTATGAATCTGGGTCATAGGGGTTGAAGGTATCTGTATTTCATGCTCAAATGTACCTATGAGTCTATTCACCCCACAATAATGAAACATATTTATGAAATTTAAAATAATGTGTCTACTTATAATAAAACTTTGTAACTACACATAAACCATAAAATTTTGTGATGCTCTTTGAACATCATTATAGCCTAATGAAGAACAGCATATACTCATTAATTCCAACTTTATTTCTATGCGAGTCTTATAACAAGCTTTATTCATATTCATCAAAGAACTCATTCTTGACCTATCCTGCCTTCTCTCCACACACAGCTCAGTATCCTTGTTATTTTATTTTTAAATCATTTGAGAGAAACTGATGTCACATAAATGTTCTGTTTCCATTTAATCACTTTAGGAAAGAAAATTTTGAAATCTGTGAACACAATTGTTACACACTTAGTATTACATGATGTAGTAAATATTGTGTTACATTCAGGGTATTGGAGGCTTATACAAAATAATAAAGTACCTGAAATTTATAAGTGATTTATCAGAGAAATATATATAGTAATAGCTGTTAAATATATATATATATATATATATATATATATATATATATATAATTTCAAAAATTATGTGACTACATATAAACCAAAAAATTGGGTTACATATACATGTGTATATATATATATATATATGTAATGTATGTGTGTGTGTGTTTGTGTGTGTGTGTGTGTGTATACACATACATATACAGTTGATGAATACATAAATTATCATATATATCCTCAGGTTCCCACTTCCATGTGTAGTGTGACATGTACTGCTCGATTCAGGAAAACTCATCAGAAACAAACAGCAGACTGCTGCATTGATTGTGCCCATAGCCCAGAAAATAAAGTTTCCAATGAAACAGGTACATGCTTTCATGCAGAGAAAAATTGCTGAATTCGAATATCTTCTCTTTCCAAAGTAGAAATGTAAAATGGCCTAGATGGAAATGAAAGACCTAAAATCTGTGTTTCAGAATTTAATCTTTTGAATAATATCAGCATTTTGGGACCCTGCCAATAACCTGCAATATCTTCTACAAACTCATTTTTCTCACAATAAGTTGGTTGGTGATTTTATATTTTGCAGAAAACTTTTAGGGGGAGAAACATTTGTAACCATTTTTTTAAAATTATTCCCTTCACATTGGCAATTCAAATTTGTTTGAGACTAGGTGCTTCCATTCCTTCTGAGTTCAGACAAAGCAGCCCAGATAGAAATACATATCCCACATACAGTCATTATCTTTTGGGATAGCCCCCAGCTCCAGGTGTCAGGACCCACATGAAGACCAAGCTGCATATCTGCTACATATGTGCACGGAGGCCTAGGTCCAGCCTGTGTATGTTCTTTGCTTGGAGGTTCAGTCTCCAAGCGCTCTAAGGGTCCAGGTTAGTTGATTCTATTGGTCTTCCTGTGGAGATCCTATCCCTTTAGGGGCTGAAATCCTTGCTCCTGTTCTTCCATAATAGTCCCTAAGCACCATCCAAGGTTTGACTATTGGTGTCTGCATCTGCTTCAGTCAGCTGCTGTGTAGAGCCTCTAAGATGATAGCCATGCTAGACTCCTGCCTGCAAGTATAACAGAGTATCATTAATAGTCTCAGGTGTTTGCCAATGGGATAGATCTCAAGTTGGGTCTGTTATTGGGTGGCCTTTCCTTCAGTCTCTGCTCCATCCTAAATTCCTGCATTTCTTCTAGGCAACTCTAATTGGGCCCTGAATCTATATTCTTGTCTTGACTTCTTTCAATTAACTGTGACCAAGATACATAGAGAAATCAACACTTCTCTCATATGTTCCTTTTGACTATGGTGTTATGTTACAGCAACAGAAACTAAGACATTAGCAAAATGGTTATATAAGTTTACACTCCCAACAACAGTGGAGGAGTGTTCCCCTTGATGTATACTCTTGCTAGCATGTGGTTTCTCTTGAGTTTTAAAATTTTTAAATTTATTTTTATATCTTTTTTTTATTCACATTATATTGTTCTCACTTCCCCACTACCAGTCAGTCCCTCCCACAATCTTTCTCTAAATCCCCCTTTCGTTCTCCTCTGAGTGGGTGGAGTCTCCTTGGTTATTCTTCCCACCTTGGTACTTTAATACGTGTGAGTTGAGGTGTTTCCTTTCCCACTGAGCCCAGACAAGGCAGTCCAGCTAGTAGGACAATTCCCTCACACAGGTAACAGCTGTTGGGATAGCCTAGTTCCAGTAATTTGAGACAAAACATGCAGACAAAGCTGTACATCTGCAACTTATGTGTGGGGAGGCCTAGGTCCAGCCCATGTATTTTCTTTGGTTGGTGGTTCTGACTCTGAGAACTCCTAGGGTTTGGTTTACTTGACTCTGTTGGTCTTCCCATGGAGTTCCTATCTCCTTTGGTGCCCACAATTCTTCTTCCTGCTCTTTCATAGGAATCTTCAAGCTCCATCCGTTTGGCTGTGGATGTCTGTGCCTGTCTGAGCCTGCTGCTGGATGGTGCCTCTTAGAGGACATAATTATTCAATTTTGTTTTGAAAGTGTCTGTCTTTAGGTCTGGCTAAAGTTTGTCTCTTTTGTTGATTTTTCTAAAGAACCAGCTTTTGATTTCATTGACACTTTTTTTCTAACTAATTGATTTCAGCCCTGATTTTGACTACTTCCTGCCTTCAACTCCTGTTTGGTGTGCTTTCTTGTTTTTCTAGAGCTTTCAGGTGTACCTTTAAATTGCTGGTATGAGAACTTTCTAATTTCTTTATCAGGATACTTAGTACTATGAACTACCCTCTTAGCACTGCTTTCGTTTTGTCCTATAAATTTATGCGTTTTGTGCCTTCATTTTCAGTGAATTCTAGAAAGTGTTTAATTTCTTTCTTTATTTCTTAGCTGACTCAGAGATCACTGAGTAGAAAGTTATTTAATTTTCATGAGTAGGCAGGCTTTCTGGTCTTTCTGCTATTATTGAATTCTAGCGTTAATCAATGGCAGTATAAGATACATGGGATTATTTAAATTCTCTTGTATCTTTGAGTCTTGCTTTGTGACTGACTTTGTGGTCAATTTTAGAAAAGGATCCATGAAGTGTTGAGAAGAAAGAATATTCTTTTGTGTTTGGGTGAAATATTCTATAGATGTATATTAGGTCTGTTTGATTCATAATGCCTATTATTTTCATTATTTCTCTGTTTAAATTTTGTCTAGATGGCCTATCTGTTGGAATGTAGTGTGCATGAAATCTGTTGTTGTGTTGAATTCTGAGTCCCACATCTGCACCCCACAAAGGGCTACGGCCGTGGCTCAGAGAGGCAGAAGCATGAAAAGTTTGACTGTGTTCTTCCTAGGCTGGTGCTGGGCAGGTGTTGGGCTGTGTGAAGCCACAGGAGTTCACTCCAGGGGTGAGGGAACACAGTCTGAGATTCTGCGGGGAGCCTGAGCTCTTGGCTTTGTTCCCTGGGTCAAAAGGCATCCAGGAATTGGTTGATTCTCAGGCTTTTTGGGCCCTCAGATGCTGTTGGGGTTCCATGGAAGGACTGAGAATGAAGTGTGGGTGTTTAGGCTAGATTTGCCTGCAATCAAAGGGGGAGAGGGGAGAGGGGAGAGGGGAGAGATGAGCTCTGGCTGCATCCTGTGGGGATGAGAGTCTTTGGCTGTGTGGTGGCTGCTCACTTGGCTTGGGTGCCTGGGTCTCCATGGCTGGGAACATAGAGAGTTCTTCTGTGGGAGATTAGGCTGCAGCTCTGTAGATGAAAAGTTGTTCCACTGTTCCCCGTTGTGGGTTCCAAAGAAGAGAATCAGTTCATGGTCTTAAGATGTTTATTGTCATGGCTGAAAGTAGATGAAAACTATATGTCAGTTTCCTCAGGGTCAGTCAGAGGTTAAATACCTTTTGCAAGGAGGAGGGTCTGGGAACAAATGTTTATTTAGCTATGCCCCTCTGGCATTTTGGTATCTCATTAATATGAGGTTCTGAGTCCTGTAGTCATGCCCTCTACCTGTGGAAGGGATAGTGGGAGTTGTCCTATGTGATGAAAGAACCCAAATCTATGGAGGTCTGCTTGCCTCATATCAGGAGCCTGGAGTCTAGGAGTGTGGTGAAATGCATGCTTCCTTTAGGGTCACCTGCATCCCACTTGGGACCCCTTAGGATCACCTGGAGTCTCCAGCAGTCTTCATCAGGTACTTGACCAGAAACCAGGTTGCCTTTTATGGTCCTACACTTGTCGATTGGTGAGATTGAGATGTTGAAGTTTCCCACTAACAGTTTTTGGAGTTTGATGTGTGATTTAAGATAATGGTGTTTCATTTACAAATGTGGCTCCCATTGTGTTTCTTCATACTCATCAAAGGAGAAATCTATTAAGATAATATCTCAATTATGGATATCTATGCCATGAAACACAATGCATAGAGGCCCATAATTGAGATATTATCTTAATAGATTTCTCCTTTGACGAGGATGAATTGTCTTTCCCTGTCTCTTTTGATTAATTGTGGTTGAAAGTCTATTTTATTAGATATTAGAATGGCTACTTCAGCTTGCTTTTTGGATTTGTTGGCTAGGAAAACTTTTTTCCAACCTTCCTTCTAACTTTATTGCTGAGGATTTCTTGTGTGCAGCATAATGATGGATACTGTTTTCTATTCCATTTTTATTGTCTTTTGATTGGGGAATTGAGTCTATTGATTTTTGAGAGATATTAATGACCAATGATTGTGATTTTCTGTTATTTTGATGCTGGTGGTGTGCACCCACATGAGCGCGCATGTGTATGGCTGCGTGCGTGTGTGTGTGTGTGTGTGTGTGTGTGTGTGTGTGTGTGTATGTGTTTTTCCCTGGGTATGGCTAGTAGAAAATTACTTATTTCCTGTGTTTTCCTGGATACACTTTCCTTGTGGGATTGAAGTTTTCTTCTCATATTTTCTGTAGGGCTCAATTTACAGATATTGTTTAAATTTGATTTGCCTTGAAATATATTGTTTTCTCCATCTCTGGCAATTGAGTTTTGTTGGGATAGGTTGGCATTTATGGTTTTTAAAGTTGCAAGATATATGTCCAGACCCTTCTAGCTTTTAGAGACTTTACTGGGAAGTATAGTGTCATTCTTCTAGGCCTGCCATTGTATGTTCCTGCCTCATTTCCCCTTCTGCTTTTAATATTCTTTTTTTGTTTGTTTTGTAGATTTTTGTCCTTTGATTATTATGTGCTCGAAGAATTTTCTTTTCTGCTTCAGTCTAATTGGTGTTCTATAAGTTTCTCCTATGTTAAGAGGAATCTCTTTTATTTAGGTTGGGAAAATTTCTTCTATAATTTTACTGAAAATGTTACTGGGATTTGGAAATGGAACTTCTCCCTTCTTCTATTTCCAGTACACACACACACACACACACACACACACACACACACACACACACATATATATATATATATATATATATATATATATATATATATATATGGGACTCATGGGACTCATCTTTTTTTCTCTTTAAAGATTTCTACCTATCAGATTGCATTTTCATTATTTTTTGAGGCATTTATTCCTTTCCTCTTTAACAGTCTCTACCATTAATTTATATGCAAATTTAATAATTTTATTTTTAAAGTTTGAGTACTAGTGCATTGAGTAAATGTACACATTTTCCTACATTATTTATTTATTTATTTATTTACATTCTAGACATTTCTTCACCCCAGTACCCCATCTTACAGTTCTTTTTCCCATATTCCTTCACATGTGCCTCCGAGAGGGTGCTCCCTCTTTCCTCAAGTCTCCTCCTTCCCTGGGGCCTCAAGTCTCCACAGGATTAGGTGAATCCTCTCCAACTGAGGCCCGAGAAGGCACTGCCAGAGACTAAGCATCTATCATCTTCATAAGATTTGATTTATAGTCATTTTCCTGTGCTTCAGTTGTGTTAGAATATCCTGGACTTGCTGTAGAAGGATAGCTATACTCTGAAGGTATCATATTTCCCAGGCTTTTGTTGATTTTGTTCTTTCAAGGACCTTTAGCCATCAAGATGGATTTGGTCACTGCATGTTCTTGTAGTAGGTATTGGGGTGGGGATAAACCTCAGTGGTCCTGGTGTGGCAAGCCTTTGATAGATATACTTGGGTTTTATGGCTGTATATCTGCAGGTCTGTATGGTTAAGAATCTACAGGTCTGTATGGTTCAAGAGATATAGATTCTATGAAGGTGGACAGAGAGGTGGTAGGAGAATGGATGTCTGCCTCGGGTAGCAGGCTGCTCAGGGCAGCTTGGCTTGCTCCAGAGGACTCAGCAATCAGGGAAGATGAGTGAGAGAAGGAAAAGTTACCTGTATGTTTGAGGATCCACAGGTCTGATGAAGGTGGGTGGAGAGGTGTGGATAGGGAGATTGGAGATCCCCAAGGATAGCAGGCTGCTCAGGGTAGCTTGGGTTGTTCCAGAAGACTTGGCAAGCAGGGAAGATGGATGGGGGATGGGAAACTTACTTGTATGGTTCAGGCTCAGCAAGTGTGATGAAGATGGGAGGAGAGAGGGCAGTGGGATCCTATAAGCATTTTTAACAATAAATTTTAAACACAGACTATGCACATATTTAGTCATCAGCATCCTGCATCAGAGAACATTTGGAGTATTTTTCACTGTAGCTGTTTCTACAGAGTTGGCCAAAACAATAACTGTAGTCAGGGCTTTCAAGCTCACTACTCCAGGAAGAAGAATGAGAGGGATGTTGGTAACAGGAGCACCTAACTTGGTCATTCCCACTTGTACCCTAATCCAACTTGTTCTCTGTGGAACCTGGTTGATAACATCTCCTCCCTTTATTGACAGAGATATACAATCTGAACATGGGAAGACTGTCATTATTTGCAACAAAGGCTCAGTCATTGCCTTCCACTTAGTCCTGGGATACTTGGGTTCATTGGCTCTGAGGAGCTTCACTGTGGCTTTTGTGGCAAGGAACCTCCCTGACAGATTCAATGAAGCCAAGTTCCTAACTTTCAGCATGCTGGTGTTCTGCAGTGTGTGGATCACCTTCCTCGCTGTCTACCAGAGCAGCAAGGGAAAGGTCATGGCAGTTGTGGAGGTTTTCTCCATCGTGGCTTCCAGTGCAGGGTTGTTAGGGTGTATATTTTAGTTAGACCAGATTCAAATTTCCTTCAGAAGTACAAAGCTAAATTTTATTATTGAAAATTTAATAGTTTTAAAATGTTAGACTGTACACAACATCTTTCTACTTTGTCATAACAAAAATACTACTAAATCATACAAAAAAATTAAGTAATATACTAAGATCCTACTGACACAGCAGGATAACACTGCCTAATGAGACACTAAAGATTAAAACTTGGTGGAAAATGGGTTCATTCATAAAAACAAAAACATAAACTTTGAGACTAGGGAATCTCAAATGATGGCTGCCATCATTTTGACATGTATATGTGTGTAAGCCATGTTCTTAATTATTCATTAATATAAGGTGTCCCTCTACTCTTTTTGGACAGTTCCACCTCCAGGCAAGTTGTTGTGGGCACTATAAAAAATAGAATAAGAATAAGAAATACACCTCATAGTACCTTCTCCAAAATAGACCATATAATTGGTCACAAAACAGGCCTCAACAAACACAAAAAGATTGAAATAATCCCTTGTACCCTATCAGGCCACCATGGACTTAGGCTGGTCTTTAATAATGACAAACACAATGGAAAGCCCACATACATGTGGAAACTGAACAATGCTCTACTCAATGATGACTTGGTAAAGAAAGAAATAAAGAAAGAAATTAAAGACTTTTTAGAATTTAATGAAAATGAGGACTTGTCATATGAAAATCTGTGGGACTCCATGAAAGCAGTACTAAGAGGAAAACTTGTAGCTCTAAGTGCCTAAAAAAGAAACTGGAAAGAGCATATACTAACAACTTGACAGCACATCTGAAAGCTTAAGAATAAAAAGAAGCAAATATACCCAAGAGGAGTAGATTGAAGGAAATAAACTCAGGGCTGAAATCAACCAAGTTGAAACAGAAAGAACTATTCAAAATATCAGCAAACCAGGAGCTGGTTCTTTGAGAAAATCAACAAGATAGATTAAACCCTTAGCCAGACTAACCAAAGGGCACAAAGACAGTATCCAAATTAATAAAATCAGAAGTGAAAAGAAGAACATGACAATAGAAACTGAGGAAATTAAAAAAAAAATCATCAGATCCTACTACGAAGGCCTATACTCAACAAAATTGGAAAATCTGGATGAAATGGACAATTTTCTAGACAGATACCAGGTACCAAAATTAAATCAGGAGCAGATAAACCATCTAAACGGTCCCATAACCCCTAGAGACATAGAAGCAGGCATTAAAAGACTCCTCACAAAAAAGTCTGGGACCAGATGGTTTTACTGCAGAACTTGATCAGAGCTTCCAGGAAGACCTAATACCAATTCTCCTCAAACTATTCCACAAAATAGAAACAGAAGGAACAATACCCAATTCATTCTATGAAGATGCAATTGTGCTCATACCTAAACCTCACAAAGACTCAACAAAGAAAGAGAACTACAGTATCTCTTGTGAATATTGATGCAAAAATATTCAATAAAATTCTTACAAACTGAATCCAAGAACACATCAAAATAATCATCCATCATGATCAAGTAGGCTTTACCCCAGAAACACAGTGATGGTTTAACATTTGGAAATCCATCAATGTAATCCACTACATAAACAAACTCAAAAAACCCCACATATTCATCTCACTAGATGCTGCGAAAACATTTGACAAAATTCAACATCTCTTCATGTTAAAAGTCTTGGAAAGATCAAAAATTCAAGGCCCATACCTAAACATAGTAAATACAATATACAGCAAGCCAGTAGCCACATCAAACTAAGAGGAGCAAAACTTGAACCAATCCGACTAAGATCAGGGACTAGACAAGGCTTCCCACTCTCATCCTACCTATTCAGTATACCTAGCCACAGCAATTAGACAACAAAAGGAAGTCAAAGTGATACAAATAGGAAAGGAAGAAGTCAAAATTTCACTATTTGCAGATGATATGATAGTGATAGTGACCCTATGATATGATAGAGACCCTAAAAGTTCCACCAGAGCACTCTTAAACCTGATAAACAACTTCAACAAAGTGGCTGAAAATAAAATCAACTGAAATAAATCAGTAGCATTCCTCTACTCAAAGAATAAACAGGCTGAAAAAGAAATTAGGGAAATGACACCCTTCACAATAGTCACAAATAATATAAAAGATCTTGAAGTGAATCTAACCAAGCAAGTGAAAGATCTGTATGACAAGAACTTTAAGTCTCTGAAGAAAAAAATTGAAGAAGAGCTCAGAAGATGGAAAGATCTCCCATGCTCCTGAATTGGCAGGATTAATTTAGTAAAAGCAGCCATCTTGCCAAAAGCAATCTACAGATTCAATGCGATCCCCATCAAAATTCCAAATCAATTCTTCATAGAGATAGAAAGGGCAATTTGCAAATCCATTTGGAATAGCAAAATACACAGGATAGTGAGAACTATTCTCAACAATAAAAGAATTTCTGTGGTAATCACCATCCCTGACATCAAGCTGTACTACAGAGTAGTAGGGATAAAAAATGCATGGTATTGGTACAGAGATAGGCAGGAAGATCAATGGAATAGAATTGAAGACCCAGAAATGAACCCACACACCTATGGTCACTTGATCTTTGACAAAGGAACTAAAACCATGCAGTGGGATAAGGACAGCATTTTCAAAAAATGGTGCTGGATCAACTGGAGGGCAGCATGCAGAAGGATACAAATCAATCCATTCTTATGCCCTTGTAGAAAGCTCAAGTCCAAGTGAATAAAGGACCTTCACATAAAACCAGATACACTGAAACTAATAGAAGAGAAGGTGGGGAAGACCCTCAAATACCTAGGCAAAGGGTAAAAGTTCCTGAGCAGAACATCAATGGCTTATGCTCTAAGATCAAGAATTGACAAATGGGACCTTGTGTTTCTGTAAGGCAAAGAACATTGTCAATAAGACAAAATGGCAACCAACAATTTGGGAAAAGATCTTTTCCAATCCTACATCCGATAGAGGGCTAATATCCAATATATACAAAGAACTCAAAAATTATACTCCAGACAACCTAATAACCCTATTAAAAAAGGGGATACAGAGCTAAACAAAGAATTCTCAACTGAGGAAACTGAAATGGCCTAGAAGCACCTTAAGAAATATTCAACATCCTTAGTCATCAGGGAAATGCAAATCAAAACAAGCCTGAAATACCACCTCACACCAGTCAGAATGGCTAAGATCAAAAACTCAGGTGATAGTAGATGCCGGCGAGGATGTGGAGACAGAGGAACACTCCACCATTTTTGGTGGGATTGCATGCTGGTACAACCACTCTAGAAATCAGTCTGGTGGTTCCTCAGATAATTGGACATACCATTACCTGAGTATCAAGCTATATCACTCCTGGGCATATACCCAGAAGATGCTTTAACATATAACAAGGACATACACTCCACTATGTTCATAGCAGCCTTATTTATAATAGCCAGAAGCTGGAAAGAACCCAGATGTCCTTCAACAGAGGAATGGATACAAAAAATGTGATACATTTACACAATGGAGTATTACTCAGCTATTAAAAATAATGAATTTGAGAAACTCTTATGTAAATGTATGGAACTAGAAAATATCATCCTGAGTGAATTAATTCAATCACAAAAGAATACACATGGTATTTACTCACTGATAAGCAGATGTTAGCCCCAAAGCTTGGAATATCCAAGACTCAACACACAGACCACATGAAGCTTATGAAGAAGGAAGACTAAGCTTGGACGCCTCAGTCCTACTTAGAAGGATTAACAAAAATACTCAAGGGAGTAAATACGGAGACAAAGTGTGGGACAGAAACTGAAGGAGGGGTCATCTGGAGACAATTCCACCTGGGTATCCATCCCATGTGCAGTTACCAAAGGTAGATACTGATGTGGCTGGCAGGAAGTTCATGATGACAAGAGCCTAATATAGCTGTCTCCTTAGAGGTCTGCCAGAGTCTGACACATTCAGAGGCCAATGCTCACAGCTAAACACTGATCTGATGAAGTGGTTCCCAACTGAGAAGTTAGAGAGAAGACTGTAGGAGCTGAAAGGTTTTGTTGCTCCATGAGGAGAGGAACAATACCAACCAACCAGAGCTTCCCAGGGTCTAAGCCACCAGCCTGGGAGCACATAGGGAAGGACCCATGACTCCATCTGTACATGTAGGGGAGGATGTCCTTGTAGGGCATAGGCGGGAGAGGAGATCCTTGGTCCCATGAAGGCTGAACATTGAGTGGGGGGTAATTCGAGGGTGGAGAGGTGGGAGTGGGGATAGGTGGGGCACATCCTCATAGAAGCAGGAGGAGGGGGATAGAATAGGAGGTTCCCAGGTGGTGGGGGTAAGGAGATAAGAGGATAAAATCTGAAAGGTAAATATAATATCCAATACAAATAAAATAAAGTTTATGATTAAAACAATACAAAAATAATTCTCACAAATACAAGAACACATCAAAACTATTATTTACCACAATCAAATAGGCTTCATATCAGGGATGCAGGGATTGGTCAATATACTAAAATGCATCACCTTAACCCACTATATAACCAAACACAAAGAAAAAGTCACATGACCTTAGTATTAGATGCTGTAAATGCCTTTGACCAATAAGTACTCCTCTATGTTAATAGTCCAGGAGACATCAAGAGTTTATGGCACTTACTTGAACATAATAAATGCAATATAGACCAAACCTCCAGCCAATATCAAATTAAATGGTGAGAAACTTGAAGAAATCCCCCCCAAAAATTCAGGGGATGAAGCTACCCACTCTCTCCCTATCTAGTCAAAGTTGTACTTGAAGTTCTAACTAGAACAATTAGGTAACAAAAGGAGATCAAGTGGATACTAAATGCAAGTGATGAAGGCAAGATATGACTATTTGTTCATGATATGATAGAATATAAAAGGAACCCCAAATTTTTAACAGAGAACTTTTATAGCTGATAAATAACTTGAGCAATGTGGCTGGATATAAAATTAACTCAAACACATCAGTAGCCTTTCTTTTTACCCCATAGAAAGAACAACAATATCTAACAACCAGGCTTCCCAGAGGTCCAGGGACTAAACCACAAACCAATGAATACACATAGAGATACCCATAGTTCCAGCTGCATATATAACAGAGAATGGTCTTATCTGGAGTCAATGGGAGAGAGACTCTTGGTCCTGTGATGACCCAGTGTAGGGGAATGTTTGGATGGTGAGGCAGGAATTGTTTATAATGGCTAAGTAGTGCTCCATTGTATAAATACACCACATTTTTTGTATCTATTCTGGGTGGTTTTCAGCTTCTGGATACTATAAATGTGGCTGCAGTGAACATAGTGAGGCATGTGCCCTGGTTGTATGTTAAAGCACGTTTTTGGGGGGAAGGTGGGGGTGGGTAGGTGGGTGGGGGAGCACCCTCACAAAGGCAGATGAGAGGATGGGATAGGGGCTTTCCAAAGGGGAGACCTGGAAAGAGGAATAAATTTGAAATTTTAATGAAGAAAATATCCAATAAAAAAGAACTTCCCACACAAATAAATAAAAATTTTTTTGCTGAGAAAATAAAAGTCTCCCAACCAAAAAATGGGCAGGATCAGATGGTTTTAGTGCAGAATTCCATCAGATCTTAAAAGGATACATAATACCAATACTTCTCAAACTATTCCACAAAATATAAACAGAAGGAACAAAACTAAATTCATTTTATGAAACTACAGTTACCCTTATATCTAAACCACACAAAAACCCAATGAAGAAAGAGAACTTCAGTCCAATTTCACTTATAAATATCAATGCAAAAATACTCAATAAAATTATTACAAACCAAATTCAAGAACACAGCAAAATGATCATTTGCCATGATCAAGTAGGCTTCATCCCAGGTATGCAGGGATGGTGCAATATACACAAATCCAGCAAAGAAATCCACTATGTAAACAAGCTAAAAGAAAAAAAAGTCCACAACATCATCTTATTAGATGCTGAACTGGCATTTGTCAAAATTCAACACCCCTTTTTGGTAAAAGCCCTAGAAAGATCAGGAGTTAAAGGCCCATACCTAAACATAGTAAAAACAATATACAGCAAGCCAGTAGCCAACAACAAACTAAAATGAGAGAAACTTGAAGCAATCCCACTAAAATCAAAGACTAGAAAAGGCTGCCCACTCTCTCCCTATCTATTATGTATAGTACTCAAAGTCCTAGACACAGCAATTAGACAACAAAAGGAGGACAAGGTGATACAAATTGGAAAAAAGGAGGTCAAAATGTCACTATTTGCAAATGATATGATTGTATACTTAAGTGACCCTAAAACTTCCACCAGAGAATTCCTAAACCTGATAAACAACTTCAACAAAGTGGCTGGGCATAAAATTAACTCAAACAAATCAGTGACTTCCTCGACTCAATGGAAAAAGAGACTGAGAAAGAAATTAGAGAAACAACACCCTTCACAAAAGCCAAAAAAATAATATAAAATATCTTGGCATAACTCTTACCAAGCAGGTAAAAAATCTGTATGTCAACAACTTCTTCAAGTCTCTGAAGAAAGAAATTGAAGATTTCAGAAGATGAAAAGATCTCTAACATTCATGGATTGGCAGGATTAATACAGTAAAAAATAGCCATCTTGGCGAAAACACCATATGGATTCAATGAAATCCCCATTAAAATTCCAATTAATTCTTCATAGAGTTAGAAAAAGCAATTTGCAAAGGTATTTGAAATAACAAATAACCCAGGATAGTGAACACTTTTTTCAACCATAAAAGAACTGGGGGAATCTCCATGCCTGATCTCAAGCTGTAGTACTGAGTACTGAGCAATAGTGATAAACGCTGCATGGTATTGGTACAGAGACAGGCAAGTAGATCAGTGGAACAGAATTGAACACTCAGAAATGATCCTACACACCTATGGTCACTTGAGCTTTGACAAAAGATCTAAAACCATCTAGTGAAAAAAAAAAGACAGCATTTTCAACAAATGGTGCTGGTTCAACTGGAGGTCAGCATGTAGAATAATGCAAATTGATCCATTCTTAACTCCTTGTACAAAGCTCATATCCAAGTGGATCAAGGATCTTTCCATAAAACCAGATACACTAAATCTAATAAAAGAGAAATTGGGAAAGCCTCGAACACTTTGTAACAGGAAAAAATTTCCTCAACAGAACACCAATGGCCCAGGCTCTAAGATCTACAATTGATAAGTGGGATCTCATAAAATTAAAAAGCTTCTGTAAGTCAAAAGACACTGTCATTAGGACAAAATGGTAATGTACAGATTGTGAAAAGGTCTTTACCAATTCTACATCTGATAGAGGACTAATATACAATATATACAAAGAACTCAAGAATTTAGACTCCAGAGAACCAAATAACACTATGTAAAAATGGGCTACAAAGCTCAGCAAAGATTTACCAACTGAAGAATAGCCAATGGAGGAGAAGCACCTACAGAAATGTTCAACATCCTTAGTCATCAGGAAAATGCAAATCAAAAGCACTCTGAGATTCCACCTCCCACCAGAATAGTTAAGATAAAAACTCAGGTGACCGCAGATGCTGATGAGGATGTAGAGTAAAAGGAACATTCCTCCATTCCTGGTGGGGTTGTAAGCTAGTACAACTACTATAAAAATCAGCCTGGTAGTTCCTCAGAAAAATGGACTACCTGAGGACCCAGCTATACCACTCCTGGGCATTCCCCTACAATGGGGCTTTAAACATCCTCATGACAAAGGGTCGCTCCTCTCAATGATGTCTGCAAAGGCCATCCCCTGCTACATATGTGGCCGGAGCCATGAGTCCCTCCATGCATACTCTTTGATTAGTGGTCTAGTCCCCCAGAACTCCAGGGGGTCTCTCAGGTTTCAAGACTCTTAATGAATGTTTTAATTTCATTAGGGGCCATGGACTGTTTAGATGGTTTATCTGACCCTGATTTAAATTTTGTACCTGATGTCTGTCTATTCTTTTTTCATTCATTAAGTAAATAAACAATGTATTTATTTATTCATTTTACATCACATTTGCTGCCCTCTCTTGGAGGTGTCCTCTCACATGTTCCATGCTCCATTCCCCCCTATTCTATGAAAAGTTGGAGTACCAACTAGTTATTCTACTACCCTGGCACATCAAAACTCTGCAGGACTGGGCACATCCTCTCCCACTGAGGGCAGGGAAAGTAGCACAGCCAGTGGATGGTGCATGGGATACAGTAGCAGGAAGGTTGAGAATCACTGCCTTAAGTTATTTAACCCACAAATAGTTTTAGAAACCAACATCCAAATATAGCTGCATCACACCTACTCCATCTATGACTCAGGGAACATCACTGAGGATGTGGTGGAAAAAATACCAGGTAATCTGCTGTGAAACACACTCCCCTAGAAAATAATAGCATAAACAAGACAAAAAAAACCTATAATATTAATGAACTCAAGGACATGGAAGGGGAAAAATTCATTAAGTTCCATGTTTACACACCACATCAAGCAAACTACCAAGAAATAGGACAACTGGGAGAAGAAAATCAACCTCTTTTAAAGATCAGAGTATCATTTATTGGTTGAGGAATGCAGTGTGTTCAGCCTTGAATCTAAACACACACCAACAATTTTTTTCATTCTAGAGCAGTGGTTCTTCACCTTCTTAATGCTGTGATTATTTAACCCAATTCCTCATGTTCTGATGATTCCCACCAATACGTTTTCTGTTCCCACTTTAGAACTGTAATTTTGCCACTGAATGACTAGCCCAGCTTGGGATCCATCCCATGCACAGCCACCAAATCCTGACACTATTACTGATGCCATGTTGTGCTTACAGACAGGAACCTATCATGACTGTCTTCTGAGAGGCTCTACTAGCAGATAACTGAGACAGATGAAGATCCTGACAGCCAACCATTGGACTGAGAACTTCAACAACTATGAAAAAATTAGGGGAAGGATTGGAGGAAATGAAGGTGATGGCAACTCCATAGGAATAACAACAGTATCATCTAACCCAAACCCCTCAGAGCTAACAAAGACTTATCCACCAACCAAAGAGCATACATGGCCTGGTCTGTGTCCCCCAGCATGTATGGAGCAGAGGACTTTCTTCTGTGGCCTCAGTGAGAGATGTGCCAAATACTATAGAGCCTTGATTTTCCAGGGAAAAGAGATGCTGGGGAGGGTGAGATGGGAAGTGTGGGTAACGGTGGGCTGGTGAATGGAGAAATATCCACTCAGAGGTAAAGGGGATGTGGGTATGGAGTGAAGAACTCTGGTACTGGGGAGGAGAAAGCAGGCCACATTTGGAATTTAAATAAATAAAATAATTTAATTAAAAAATTTACCTGGGTTAATATCCTACATGTTGTAATTGGTGTTTTAGAGCCTCTTGCAAAAATTTTGAATCTGATTTGAATTCGTAGAAGTGAATTAAGAATACAGAGGTATGATATTAAGAAGAAAGAATAGAAACAAAAAAGGGCAGAAGATACAACTTTGAGGGGGAACTTTGTCTTTTTATTTTCCAATAACAATGTCCTTTATTGAGAGAATAATGATGGTGTTGGTTCCAGAAGATTCTAGAAGCCACTAAGCTTTCTAGCCTAATGCTCAATATAGGAAAATGAAACTTTGAAAAGCTGAGAGAATCTTTGATTTTACATGTAGGATTTTATTCAGACTCAGAATTGTTCCTGGCTAGAAGAACTACAAGGCCAAAATGAAAAGGCGACATAGAAGACTGCAGGAAAGGTGGTCCAGTGACCTGCCAAACTTGGGATCCATCTCAAGGAGAGGCTCCAAGGCTTTCCATTATTACTAATGCTATTGTGTGCTGACAGCAAGGATCCTAGCATGGCTGTCCTCTGAGAGGCTCAACAAGCAAGTGACTGAGACAGATGCTCATACTTACACTCAATCATTGGACAAAAGTCATGGACCCCCATGATTGAATTACATAATGGCTAGAAGAAGTTGTGGAGGAGGATGGACTGATAGGAAGACCAGCAGTCTCAACTAACTTGAACCCATTAGATCTCTCAGACACTGAGTTAGCAACCAGGCAGCAAACACAAGCTGATCCAAGGCCCCCAGGATGTATACACAGAGGACTGCCTGGTCTGGCATCAGTGGGAGGATCCATCTCAAGATGGACCTAACCTGGGAGGGAGCTGACCCCAGGAAATAAAAAGGCCTGGTGGCAGGGAATGGAGGAATATTCTCTTGGTGACAGGGAAAAAAAGAATGGGATAGGGAACTTTGAGAGGGCAGACTGGAAGAGGGATAATGACTGGACTGTAAAAATATAAAATAATAATGATAATATATTCTCTCTCATTCATTTTGGTCGTCAATTCACTCTGTAGCAGAAGATGTCTTTGATAAACTTTTAAGCCTCTCCTCTGCCTCCTTCTGTCAGGAATTTCAGGCATTTGGCAACAGCTCTCCCTAGCTTTCCAAAGAACCTGTATGTGTTTGTGGATGTTCTTGTTTTTCTTTTTTTCTTCTCTTTTCTTTTCTTTTCTTTTCTTTTCTTTTCTCTTTTATTTTCTTCTCTTTCTTTTTTTGTTTTGTTTTTTGTTTGTTTTGTTTTTTGAGACAGTGTTTCTCTGTATAGCCTTGGCTGTCCTGGAACTCACTCTGTAGACCAGCCTGGCCTTGAACTCAGAAATGTGCCTGCCTCTGCCTCCCAAGTGCTGGAATTAAAGGCATGCATCACCACTGCCCGGCTTTGTTTTTCTTGTTATGTGGTTTAAATGTAGGATTGCTTGTTCACAAGTAC
>JANHMN010000023.1:41956941-41978771 GCA_030674055.1 Rhabdomys pumilio | reverse complement strand
AAAGACATGTTGGGTAAAAGATAAGGATTCTTGTTGATCTCATCAGTGGCAAACAGCATTACTAAAAAATACTCATATCTTCTTGCTGGTATTCTAGAAGAAGGCATAGGGATGATTAAGGAGGATGTACAAAATAGGAAAATTTCTGCTCAATTGCAGTAATCTTTGTACTATGAACAATGCTTAGTTTCTGTGTACGTGTACTTTTCCTTAAATAAGCCTCAGAAATTAGAGATCTTTGGGGTTGAATATAATTTAAACATTTGCCCAAATATCTTACTCTACTGTGATAATTTTTATATTCTTAAAAATCCATAAAGATCTTGTTTTATCTCTGAATGCCATTCCTGAACTAGTGTCAGGAGCTGACAAACAGAAGCCAAAAACTATCAGGTGATCTTTCTGAGATAAATCTGCCTAAGATTTAAAAAACTCTATGATATATTTTCTCTTGTAGACAAGTCCCAGGGGACATTTATTTTAGGGATGATTCCTGCTATTTATATGCTTTCCTGTTGTTATTAATTATATATGACAACCACTAGGTATTAGCCTATCGTTTTGAGCAGATCTCTCCGGATGAAGATATAATATCTTGTAGTGATGCTATATTGATAATTCGATGATTTCTTAATCCTTAATGATAATCCTATAGGAGTCCCTAAAAATATAGTAATCTTTAGCTCCTTTATAATACAATGCTATTAAATTCTTTCTGGTAGTCAAAACTGCAATGAGAACTCTGCCAGTCTTTAGTGTTATGAGTTAACTGCTTCTGAGATAGCAATCAGGCACTAGTACTCATAGAACATTCCAAGAGTTTGCAAAACCATAAACCAAAGGTCTTTAAAAGGGAACTTACAATTTACTATATGTGCTAGGACACAAAATATAATATTGACTGGTTTCATCATTACAAAACGTCACTAATTACTTAGTCATGGATGTTATGGTTTCTAACTCTACATGAATCTGTGTACATGAACCTGTAGAATTGTGACAAATGATGAATGGTTACTCACATAATTACTCCTAATGGATATGCATGTAAACATTGACTGTTGTAAACTTCTTATTTGATTTCTGATTTGAATTTATATGTAAAGCTGTGGTGAACTATTTACTATGTGATTATGTATTGTGAAAAATGTGTAAGTGCTGAGGCAAAGAGAAGAAGCAGAACTGAGCTGAGGATACCTTTTAGACAGAAAACATTTTACACATAACTAAACAGAAGTTTTTAGAAAGCCCTCAAGAGAGTGTTTTTAGATAGAACTGAACACAAGAAGCACCTAGACGTAAAGCAAATAATTAAGAGTAATGATAATGAGAGCAAGGCATTATTGATATATCAGAGCTTGAGGAAAAAGCAAGACTAGGAAGAGAATGCAGAGTGAAATAACTTAGTAATTATAAGGCAGGACAGGCAGTGGTGGTGCATGCGTTTAATCCTAGCACTTGGGAGTCAGAGGCAGGTGGATTTCTGAGTTCAAGGCAAGGATGTGAGTTCCAGGACAACCAGGGCTATACAGAGAAACTCTGTATCAAAAAACGAAAAGAAAAGAAAACAAAAGCACACAAAATAAAAACCAAAACAACAACAACAACGAAGAAGAAGAAATTATAAGACAACTTTAAAAAACTAAGCAAGAAATTTGCAGAATCAAGAGAGAAATCAGAAAAAAGAAGAAGCTTCAGAGAGAGCAGTAGGAGCAGGCAAGCTTCTCCCTACCATGGGACAGAACAGTTTGTTTCTTAATAGCCAGGCAGACTCACTCTTATTAAAGAGAACAAAGCTTTTTTTCTAGAGTCTTGGGTTTAATTCATTTAGCAATAAAAGTGTAGAAGCTCTCCATTTTATTATGCAATAATGATTGTAACTCATTTATTTTTTATCCAGATTAGGTGCGTTCTTTCTGCAGTGTTGCTTGTTTTATTGTTATTGGTTTTTTTTTTTTTATCTAAATGTAAGTATGAGTGTATGTATGAAATTATGAGAATATATATAAGCTGGATCCAGTTGGCTTGAATGGAAATATGTAAATCTGTAAGTGTGAATCTGAATATGAATTTATATTTGTTTATGCTTATTTACTTACATAATTTTTATACTTTTGGAAGGGTGATTATTTTTTTTAGGTTCAATAGAAGTTTATTGATCCAAACTTTTCCCTAGCTTGATAAGCCAAGAGGCATCTGGACAAAAGGGAAAAGCTGTAGTAATTAATCCTTTACTTACTATCCTGCTCTTCTACAATGAGGTGCTAAATGCCAGAAACTGCACTTTCTGCACTCAGAGGAGTTCAGAAAGCAGGCCAGCTACTGAAGCAAAGAGACTTAGATTAAAGATAGGTAGAAGTTTTATTATTATACGCCAACCTTATGAATTTTGCAAGACCAACTCTTATCACTACCAATTCTCATTCCCCTTTGCTGCCTCAAGAAGAATCAAACAAGAAAAAAGAACAGATAGGATTGGTCCCCAGCAACTAGATTTCAATCCTAGGAAGTAAGACTGCTATACAATATTCTTAGAGTTAGAATTCCATAGAAACATAAAAAGCATAATGAACCCAGTATAAAATCCATAACACATTCTCCTTCTTGCCGATTGGGAAAAAAATCTTTAATAACTCTACATCTGATAGAGGGATAATATCCAAAATATTTAAAGAACTCAGAAAGAGTTCAAACCAAGAAACCAAACAACCCAATCAAAAAATATGTGGTCTAAAACTTAACAGAGAATTCGCAAAAGAGAAATCTCAAATGGCTGAGAATCACTTAAAAAATGTTCAAAGTCATTAGTGATCAAGAAAATGCAAATCAAAACAATGCTAAGACTCCACCTTACACTAATCAGAATGGCTAAGATCAAACCTCTGGTGACAGCACCTGTTGTCGAGGAAGTGGAGAAAGAGAAAACCTCCTCCATTGATAGTGGGATTGTAAACTGGTACAACCACTTGGGAAATAAATCTGCAAGTTTCTCAGATAATTAGAAATGGATCTACCTGAAGACCCAGCTATACCACTCTTGAGCATATACTCAAAAGATAACCCACCATAACACAGGGGCACATGTTCCACTATGTTCATAGCAGACTTATTTATAATATCAAGAAGCAAGAAAAAACCCAGATGTCTCACAACAGAAGAATGAATACAGAAAATGTGGTTTATTTACACAATGGTATACTAGTCCTCTATTATGAATGAGAACATTATGAGTTTTGCAGGCAAATGGATGGAACTAGAAAATATTTTCTGAGTGAGGTAATTCAGACTCCAAAGAACATGCAAGATGTGTACTCACTAATAAGTGGATATTAGCCAAAATAGTACAAAATACCCAGTGCACAATCCACAGAACTCAAAAAGGTTTTCAAGCTGAAGGGCCCAAGTGAGGATGCCTCATTTCTACTTGGGAAGGAGAAGAAAGCTATGACAGGATGCAGTGGGGAGTGAAGGAGTGAGGGATAGAAGGTGAGAGAGAGACATGGGTGGAAAAGTGGACAGGGAGGGAAAGAGGGGATCATGATCAGGTAGATGAAGGGAACAGGATTGAAGCACTGAGGGCCAGCAGAAAGAATGAAGATAGGCAACCTTGGTAGGTAGGAGGTGGGGGGACTCTTTACAATGTACCAGGGACCTGGGAGGTGAGAGGCTTTCAGGACTCAGTATGCAGGAACCCTAGATTTAATGCCCTACAGTGGGGAGAGGAAACTTGTAGAGCCCATCTCTAATAGAAAGACAGGACATCAAGTGGAAGGATGGAGTTGCTATCCCACAGTCAAAAACTCTCACACAGTATTGTTCCTGTTCATAAGAACTGCAGGGACAAGAATGAAGAAGAGCCTTAGGAAAAGGAGGTCCAGTGACAGGCCTAAATTGGGATCCATTCCATGGTAAGGCCTCAAGGCCTTACACTATTATGGATACTGTGGCATGCTCACAAAAGAGACATATCATGACTGCCTTCTATAAGACCCAACAAATAGCTGAAAGAGTCAGGTGCAGATGTTTACTCCCAATCCAGAGACAGAAACTGCTGACCCCTATGGTTGAATTAGGTAGAAGCTGGAAGAAGCTGAGGAAGGACGTGACCCTATAAGACCAGCAGTTTCAACTAACCTGGATTTCCAAGATCTGTCAGACACTGGGCCACCAGCCAGGTAGCATACACCAGCTGACATGAGGCCCCCAACACATATACAGCAAAGTGCTCTCTGGTCTGAACACATTAAAAAATGCACCAAAACCTCAAGAGACTGGAAGCTCAAGGAGTGCGAAGTTCTGGTGGAGTGGGTGTCTTGGTTGGGGATATCCTCCTGGAGATGAGGGGGGGAGGTATGAAATGTGGAAATAGGGTGAACTGGGAGGGGGATAAAATCTGGACTGTAAAACACATTAAAATAAAAATAAAAATAAAAATAATGTTCACAGTCAACCCTAAAACCTAGTTTAACCTACAGAGTCAACATGGTGTAAGAAGAGAAGTGAGTCCTTTCAGTCTACACACAGATACACACAGAAACAGACACACAATGACATAGACACACAAAAACACACAAACACACAAACACACACACACACACACACACACACAGAGACAGAGAGACAGAGACAGAGACAGAGACAGAGACAGAGACAGAGAGCCAGATAATGGTGGCACACGTCTTTAATCCTAGTACTTGGGAGGCAGAGGCAGGCAGATTTCTGAGTTCTAGGTCAGCCTGGTCTACAGAGTGAGTTCCAGGACAGCCAGGGTTACACAGAGACAGCCTGTCTTGAAAAAACAAAAACAAACAAATAAACAAAAACAAAGAATAAATAGAGAGAGATGATTTAAATTTTAAATGAACATGAAATTTGAATGACATAAAATTGCTATTTTCTATAACTTTCTATTGATTTGAATTTTCTTTCTATATTAAAAAATTTAATCAAGTAAAAATGCATAGTGATACACAAAAACCGTTTTATCTTTAAAATTTTCTTTTATGAATCAAATATTTTTATCATATTGAGTATTTTAAGAATCAAATAACACATCAAGATATTTCATGTTTCTTTTTATATTCATATCCCTTAGTACCCTAAAATATCATTAACACATATTGAATAATATCCATAACCCAGGATCCTATCTCTAATGCTTGAGTACAAAATATTCTTGGGAAATTAAACATAGTAAAAGAGCACAAAACACTAAAGAGAGAATCATAAAGAAATCTATTCAAAACCCGTTATATGATACCACCTGACATATAGTGAGTATATTCATAATGCATTAAATAACTACATAACTTTTCTAACAATCAGTTTACTTAAAACGATTATCTATGTTTCTATAGGCAAATTTTACAAATCTGAATAAAGAAAAAACTTTTTGAAATTTAAACATTAAGAAAATGCTAATTTCATGCACAGTGAGAAAAAGTATCAATAATGATATTTCCATAAAATTTAAGGGTATGCTTTTTATATTTTTCAAATATTAATGTTCATCAAACATGTTAATTATTTTAGAATACATTTCCTTTACATTTAAATATCCATTTCAAAATATAAAAGATAGTATACCACAAAACAGGAATATTATCCTGTAGACTCATCTACACATCAATTTAATGTAGGCTTCAAGTATGGATGTTACTATGTCAACTTACTAAAAATGATGTCAGAGTTTTCTATACACCTCAGTTTTCCTATACTTTGCCATCCTTCAATTGATATCTGAGCATTGAGATCCATTCTCATATGAAATGTATTTGTCTCAGTATAGTCTCCTAGTACATCAGTTACTTTTAGTGAGTCCTTCCCATAAGAAGAAAAAACACCAAACATGGCCAGTTGAGAATTTAAAGCTAAGGTTTTCTTTTTAAACAACAAATATGTATTAACACAGTTCATATATTTGTAATTCTGATATTTATTACTACATACAAAAGTGTCAGTAATGATAAATGCTATTATTTTCTCAATGAGGTATGGAATAACATAGGATACATTAGAAATGAGATTCATTCTGACCTGATACCAAAAAATAATAATTTGAAGCAATGTATCAAAGTGTGCACAGTGTAATTGGGCTAGCAAGAGGAAAATATATTCTTAAAATCCCTAAAATGTGAAAAAGAAATGAAAAATAGGATGAGAGTCAGAGACAGAAAAGCACAGGAAACCTCTTTGAAAGGTGAATGATTTCAACACTCCTTCCCTCATGATCTGCAGACAACACTGATATCTCACACCTGAGATCTGAGAACTATGTAGACATAGTGACAACAGCCTCTTATTAGCTAGACATATTCTCCTATAATTTCTATAATGTTATATTTATTCACCAATTAATAGGAAAATTGACCACCTATCTGATAGTGATCATGAACCTAATCTGTTACTGGACATATGTACAAGTGGACAAAAATAGTACTCTGGTAACATAATCTGAAGCCTGACTGGTTTTTTACATTTAAAGTGTCCAGAATGACAGGCGAGGCTTATTGAGAGACTATATTTAAAAGCAATGTGTATGTATATTCACAAATATATATGTAATATTACACACATAGTCATGTATACTAGACACACACAAATTTCAAGGTATAAATGTATGCCCAAAAGTTAGAGACCTAAATTAAATAACTTTTTCATGAAAGCCTTTAGAATGCATGCTCATATTGAAATCTTTGGCAGACAATTGAAGACAACCAGCCTTTTCATATTGAGCTCTTAAGAGTGGGGAGAATTGTGAATTCAAAACAGACTAATACACATTGTGCAATGCCATCTTTCAACATCTGAAATACACAAGGAGGCAAAAAATCGAATCCAGTTATTAGCACCATCCAGTTTGTGACCTGGAGAACAATGTACTAAAGCAAAAATAATCTGTGACACATTTGAAAGAATTAAAGTAGAGATTGACAAGAAAATTAATTTTCAGTACTTCCTAATGTAATGGGACATAATCCCACAGTTGTATACAGCTAAATATTTCTAATATATGACATAAAAGCAGGAAATAAACTTAATAACTTACGTAAAATTGAAAGCAAGATTATAAAAATTTTCTTCTATAGGCCAGTCCATTGCTAAAAGAGAAAAACCACAGTCAGTTCTCAAATCTCCATCATTATCAACATTATTCTTTATCCTCCAAAAGCAAAGGGGTTCAGTCAAACTGCACAAGATGAGAGAAAACTTCAGGAGCGAGAAGGAAATAGTGAAAGCACACAGCTTCTTCATGTCTGCTAGGATCTAAGATGCAGCAGTTGTGAAATCTGTTTCTTACACAGACAAACATCACACACTCCTTCACACCTATGTGTCTGTTTTAAGGCTATTGCTGCCTGAAAAATTCACTTAATTATATTTTAAAGTTCCTTTTGATTCACCCTGTGACATTTTCCCTGGATACATGTGAAAAAAATCTGTCCTCAAGCTCTGCATCTGAGGTCTGAAAACTTTTGATCAAAACATTTCTAAAAATATCTTGTAAAGATCATGTTCTCCATCCTCAGGTGTCATGATTTCACAACTATTCATGGAATTCACTCCAGGGACAATCTTCCGAGCAGCTTGGGCCACACCATGAGTTAACAGACATATGTATGACCGCAACTGGCAATCATGATGATGAAATATATCAGAACTTCCATAGTAAGACAAGAGTTCAGAAAATCATAATGGTCCCAGGTTATTAAGACTTTGAGTTGAATCATGGGAAATTATGTCTTCCATTGCTTAGTTTATGGAAGGGCAGTTTGACATACAACATTTAGCCAGGAGTTAAGCATTCTCTCTGTTGGGCATATAGTATTGCATGCTAGTCATGTTCACAAAATCCCTTCAAATGTTCCCTGATTTCTGTCAAGGGAGAACCAGGCGTCATGCTAAATCTAATATTGCCTGGAATTACAACATATAGAACATCCATCCTGTCCAATATCAGTAACTATGCAGACATTCATTTCATTGAGTTATGATGCTGATCTCTTGCCTAATCCTCAGTCCCTAATAATGAGGAACTTTTGATAAAATATTTCTTCTGTTGAAGTTTCTTCACACTTATTAAGATGATTGTGAACAGTTTCACACATTTTACTCAAATGAAATGAAATAATTTGATTTATAATTTTTAACTCCTTATAATGACCACACTGAATTCCACACCTCCCCAATATGAATACATTTTCTAGACTGTCGGTACTTCACTAGGTTATAATAGAATCTTTTTAAAAATTTATTTATCATTTTGTTTGTTTGCATTTCAAATGTGATTCTCTTTTATGGTCTCCCTATGAACCTCCCACCCCATTTCCCTTCCCTTTGCTTATAAGAAGTTGATCCCCCACCCACCTACCCACTACTGCCTCTCCACACTAGCATTCCCCTATGCTGGGGCAACAAGCCTCCTCCAAACCAAGTGCCTCCCCTCTAACTGATGCCAGACAAGGAAGTCCTCTGCCACATATGTAGCAGAAGCCATGTACTGGCCCATGTATACTCTTTGTTTGGTTGTTCAGTTCCTGGGAAACTCTGTGTGGTCTAGTTAATTGATGCTGATGTTCTTCCAATGGCATTGCAATCCCTTTCACCTCCTTCAGCCCTTCTGCTAACTCTTCCATTGGCATCCCTTGGTTCAGTCCAATGTCTGAGTGTATCTGACTGTGTTTTAATCTTATGCTGGCAGAGCCTCTCAGAGGACAGCTCTACCAGGCTCCTGACTGCAAGCACATCTTGACATCAGTAATAATGTCAGAGTTTAGTGTCTGTGGATGGAATGGATCACATGGTGGGATTGTCTCTGGATGACCTTTCCTTCAGCCTCTGCTCCATTTTTGTCCCTATGTTTCCTGTAGACATTTATAATTCAGTTTAAAATTTTTGAGATGTTTGAGTGACCTCATTCTTCCACTGATGAACATGTTTACCTTCCAGAGATGGTCTCTTAAGGTTCTATCTTACTGCATTTGGGTATTTTGGCTAATGCCATGCCTATTGTGTCCTGGGATCCTCTCAAATCCCTGCCATCTGAGGCTTTGTAGTGGTTCCCCAAGTTCCCCACCCTCTACTGCTACTTATTTCTACTCTTTCTCCTGACCCTTTGGACTGCTCTCTTGTCTCTTCCCATACTGGTTCCTCCCTTCCTCTGCCTCCTGTGATTATTTTGTTTCCCCTTCTAAGTGGGACTGCAGTATCCACACTTGGGCCTTTCTTCTCAGTAAGCTTCATATGTTCTGTGAGTTGTATCACAGGTATTCTGAACTTTTTGGCTTATATCTACTTATCAGTTAGGATATACCATGTAAGGTTTTTTTGGGTTTGGGTTACCTCACTCAGGTTGATGTTTTCTAGTTTCACCCATTTGCCTGCAAATTTCATGATGTTCTCATTTTTAGCAGCTGAGTAGTATTTCATTTCAAATGGCCCATCCTCAGTTACCAGCATGAAAATTTGATAACTCACAACTCCCTATGAATCTGGGTCATAGAGGATGAAGGTCTCTGGATTCCATGTTCAAATGCACTTACATGCTTATTTCTCCCATAATACAGAAACCCATGTCTCCACAATAAAGAACCCTATCTCTGAAATTTAAAACCATGTATATATAATATAATTATATATGATTATATATAATTATAATATATATGTATAATATAAAATAATAAATATAATCCAAATTTTGTCACTACATTTAAAGCATAATTTTTTGAATCTATTTGAATATTGTTATAGTCTAATGATGTACAGTATATACTCATTAACAGAAATATTTCTCCCCATTACAGGTTTTCTTTTAAACTTAGAAAATCTTTAGTAATTCTATGAGAGTCTTGTATGACATACTTTGTTCATATTCATCAAATAATTCTTACTTGACCTACCCTACTTTCTCTCATCATCCAACAAAGCATCCTTATTTTTATTTATCAATCATCTGAAAGAAACTTATATCACATAAATATTTTCCTTGTATTTAATCACTTTAGGAATAAAAATTTCAAAAGTCTATTTAAATCAAATGTTACACATGTAATATTGCATGATTTAGTAAGTATTGTGTGACATTCAGGGCATTGGAGGCTTATACAAAATAATATTGTGCCTGAAATTAATAAGTGATGCTGGTTATCAGACATATATGTATAGCAATATTTACTAATGACACACACACACACACACACACACACACACACACATATATATATATATAATATGTAACTACATATAAATTATGAAATTTTGTTACATATATATGTATATATATATATATGTCATTATACACATGAAGCTAAAACACACACACACACACACACATTGCACCAGGTTGCCTCCTCCATGTATAGTGTGACATGCACTGCTAGATTCAGGAAAATTCACTAGTAACTAATAGCACACTGCTGTTTTGGTTGTGCCCAGTGAACACAAAATGAGATTCCCAATGAGACAGGTATATGCTCACATGCAGAAAAAAAAATTTTAATTTAAGAGTCTTCTCTTTCCAAAGTACTCATGTAAAATGGCCTAGATGGAAACCAGAGATTTAAAATCTCTGTATTGCAGAATTTAATTATTTGAATGGTATCAACATTATTTGGACCCTGAAAATAACCTGAAATATCTTTTATAAACAACTAATTTCTCTCACAATATGGTGGTTAGTGCTTTTATATTTTGTAGAAAATGTTTAAGGCAACAAATGGTTTTTTTGTTTTTGGTATTTTTTTGTTCATTTGTTTTTTTATTGGATATTTTATTTACATTTCAGATGCTATCCCCTTTCCCCATTTCTCCTCCCTAGAAAACCTCTATCCCATGCCCCCTTATCCTTTTTGCGTTTATACAATTTTAAAAAAATGTTAATCAAAGGCTTTATAAGTTTGGTAATGTTCAATCAGAAGTGTAACCCAATACCCAACCTAGATATATCAACTATCTTTGACTGGTGGAGACATGTGAACATCTGCCTCCATGTCTCCCTCTCTCATTCTCTCTTTCTCTCTCTCATCACCTAGCTTCTCCTCTCTGTCTTCTCCTCCTCTCCTTACTTCTTCCTTTCCTCTCGGTACTTCTCCCACTTTAGCTTCTACTACATATCACCCTTCCTGTTAAAATAAAATTTTTCTCTCAAAACACAATTAGAGCATAATTATACTAATTTGTACCAGTGAGGTACAAGATAGTCCTAATACCCAGTCCATTTTGTTGACTAACCAGAACCTCTGTCATCTCTCCTAACTAAAAGCCTTAGTTCTGAACCTGGATTTTTTTTTTCTTAACTTTAGAATGAATGTCAGCAGAAAACCATCCACTCTAATCTTTTCTCTCAAAGTAAATAGCCAGGATTGGCTATGAGAATATAAGTTTTCAACCCCATCAGAAATCCAGAATGACTGAGTTAACTGAAATTATGGGAAGCACAAAGCATAGCTTCTAAAACTTAGCCAATTTATGGATACCGCTGAACACCTGGACAGTCTCAATACTAAAAAACATTGGAGCATCTGATATTCATCCTTCTAGTCCAGGATCATCTGACAGACTTAGTGATGCAGAATTATTAAGGGCTGATTACTCTGTATTGGCAGATATAATCAGTCGACTATTCTGCAAGTGGGTCCTTTTCTGGACAGTAATTTGTCTGTAGATGGAAAGAGGCAATTCTTGCCTAGTAGCTGTCTCAACACAACTGGAGTAACTCCAAAGATGCTCAAATTCTTCTTAGAATCAAAGACAGGAAGCTGTCAGGAGCATACGGGTCTCTAATCAAAATGAACCTTAGTACAGTAATGTTTGTAATGTCAATACTGTGGACTTCTGACATTTTGAAATCCAACTATCCATGTAAGGCAATCTGGACTGTTGTCTGTTAACTCCTCTCAGCTATTTTTAAATAAAGTATAGAAAACACCCTAGCAATAAACTCCAAGCCAATGAATTTGCTATAGGCCCTTAACTCACAGGCTAACCATCTCAAATTAGTTAAGAAAGTTAGAGAAGGACTGGATCTAAGCCTTGTATTCCTAAATGTGTTAAACAGGCACAATGCCTATGAGAGTAACAATATTCATCTCACTTTTATATCAATAAGAAGCTCGTACCAATGGAAACCTTAAATTTGAAATCAAAGTAAAATTTGTACCATTTAAGAAATTATAACTTCATCTTAATAACAATTATACATATTTCTACCAATAGGTTGTGGCTATGCAATAAATCCTAGCTAATCCTCCCTGTTCCAACAGAACCACTACTTTTCCCTAGAAAGACAGCCCAATATTAACCACCTTAGTCCCCAAGCCCAGGGCATAGGGGCACTGACTCTTCATTAACTTCTTCAAGCTGATTACAGGCATTGAGATATTAGAAGAGGGCCAGGAGGAAGAGTAAATTGATAAGCCTCTGATGCTGTGTCTTCACGGCATCCAGATGGAATCCCAGGACATCAGAGGTTTGAGTAGGTCTGCTCAGCTTTCCTGATGAGTAGATACACCAAGGCTGTGTGTTCTGCAATATACAATTCTCTAAACAAATTTTAGTATCAAGATAATTTTTTTAAAGAGGGCTGACATTTTATTAAAGATGTTGGTTCTAACAACTTTCCTCTTTTTTTCCTTCCTTTTTTTATTGGATATTATATTTTCATTTCAAATTTTATCCCCTTACCCCATTCCCACCACCACACAGGAACTCCTTATCCTATCTCCCCTCCTCCTGCTTCTGTGAGGGTGTGCCCCCATTTACCCCCCACACCCACATCCCCACCCTCAGATTCCCCACCACTCAGAGTTCAGCCTTCATGGGACCAAAGATCTCGTCTCCTACCTATGCCCAACAAGGCCATCCTCCCCTACATATGCAGCTGGAGTCATGTGTCCCTCCCTATGTGCTCCTAGGCTGGTGGTTTAGACACTGAGGAACTCTGGTTGGTTGGTATTGTTGCTCTCCATGTGGGGCCACAAACCCTTCCAGCTCCTTCAGTTTTCTCTCTAACTTCTCAATTGGGAACCTTTGATCAGATCAATGGTTAGCTGTGAGTATCTGCCTCTGGGTATATCAGACTCTGGATGGCCTCTAAGGAGACAGCCCTATCAGGCTCCTGTCAGCATGCACTTCCTGTCATCCATATCAGCGTCTATTTTTGGTGACTGCACATGGGATGAATACACAGGTGGAATGGTTTCCAGACAGCCTCCCCTTCAGTTTCTGTCCCACACTTTGTCTCCATATTTGCTCCCTTGGTTATTTTGTTACTCCTTTTAAGTAATACTTAAGCACCCACACTTTTTCTTCCTTCTTCATGGGCTTCATGTGGCCTGTTAGTTGAATCTTTGTTGTTTCAAACTTTTGGGCTAATATCTACTTATTAGTGAGTAAATACCATGTGTGTTCTTTTGTGATTGGGTTACGTCACTCATGATGATATTTTCTAGTTCCATTCATTTACCTAAGAATTTCTCAAATTCATTATTTTTAATAGCTGACTAATATTCCCTTGTGTAAATGTACCACATTTTTTGTATCCATTTCTCTGTTGAAGGACATCTGGGTCCTTTCCAGCTTCTGGCTATTATAAATAAGGCTGCTATGAACATAGTGGAGCATATGTCCTTATTATATGTTGGAGCATCTTCCGGGTATATGCCCAGGAGTGGTATAGCTGGGTCCTAGGTAGTGCTATGTCCAATTTTCTGAGGAACTGCCAGACTGATTTCCAGAGTTGTTGTACCAGCTTGCAATCCCACCAACAATGGAGGAGTGTTCCTCTTTCTCCACATCCTCGCCAGCATCTACCATCACTTGAATTTTTTATCTTAGACATTGTGACTGGTGTGAGGTGGTATCTCAGGGTTGTTTTGATTTGCATTTCCCTAATAACTAAGGATGTTGAGCATTTCTTAAGGTTCTTCTCAGCCATTCGAATTTACTCAGTTGAAAATTCTTTGATTAGCTCTGTACCCCATTTTTAATGGGGTTCTTTTGTTGTCTGGTGTATTATTTCTTGATTTCTTTGTATATATTGAATATTAGCCCTCTATTGGATGTAGGATTGGAAAAGATCTTTTCCCAATCTGTTGGTTGCCATTTTGTCTTATTGAGATTGTCCTTTGTCTTACAGAAGCTTTGAATTTTGATGAGGTTCCATTTGTCAATTCTTGAGCTTAGAGCATAAGCCATTGGTGTTCTGTTCAGGAACTTTTTCCCTGTGCCTAGGTATTCGAGGGTCTTCCCCACTTTCTCTTCTATTAGTTTCAGCATATCTGATTTTATGTGAAGGTCCTTTATCCACATGGACTTGAGCTTTGTACAAAGGGATAAGAATGGATTAGTTTGCATTCTTTTACATGCTGACCTCCAGTTGAGCCAGCACCATTTGTTAAAAATGCTGACCTTTTTCCACGGGATGGTTTTAGCTCCTTTGTCAAAGATCAAGTGACCATAGGTATGTGGGTTCATTTCTGGGTCTTCAGTTCTATTCCATTGATCTTCCTGCCTGTCTCTGTACCAATACCATGCAGTTTTTATCACTACTGCTCCTCTGTAGTATAGTTTGAGGTCAGGGCTGGTGATTCCCCCAGAATTTCTTTTATTGTTGAGACTAGTTCTTGCTATCCTAGGTGTTTTGTTATTCCAAATGAATTTGTAAATTGCTCTTTCTATCTCTATGAAGAATTGATTTGGAATTTTGTTGGAGATTGCGTTGAATCTGTAGATTGCTTTTGGCAAGATGTCCATTTTTACTAAGTTAATTGTGTCAATGCAGGAGAATGGGAGATCGTTCCATCTTCTGATATTTTCTTCTATTTCTTTCTTCAGAGACTTGAAGTGCTTGTCATACAGATTTTTCACTTGCTTGGTTAGATTCACTCCAAGATATTGTATATTATTGGTGGCTATTGTGAAAGATGTCACTTCCCTAATTTCTTTCTCAGCCTATTTATCCTTTGAGTAGAGGAAGGCTAATGATTTGTTTGAGTTGATTTTATATCAAGCCACTTTGCTAAAGTTGTTTATCAGGTTTAGGAATTCTCTGGTGGAAGTTTTATGGTCACTTATGTATGCTATCATATAATCTGCAAATAGTGAAATTTTGACTTCTTCCTTTCCTATTTGTATCCCTTTGACTTCTTTTTGTTGTCTAATCGCTCTAGCTATGACTTGCAGTACTATCTTGAATAGGTAGGGTGAGAGTGGGCAGCCTTGTCTAGTCCCTGATCTTAGTGGGATTGCTTCTAGTTTCTCTCCATTTAGTTTGATGTTGGTTACTGGCTTGATGTATATTGTATTGCTTTTACTATGTTTAGGTATTGGCCTTGAATTCTTGATCTTTCCAAGACTGTTAACATGAAGGGATGTTGAATTTTGTCAAATGCTTTTTCAGCATCTAGTGAGATGACCATGTGGTTTTTTTCTTTGAGTTTATTTATGTAGTTGATTACATTGATGGATTTTCGAATACTGAACCATCCCTGCATTCCTGGGATAAAGCCTACTTGATCATGATGGATAATTGTTTTGATGTGTTGTTGGATTCGGTTTGTGAGAATTTTATTGAATATTTTTGCATCAATATTCATAAGAGAGATTGGTCTGTAGTTCTCTTTCTTTGTTGGGTCTTTCTATGGTTTAGGTATGAGTGTAATGGTAGCTTCATAGAATGAATTGGGTAGTGTTCCTTCGGTTTCTATTTGATGGAATAACTTGAAGAGAATTGGTATTAGGTCTTCCTTGAAGGTCTGATAGAATTCTGCACAAAAACCATCTGGTCCAGGATTTTTTCTTTTTTTTTTGGTGGGGAGACTTGTAATGACTTCTTCTATTTCTTTAGGGTTTATAGGACTGTTTAGATGGTTTATCTGCTCCTGATTTAATTTTGGTATCTGGTACCTGTCTAGAAAATTGTCCATTTTATCCAGATTATCCAATTTTGTTGAGTATAAGCCTTTGTAGTAGGATCTGATGATTTTTTTTTAATTTCCTCAATTTCTGTTGTTATGTCTCCCTTTTCAGTTCTGATTTTATTAATTTGAATACTGTCTCTGTGCCCTTTGTTTAATCTGGCTAAGGGTTTATCTATCTGCAACAAACGTTTGTAACCTTTAATTTTTTATATTATTTTCTCTGGCTGGCACTTCAAGTCTGTGTGAGGCTAGGTGCTTTTGCTCCCACTGAGTAGAGACAAGGCAGCTGAGTTAGAAGTACTTATCCTATACACAGGCAACAGCTTTTGGTATAGCCTCCTGCTACAGATGTTTGAGACCCACATGGGACAAAGCTGCATATCTGCTACATATGTGCGTGGAGGCCTAGGTTCAACCAATGTATCTTCTTTTCTCAGTGGTTCAGTCTCCAAGAGCCCCAAGGATCCAGGTTAGTCAATTCTGTTGGTCTTCTTGTCAGGGACTGGTGCTTGTCCATGGGATGAGTATCAAGTTGGACTTGTTATTAGATGACCTTTCCATTAATCTCTGCTCCATTCTCAATCTCTGTATATTTTGTATTTTATGATAAGACTTGTGTTGAACATTTTGTAGGTGGGTATTTTGGATTTGACTTAATAGTTATGTTAATTGGGCTCCCCCAAATTACATTCAAGAATCCACAACATTGGGGCTGGTAGAGAGGAACTCTGCCACTGAGCAGAGGAGATTAGGGCAGATTAATCACTTTTCACCTACAGGTGGATTGGTGTCTTTCTGGCTCCACCAGCATTTCTGCCTGGGCACAGGAGGCAGCCTCCCCAGTCTCCAAATTCTCCCTGCTGTGAGTCCCACCTAAGGACATGCCTATTGATTCTTGGGTACCTCCCCTCTCCCAGGTCTTCATTTTTTCCTGGCAATGCTCCCTACTACCCAACATCAGTTGCATATTTTTATTCTTTCTCATGGTCATCACATCTGGTCATTCCCATTGCCTCTCCCTACATTGCACCCCAACCTCCCCACTGTTATCCAGTGCCGGGGGCCAGTCCCAATGTGGGGTGAGAGGGGTGAAATGCAGCTTCTTCTTATTTCTTCTCCTCCTCCCACCGGTTCTTCTCGACGCAGCCCCTATGCTACTGTAGCTGGTCTGAAGTCAGTGATCCTGTGGCCAGAAACTGGCACTTGCACCCCAGCCCTAAGACCAGAAAGTAATTAAGTAAATAGCCTTGTGCTATCCTAAAAGCTTCTTCTGAGGGTAAGAGACTGCAGGCTAGGGTGATTAACACCTGCAGCCTAACTGCAGAGGATTAGGCAATGTGGCCTTTATTCTATCTCAGCAGGAACTGCTGGGCAGAAAGAAAAGACACTTAGTAAAGTTGCTATAGTGTTTATTAAGTGTAAAAAATATCCTATGAAAGCTATCTGAGGGGAAACGTGATAAGTCCTGAATCGGGGAAGAAGAAAAGATTCTAACAAAGTAAAAATTCTAAGGGAGAAAAATTCTAGGCAGGGGGAAAGGAAAGGGTGACAGGGTCTTAACTAACTAACTGATTCTTAACTCGCTATTCTAACTATTCTAACTGTATTCTAACTAACCTAACTCACTATTCTAACTCTATTCTAACTAACTCTTTGTCTTTGTCTTCAGTATTTATACACCATTTAGAGTACATGATCACATGTTACAAAGTTCATCACAAGTTCACACCAAAATTCAAATCATAAATTGAAATAGAAGTTTACAACACAGAATGTTTACATGAATATCCATTAGGAGTAATTATCTAGGTAGACATTCATCACCTGTCTAGCTCCACTGGTTCGCAGAAAGTTTGAAACTATAACTTAAGAAATTAGTGAAGTTTTGTATAAACCCAGGCAATATTTTCTCTTCTGTCCTGGTACCTATAATAAATCATGGATTCCCACTAGTAATCTAGGCTAATTGTTTTATGACCTCTTGGAATGTGCTCTAAGCAGGAGAAGGTCTAGGTGTAATTAACTGATAACACTTGGAGACTGGTAGAGTTCTCTTTGCAGTTTTGACTATGCCTGAGGGACTTAATAGCAGTCCCTATATAAAAGAGCTTAGTAATTGTTGATATAATTTTAGGAATTCTTATAGGATCTTCATTAAGACTTAAGAAGTCATCTATTTTTCTATATAGTATCACTACAAGACAGTACATCTACGTGGATCTGCAGAGATCAGCTACAAAGGGGTGTGCAATTGCTTAGTTATAGTTGCATATGTCTAATAATAATAATAATGGGAAAAGCATATTAATAGCAGGAATCATTTCTAAAATCACGTCCACCACAGCCTTGCTAATGGGGCACACTTGTCGCAGATTATATAATAATATGAGGCAAGCATTTCAGCATGATCATCTGCTCATAATTAGCTTGTCCCATTATGGCTCCTGAGAATCCAGATCCTCTTTCCCACACAGTTTCCTTTCTTCATCCCTGCTTCCAACTGAGGCTCAAGCATCCTTGCTTGTGACCTCCTTCCTGTCCAGCCTCCTTGTGTCTATGTAATGTATCAAGGGCATCCTGTATTTTATGACTAATATGTAGGACCATGAAAGGCAACCTGGTTCCTCACTGAGCTAAGGTCAGAAGCCCCGGTTACACTAAAGGGATAGCTGGCATTTTGCCTGGTCCCTGGACTCTAGGCTCCTGGTATGTGAATGCAGCCCTTCATAGATTTGATTCCTTCAGTCGTGTAAGGTATATGCCCCAAGCCCCTCTGTAGATAGACGACATGACCTGTGGTCGGGTAACCTCAAGACAGATCTCCATTTTAATGAGGTACCTAAAGCATAGTAGGCTCACCCAATAAACTCCTTTTCCCAGAATGTCCTTCCTGCAAAAGTATTTAACTTCAGGCCTGCCCTAAGTACTCGGTAATATTTTATTCATCCAATTTCCATTATAAGAATAAATGCCTTAAAACCATGAACTGTCTTTTTTCATTGAGATCCTCCATGTTGAGCAATGGAGCAGGCTTTCACTTAAGGAGCCATCTAATCTCCTGCAGAAGGCCTCTCAGTGCTCCCAGCCACAGCCACCAAGGCAAGCCAGCCACACACTGACATAGCCAAGAATTCATCCCCATAGAATCCAGCCAGAGCTCCTCTTTTCCTCCCCTCAGCTGAGGGCCAGATCCTGCTTTTTCTCCCCAACTTTCTTTTTGTTCAAGGTGTTTTATCATAGCAATAACATCTTTAACTAAGATAAATCCATTTGTGTGACACCAGAGGGAAAGTTTCTCAAGATAAGAAACTTGCAGCCCATACTTGGTTCCTGCTTGTATTTCAGGGTCTTCAGGCTTAGGAAGCTTTTTCACAATACTGTCCTCCTTCCATCCCTCTGTTAGTTTGGTAACCATATGTGTAATATATGTTCATATATGTTTTGAATGGTCCATTTCAATGTTTTATTTAAAAGTCATTATTGATGAATCAGGATAAGATAGGATAAATAGCTCCTACTCTTCTCTTCTTGCTAGTTCCAACTAAAACCCTAGAAAAGGTATAAAACAAGCAAAGACTATAAACTAAAGAAAGACAGTGAACTGGTTCAGGACTTCAGGACTCAGCACAACTCAACAACTGTTTTATTTTCCCATTCTTACATATTCTAGTCTATATATAAAAAATTTTCTATTTTACAGGAAAGGAAGAACGGAGATAAGGAGATGTATCTCTCTAGAATGAAATTCTTTTGATACTACATGACCTGGTTTGGAAGAGCTGTCTGAAAGAATTTGCATTCTGTATGCTGGCTGTTTCAGCTGTGAAGAGGTTGGGGTGGAGCCCTAGAAAGATACCTACCCCACACAGAATAAACAACATAGAACAACTTTTCTCTACATAAAGAATTAGGAGGATTCTGAAGAAGAGAGAGTTGGAGGAAAAGATCCAACCTGAGTGTTAGGCCATGGCTATGCATTAGAATAGTCCATACATCAAACTAAGATTCATATTTCTACTCTAAGTTGTTAAGTAAGAATAAGAGTCATAGTATAATGTTTAAAATGTCCAAAGTGTTGCTCACCTTTGTAAAGAACAAGGAAAATCTCAACTTGATTGAGAGAAGACAATTCTGTAACACTAGTACCAAGATGACACAGTTGTTTCAATAATCTGACCAAAAATTTTAAAGCATCTGTCATAAAAAACTTCAAACAGCATCATGAATACACATGAAAATAATTAAAAATAATAATTATGAGAACAAAATGAACACATCAAAACAGCAAAATATAGTATTTATATCTAGAAAACAATCCCATCTTCCTGAATAGTCTCAACAAAAGAGCAAAGATAAAAAATAAAAAAAAAACAATAACAAACAAACAAAAAAAAAGGAGCAAAGATGATTGGAGAGACTGTGAAGCAAAACTAATCAGTGGAAACAAGTGAGGAAAATGGTGTTTTAATAGAGCCTCATGAACTACAAAACATTAGAAGCCTAAAATGTGTGGAGTCCCAGGGGAAAAGAAAAAGACTGTTAGGCTAGAAAAAAATGGAGAAAATAATGATGAAAAAGCTCCTCAAATCTTGTAAAAGACATGACTGTAACACATTCAAGCCTAGCACACTTCAACAAGATAAACATCTAAAAGAGTCCATCTCCATGTACATCACAATACACTTCCAAAATTAAGGGCCAGAAAAAAATTTGAGAAATATTAGGAGAAATGTAGTTCATGATTTAAAGTCAGAGATGATGAATGACATCAGGAGCAGAAACACCAGTAGTTGGTGCTACATGCTTCAACAAAGAAAAATGCTAATCATAATCTTTTGTAAAACAAAACATCCCTGAGAATATTCTTAGATCAACGGAAATTTAAGATTAAGCAACTCAATAATAGAGGTAAAGGAATAACAGAAGCCATCTAGGAAAGGCAATGACAGGCAAGTAAGTTTCCTAGAGATGGCCCACCCTTTTGCATGGCTGCAATGGGTGCACTCTGGTGAGGCACAGCTCCAGAGACTTTGTCCCAGGATTGCTTCTCACTGCTGATATGCCCTTCCTGCCATTACTACATGGCCTAATGATTCCTGAGCATCAGCCCATGTTACTGGGCAACTTTCCTACAGATCAACATGAAGATGAACTTTCATGTATTAATGCTGTTTTGATGTGTTAGTGACTTTGTAGAATTCCTGATTTTATTCAAATAAATTTAGAAAGAAATTTTAAGAAGATGGTTTTGTTTGTTTTGCCAGAGAGATGAAATAAGGTTAGAATTAAGAATAGAATGTTCCCCCTCCTCATAGAATAGTAAGTAAAGGCTACATAATAAGGAATACAATGAACTTTTATTAATTTTACTATGAAGAGAAATAGACTTGGGACAAATTTATCATCAAGGAAAAACATTCTAGGCTGCATCCAAGGATGAGGTCATAGGTGTGCATTGTGATAAAGCAAGAACACATGAATTACTTTGAACACATAACGAACTTATATAATGAAACACTGCTTCAAACGTACTAACAATATCCTTCTGTAACTCCTCTTTTATGTAACATTTTATCTATGAGGTAATTTTATAAAGAACTTTTGTCTAAGAAGGTACAAAAATGCTAAGAGAAAAAACAAAGTTTGGTTGTTGTGGCCCTCCTCAATTCACCAATGTGTATGTGTGTGTGTGTGTTGTGTGTGTGTGTGTGTGTGTTGTGTGTGTACAGAATGTCTATATGTATGTGCATACATATGTGTGTAGCTATATATGTGTGTATAAGCATGTATGTGTACTTGTGAAATTGATGAAACAGGTGGTTGGGCAGGGTCAATGTGCCAATGTGCCACAATCTATCTCTCTCTCTCTCTCTCTCTCTCTCTCTCTCTCTCTCTCTCTCTCTCTCTCTCTCT